>CM038147.1:299327656-299723247 GCA_021437245.1 Aegilops speltoides
AAGCGGGGGCAAGAGGAAAACGTCCTCGAATGAAAATAATGCCTCTTTGCACACAAAAGCATAGCAAATAGATTTGCTAAAATCTAGCTCATCAATATCAGATTTGGTGGCAAGTAAACATGCACTTTTCAATTTAATTTGGCAAACAACGATAGATGGTTTATTATTAGGCTTCATGTGTTGCTCAAATTCTTTTGCCACAATCTGATTTTCACTCTTATTTTCTCTGTTTTGCTTTATTAGCTCTATTAATATCATCTTTCAAAATGGACTCGGGAGTCATAGGAAGCAAAGTAATATTTTTATCCTTATGAACAAGAGTATCTTGATTGTTTCTACCATGGTACAGAATTTTTATCAAATTGCCATGGTCTACCAAGTAACAAGGAACATGCTTGCATAGGTACCACATCACAATCAACATAATCAGCATATGTAGAGATACTAAAATGCACACGAGCAGTCGTGTTACCTTAACCTTGCGCATTGTTGTTGAACCATTGGATGTAGTAAGGATGTGGATGTGGTCTTGTGGTGAGAGATAGCTTCTCCACCATCTCCATGCTAGCCAAGTTGTTGCAGCTCCCTCCATCTATGATGGCCTTGAATAGAACGTTCCTTCACAACTCCTTTGTATGGAACAAATTATGCCTCTGATTTTGCTTAGCTTGTGTAACCTGCACACTCAAAACACGTTGAGCAACTAAACATTCATACTGTCGGCATCTTGCAGCCATATATTGTGTCTCATGATCGAGAATCATCTCCACCGTGTTCCTCATGTGTAATAAGAGCCAAAGTCTCCTCATCATAGTCACTAGCGGACTCATACCCACCATCCTCGAGAGCAATCATCACACTGAGATTTGCATTCTCTGCAAAATGTCCTCTTCCTTACTGATGACGACAAATAATATCACTTGTGTGCCTGTTGGCGCCATGGAAGAAGAAGAGCTACTGCAGGTCGGCGGTGTGCTCTTGGCGGATAGTGGTGGTTGTGCCTGCTTTCTTGTATCACGGTTGGAGGTGGCACCCGGAGGAGGTGCGGTGTGGCGAAACGTGGAAGTAGATGATGCACGTGGTGTCCATGATGAAGGTCGACCTGCGAGAAAAGTTAGTGCGGCCAATGCACATCGATCCTGCACTTCACGTTCAGCTTTACAAGCAAGATGGAATAAGCGAGTGATATTATTATAATCCTTATAGTCTAGAATGGTCTGAATCTCTCTATTTAATCCACCCGAAAACGTGCAAGCATAGCTTCATTCTCTCAACAATACCACATCGAATCAAGCCGGTTTGTAATTCGATAATATTCTTCTACAGAATTTTTCCTTGTCTTAAGCGCTGCAATTTTTGAAGTAATTCACGTTGATAATATGGTGGAACCCAAGTGATGCATAGCAGTTTTCAAAGCAGCCCAAGTAGCTGGAACAGGATATAATCTACAATGTTAGGACCACCAAACACATGCAAAGCTAGTGAAAGCACAAAGCAGCAGCAGCGAACACGTCTCTCCTCGGGATATTGTAAACATGTAAATCGTTGTTGGTTTCTAACTCCCAAGTAAGATATATATCGGGAACATATCTACCCTCAAATGGTGGAATATTCAATTTCAGTTTAGGGAGATGGTCATGATCTCGTACTGAGGGGAGCCCTAACATTGCCATTATTTGCATGTGGGCGACACGGTGGTTGTGGTGCTGGTGGTTGCCGCGTGGTTCGATGTTGATCAACCTCCTCCTCGTAATCTCCCACATAATCATCCTCGTCGGTACCCAGCAGCGATGGCAGGAGCCAAAGAAGCACCAACAGCGATGGCGGCACTTGAATTTTGTCTGGCTCAATAGGAACACTGCTGAGCTCGTCCATACTGATTCGGAAGAGCGTGGTTGTTGTCATTCAGAGGTGCGATAGGTGCAGCCGGCGGTGGTTGTGGAAAACGCTTGAGCAATTCATCAAACTTGCTATCAAGCTTTGTTTCAAAGCGTCTTCTCAATGCCATCTATCTTCTCCATGGCCTCGTCAAATCTGTTTTAGTACATCTGCACCTGTCCAATCATCATTTCTTTGAAACTTATCATGTAGCTGTTTGTTCGTCAGTTCTCCCAATCAGTCTCATCGGCTTGTGATCCCGCCATGGTTAGCAGCAAATAAAACACACAAGAATATGATCCTCGGCTACTGAAAAAGTGGTGGTGGTGTATCACAAACCCGTCAAGCAAATCTCAAATTCTTACCAGTTCTTACCCAGCATGGTGGTGATCGGCAACCGTTTGTAGTCAAAACTCTCAAAGCTTGGATATAGCGATTACGGGGGAGAGTCCAACGCATCAGCGTAGATGTATGTGGAGCTGGGAAGGCTTATAATATGGTAGCAAAAAGATTGAGCAATAATCAATTCGAGAGATGCAAAGTTGAATAAGCGCTCAACGGCGATCTTGTGCTGGTCCTAGGCTAGACCGTGCTAGAGACGCGAGCCTAGAACACTAACAAAATCACGGCGCTGCGTAAACAAGGAAGGAGCACACTCGAATTTTTTTAGCTCTTTTTTTTTTTTTGCAGAATTTTTTTTCGCTGCTCTTTTTTTTTTCGCGAAAAATCACTATAATGGCGTAGTGTCTCAAAACTCTTCCGTGTCAAAGCCCAGCGGGATGGGCACGAAATTTTTCGACAATTTTTTTTTCATTTGCGGGACCCAAAAGCTGAAGCGGGTCAAAAAACTTTCTATAGCGGCGGCTCAATCGCTTAGAAACACCTAAAAATAGGATAGCGAGAAAATTTTTTTATCGTGCGTTTTTGAAAATTTTGGGCCTAAGCGGAGGGTGGTTTCGGACTCTAAATTTTTTTTTTGGAAACCAACCTCTTCTACTGGACGACAAAAGATTGCTGGAATCCGAAACCTACTCGGACAAGGAAACACGAATCGGAAACTAGATGGATCCCAAAACAAACCTAATATGCAAGGGACTCGGATTGGTGGTGGATATATGGTGGTGGCATATAGCGGTGGTGATATATGCAGCGGTGGTGGTATATGGATACGGATTCGAAGCGGTGGCGGATAGCGGTGGTGGTAGATGGCAGGCGATGATAATGCGGCTGGCGGCGTGACAACTTATGACCAGAACTTCGAAACTCTAAAGACTAGACTCTAAGACCAGCAACTAGACACGGCGATGCAACCGCAAATTCAACAATGCAAATCTGAAAAAGATTATGCAAAGGCTCGAGATTGGTTGGGATAGGATGAACTAACCCTAATTTTTTGGCTTTTTTGTACTATAGGTATGAAGACAGACTCGATCTAAACTACGAAAAACTGTAAAATCTCACGAAACAACTGAAATCGATACCACTTGATAGAGGCAAAGGTGTCCCGTCTTTCGATGAGATGGCGGTTCGCTTTGGTGGAAGTCGACTTTGACGATCCGACTACGGCGTGCGAACGTCGTCGCATATAGCAATCGCTAAACCAACTCCGAGAGGTTATTGACCACGCGGAGCACGATCAACGACCACGAGGTCTATTTCCTGCGAGCAAGCGAAGAACAAGCAAGAAAGCGAGATTGCAATCTGGATATTGCGAATTTAAGATGAAAGCTTTATTGATCAAGGTGGGGTTCTGTGGCGCCTTTATGCGGTCGTTGAACACAAGCGAAATGCTGAAGTTGCAGCTATGGCGAACTTTTGATCTAAACAAAACCAAGTCTAAGCGGTGCCCTAAGGGCTGTATATATGGAGGAAGAGGGGTGAATTTCGTGGCCCTTGGTGGAGGGTCGAAACTAACCCTATCTCTTGTTTCCCACACATCGGACTCTAAAAATAGCCTATACTAATGTATTTCGAAATTACATGGGCTGGCCCAATAATAAGGTGACGCAGCACCTAGAATAGCCTATGGACGAATATTATGAAGTGGCATCTTGTATATTTCGTCCAAGGCTTCATGCACTCCTTATGGTGGCTTCAAAGTCCTGAAATCATCACTTGTAACTCCGTTCTTGATCTCCTTTAGCATGCCATCAACTCCATGTGTGTTCTTGCTCCAATGTTCATCCTTCTCCAAGCTAGGCCCTTCATTTGTAAGCAAAACAAATGTATCCAATTTAAAGCATCATATTCTCATGAACATTAGAATCATTACCAAGAAAGCGAAAGTACACAGTAATTTAGTTGGCGTCTTGTGAGCTCTAGTAATTGGTCCGGTATGTATAGCGGCAGGGCTGTGGGTGTAACAATGGTATTGATGTCCTCATCAAACGAAACTCTATGCATACTCGAGGCACCAAGGAGCCGACCATGAAGAGGCTAGGAAGCAAGGAGAATCGGAGCGGAAGACATACGTGAAGACGGAGAGGAGAAAGCAACAAGTACCAGGAGGCCGGACGATCGGATGAGGTTCCGGACGATCCGGACACAGCCCGGATGATCCGGACGGTCGTCCGGACGATCCAGCTAACTCCACCAAGGCAACAGAACCTCCACGCTGAAGCGGATCATCCGGACCCAGGCGGATCATCCGGACCCGCCGGACGTCCGGACTCAGCCGGACATCCGGCCCCGCGCCGTCACCAAGTGAGCACCGGACCATCCGGGCCCACACGGATCATCCGGACCAGCCCGGATCATCCGGACCGTCGCCCGGATCGTCGGCCGGCTTACCATGGCAGGCGTGTTGGGCTGAGCCCATGTACCCCTCGCCCGGACTCTATATAGGACCCCTCTCCTCACTTTGAGACTTAGCATTGGATTAGCTCATATTTGTGTGTGAGAGCCTTTGCTCATCCACCGTACTTCTCCACGGAGATCGGGACCTCCGTCTCAGGAGAAGATCCATCAGATTCAAGACCCCTATACGGGAAGATCCCTCGTGGATTCAAGACCTCCTCCGGAGAAGAACAGCTACCTTTGTATCTTTCCTTTGTTGATTTTGGACCATGTATCACTCGTGCTTCGATGATCTAGACCTTGTGTGATTGATCTCTTGTCGGTTGAGTGTCTCTCTCGTTCTTCCCGTGATTTCCTCTCGTGCTTCCGCAGTGTTCTTCGTGGTTCCCTCCGTAGGATCCCTCCAAACGTGAAAGATCGGCCTAATTAGGGTTCCACCCTACATCATATGGTATCATGAGCCACGTTGATCATGTTTTGGAGCCCTACCTCGTGATTTCTAGCTTGATTTTGTTGTTTTCGTCCTAAAACCCAAAAATCCCCACAAAAATACCCCCAAAATTTTTGTGATTTGTTAGTTTTGATGATGTTTTTTGTTTTTGATCCGTGGATTGATTGTGTAACTTCGTGGATCTTGTGTTTCACCTTTTCCCCTAGAAATCCACCCAAAATCCAAAAGAAATCGTCAATTTCCACCCCATTTTCGAGTTCTTCCCGAGCCATTCCCGATGCGTGGAGTTGACCTGCCGGATCATCGGGACCAAGTCCGGATCATCCGGACTCGCCGGATCATCCGCTCTGGTCGGATCATCCGGCTTCTCTGCAAGCTGCAGATTCTGCAGCCCACATCCACCACCACCACCTTCCACACATATACACACCTCCCCACCCTATCCACCACCATTTCCACTCGCTTAAACCCCAAGACTCAACCTCCGTACTACCATTCGTTTTGAGTTCGACAATTTGAGTGAGATTTCCGTGTCCTTTTGTGTTTCGGCTATCTAGGCGCGGTGTGACATCAACAACAAACGCTCATTTTGATCGGCTACTCATCTTCGCTACGGACGGTAACATCGACGACATCTTTGTCATACCTTGCAATTGCATTGATAAACATCATATACCATCTTTTTGCGTTGCTTACCCACCGAGACTAGCCATTGAGTATTGCCGCAGCGTGACTTGTGCACATAGTTGCATACACCATATCATACATACAATCGAGGTGCATATCTCAAAATCAACTTGTGTGTCACAAAGTTGTCATCGCATACACAATTGCTATCTTAGTTCGTCAAGTTTGCATAAGAAAAGAGCTCAAAAGAAAAGAGCCACTCAAGCTTTTAAGCAAAGAGGAAAGATAAGCAAAAGAGCCTATAAGCAACAAGCATAGCATCATACAACATTAAGATTGTCATATAAGATCATCTTGGATCATTGCATCCAAATACCATACATATAGTATACTTGGGATAGAGATCGTTGCATTTTTACCTAGTAGGTTGTGCACAAGCTCGATGAGGACATCAATACCATTGTTACACCCACAGCCCCCGCTGCTATACATCTTGGACCAATTACTAGAGCTCACAAGCACGCCAACTAAATTACTGTACTTCGTTTCTTGGTAATGATTCTAATGTTCATGAGAATATGACATCGCCTAAATTGGATACATTTGTTTTGCTTACAAATGTAGGGCCTAGCTTGGAGAAGGATGAACATTGGAGCAAGAACCAGCATGGAGATGATGGCATGCGCAAGGGGACAAGAATGGAGTTACAAGTGATGATTTCGGGACTTTGAAGCCACCATAATGAGTGCATGAAGCCTTGGACGAAATATACAAGATGCCACTCCATAAATTTCGTCCAGAGGCTATTCTAGGTGCTCGTCACCTTATTATTGGGCCAGGCCCATGTAATTTCGAAATACATTAGTATAGGCTATTTTTAGAGTCCGTATGTGTGGGAAACAAGAGATAGGGTTAGTTTGGACCCCTCCACCAAGGGCCACGAAATTCACCCCTCTTCCTCCATATATACAGCCCTTAGGGCACCGTTTAGACTTAGGTTTTGTTTAGATCAAAAGTTCGCCATAGCTGCAACTTCGCTGTGCCGTTTGTGTTCAACGACCGGACAAAGCGTCACAGAACCCCACCTTGATCAATAAAGCTTTCATCTTATATTCGCAATATCCAGATTGCAATCTCGGTTTCTTGCTTGTTCTTCGTTTGCTCGCAGGAAATAGACCCTCGTGGTCAGGTTGATCGTGCTCGAAGCGTGGTCAATAACCCCTCGGAGTTGGTTTAGCGATTGCTAAGTAGCGGACGTCCTCGCGACTTCGTAGTCGGATCGTCAAAGTCGACTTCCACCAAAGCGAAATCCACCATCTCATCGAAAGGCGGGACACCTCTTGCCTCTATCAAGTGGTATCAGATTTCAGGTTGCTCGGTGAGATTTTCTGAGTTTTTCGTAGTTTAGATCGAGTCTGTCTTCATACCTATAGTCCAGGAAAAAGCCACAAAAAATTAGGGTTAGTTCATCCTATCCGAACCAATCGAGCCTTTGCATAATCTTTTACGTATTTGCATTGTTGAATTTGCGGTTGCATCGTCGTGTCTAGTTGCTGGTCTTAGAGTCTAGTCTTTAGAGTTTGAGTTACGGTCATAAGTTGTCACGCCGCCGCCGCACCATTATCATCGCCTCGCCATCTACCACCACCGCTTATCCGCCACCGCTTGAATCCGTATCCATATACCACCACCGCGCCATATATCACCACCGCCGCCATCGACCACCATATATCCACCACCAATCCGGGTCCCTTGCATATTAGGTTTGTTTTGGGATCCATCTAGTTTTCCGATTCGTGTTTCCTTGTGCGAGTAGGTTTCGATTCCAGCAATCTTTTGCCGTCCGTAGAAAGGTTGGTTTCAAAAAAAAGTCCGAAACCACCCTCGTTTAGGCCCAAAATTTTCCAAAAGCGCGGGATAAAAAAAATTTCGGCTATCCTATTTTTAGGTGTTTCAAGCGTATTGAGCCATCGCCGATATAGAAGTTTTTTGACCCGTTTCAATTTTTAGGTCGGCGATCGAAAAAAAAATTGTCGAAAATTTATTGCCCATCTCGTCGGTTTGACTGGAAGAGTTTTGAGACACTCGCCATTATAGTGATTTTTCGCAAAAAAAGAGAAGCGCAAAAAAAATTCTGCATAAAAAAAAAAAAGAGTCCGAAACCACCCTCCGTTTAGGCCCAAAATTTTCCAAAAAGCATACGGGATAAAAAAATTTTCTGGCTATCCTATTTTAGGTGTTTCTAAGCGTATTGAGCCGATCGCCGTTATAGAAAGTTTTTGACCCGTTTCAGTTTTGGGTCCGGCAAAAAAAAAAATTTGGTCGAAAAATTTCGTGCCCATCTGTCAGTTTGACACAGGAAGAGTTTTGAGACACTCGCCATTATAGTGATTTTTCAAAAAAAAAAAGCAGCGCAAAAAAAGCAAAAAAAAAAAAAAAGAAAAAAAAATTCAGAGTGTGCTTTTCCTTTGTTTACGTGCAGCGCCGTGATTTTGTTAGTGTTCTAGGCTCGCGTCTCTAGCACGGTCTAGCCTAGGACCACCTGAGACCGTCGTTGAGCGTTTATTCAACTTTGCATCTGAATTGATTATTCTTGACCCTTTTGCTACCATATTATAAGCCTTCCCAGCTCCACATACATCTCGTCGTGCGTTTGACTCTCCACCGTAATCGCTATATCCAAGCTTTGAGAGTTTTGACTACAACGGTTGCCGATCACCACCGCTTTGTTGGGTAACAATGGTAAGAATTTGAGATTTGCTTGCGGGTTTGTGATACACCACCACCACTTTTTAGTAGTCTGTAGGATCATATTCTTGTGTGTTTCTATTTGCTCCTAACCATGGCAGGATCACAAGCCGATGAGACTGATTGGGAGAACTTGACGAACAAACAGCTACATGATAAGTTTCAGCAAATGATGATTGGACAGGTGCAAGATGTGCTAAACAGATTTGTGAGGCCATGGAGAAGATAGATGGCATTGAGAAGGCGTTTGAAACAAAGCTTGATAGCAAGTTTGATGAATTGCTCGTAGCGTTTTCCACAACCACGCCGGCTGCACCTATCGCACCTCTGCAGCGACAACAACTTCGCCCCTTCCGAATCGGTATGGGCGAGCTCAGCGTGTTCCTATTGAGCGAGGACAAAATTCTGGTCATTGCTCTCTGCTGTTGGTGCTTCTTTGGCTCCTCGCCACTGCTGCTGCTGGTATGCGAGGATGATTATGTGGGAGATTACGAGGAGGAGGTTGATCAACATCGAAACCACGCAACCACCAGCACCACAACCACCAGGTCGTCCACATGCAAATAATGGCAATGTTAGGGCTCCCCTCAGTGCGAGATCATGACCATCTCCCTAAACTGAAATTGAATATTCCACCATTTGAGGGTAGATATGTTCTGATATATATCTTACTTGGGAGTTAGAAACTGAACAACAATTTACATGTTTACAATATCACGAGGAGAGAGGCGTGTTCTGCTGCTGTTTGTGCTTTCACTAGCTTTGCATGTGTTTGGTGGTCGAACATTGTAGATTATATCTGTTCCAGCTACTTGGGCTGCTTTGAAAACTGCTATGCGTACTCGTTGGGTTCCACCATATTATCAACGTGAATTACTTCAAAAATTGCAGCGTTTAAGACAAGGAAAAATTCTGTGAGAAGAATATTATCGGGAATTACAAAGCGGCTTGATTAGATGTGGTATTGTTGAGGAGAATGAAGCTATGCTTGCACGTTTTACGGGTGGATTAAATAGAGAGATTGAGACCATTCTAGACTATAAGGATTATAATAATATCCTCGTTTATTCCATCTTGCTTGTAAAGCTGAGCGTGAAGTCTTGGATCGGCGGGCATTGGCGGCACTAACTTTTCTCGCGGTCGACCTTCATCATGGACACCACGTGCATCATCTACTTCCATTGCACCATCACCTCCTTGGTGCCACCTCCAACCGTGATACAAGCGAGGCACAACCACCACTATCTGCCAAGAGCACACTGCTGGGCTGCATGAGCTCTTCTTCCATGGCGTCAGCAGGCACACAAGTGATATTATTTGTCGTCGTTGTAAGGGAAGAGGACATTTTTGAGAGAATGCAAATCTCAGCGTGTGATGATTGCTCACGAGGATGGTGGGTATGAGTCCGCTAGTGACTATGATGAGGAGACTTTGGCTCTTATTACACATGAGGAACACGGTGGAGATGATTCGATCATGAGACACAATACATGGCTCTGAAGATCTTGACAGGTATGAATGTTTAGTTGCTCAGCGTGTTTTGAGTGTGCAGGTTACACAAGCTGAGCAAAATCGGAGGCATAATTTGTTCCATACAAAGGGAGTTGTGAAGGAGCGTTCTATTAGCGTCATCATAGATGGAGGGAGCTGCAACAACTTGGCTAGCATGGAGATGGTGGAGAAGCTATCTCTCACCACAAGACCACATCCACATCCTTACTACATCAATGGTTCAACAACAGCGGCAAGGTTAAGGTAACACGTCTTGTTAGTGTGCATTTTAGTATCTCTACATATGCTGATTATGTTGATTGTGATGTGGTACCTATGCAAGCATGTTCCTTGTTACTTGGTAGACCATGGCAATTTGATAAAAATTCTGTACACCATGGTAGAAACAATCAGTATACTCTTGTTCATAAGGATAAAATATTACTTTGCTTCCTATGACTCTGAGTCCATTTTGAAAGATGATATTAATAGAGCTAATAAAGCAAAACAGGAGAAAAATAAGAGTGAAAATCAGATTGTGGCAAAAGAATTTGAGCAACACATGAAGCCTAATAATAAACCATCTCTGTTTACGAAATTAAATTGAAAAGTGCATGTTTACTTGCCACTAAATCTGATATTGATGAGCTAGATTTTAGCAAATCTGTTTGCTATGCTTTTGTGTGCAAAGAGGCATTATTTTCATTCGAGGGCGTGCCTTCCTCTTTGCCCCTGCTGTCACTAACATTTTGCGGGAGTTCATGGCGTCTTTCCACAAGGCGTGCCACGGGATTACCACCTATTCGAGGGATTGAGCATCAAATTGACTTAATTCCGGTGCATCATTACCCAACCGTGCACCATACCGTACCAATCCGGAGGAGGCGAAGGAGATTATCGTCAAGTCAGGAGCTGCTCGACAAAGGTTATATCGTGAATCCCTTAGTCCTTGTGCTGTTCCTATTATTCTAGTGCTTAAAAAGGATGGTACATCACGTATGTGTGTTGATTGTAGAGGCATTAATAATATTACTATTCGTTATCGTCACCCTATTCCTAGGCTAGATGATATGCTTGATGAATTGAGTGGCTCTACAATATTCTCCAAAGTTGATTTGCGTAGTGGATACCATCAAATTCGTATGAAATTGGGAGATGAATGGAAAACAGCATTTAAAACTAAGTTTGGATTATATGAGTGGTTAGTCATGCCTTTTGGGTTAACTAATGCACCTAGTACTTTCATGAGATTAATGAGCGAAGTTTTACGTGCTTTCATTGGACGATTTGTGGTAGTCTATTTTGATGATATCTTGATTTATAGCAAATCTTTGGAAGAACATTTGGAACATTTACGTGCTGTTTTTAATGCTCTCGTGATGCACGTTTGTTTGGTAACCTTGGGAAGTGCACCTTTTGCACCGACCAGTATCTTTTCTTGGCTATGTTGTTACTCCACAGGAATTGAAGTTGATAAAGCCAAGATTGAAGCTATTGAGAGTTGGCCGCAGACCAAAGCGGTCACACAAGTGAGGAGTTTCCTTGGCCTCGCTGGTTTCTATAGGCGTTTTGTGAGAGATTTCAGCACCATTGCTCCACCTCTCAATGAGCTTACAAAGAAGGATGTGCCTTTTGTTTGGGGTACCGCATAGGAAGAAGCCTTCACGGTATTGAAAGATAAGTTGACACATGCTCCTTTACTCCAACTTCTGATTTTAATAAGACTTTTGAGCTTGAATGTGATGCTAGTGGAATTGGATTAGGAGGTGTGTTATTACAAGATGGCAAACCTGTTGCATACTTTTACGAAAAATTGAGTGGGCCTAGTCTGAATTACTCTACTTATGATAAAGAATTATATGCTCTTGTTAGGACTTTAGAAACATGGCAACATTATTTATGGCCCAAAAATTTGTTATACATTCGATCATGAATCTTTGAAACATATTAAAAGTCAAGCTAAACTGAATCGTAGACATGCTAAATGGGTTGAATTCATTGAGACTTTCCTTATGTCATTAAACACAAGAAGGGTAAAGAAAATGTTATTCTTGATGCATTGTCTAAATCGCTATACTATGCTTTCACAACTTGACTTCAAAATATTTGGTTTGGAGACCATCAAAGATCAATATGTGCATGATGCTGATTTTAAAGATGTATTGCAGAATTGTAAAGAAGGAAGAACATGGAACAAGTTTGTCGTTAATGATGGATTTGTGTTCCGTGCTAACAAGCTATGCATTCCAGCTAGCTCCGTTCGTCTTTTGTTGTTGTAGGAGGCGCATGGAGGAGGACTAATGGGACACTTTGGCGTGAAGAAGGCGGAGGACGTACTTGCTACACATTTCTTTTGGCCAAAGATGAGGCGGGATGTTGAGCGTTTTATTGCTCATTTGCACTACATGTCAAAAAGCTAAGTCACGACTCAATCCTCATGGTTTATATATGCCTTTGCACTGTACCTAGTGTTCCTTGGGAGGATATATCTATGGACTTTGTTTTAGGTTTACCTAGAACAAAGAAGGGAGGATAACATATTTGTTGTCGTGGATAGATTCTCGAAAATGGCACACTTTATACCATGTCATAAAAGCGATGATCTTGTCAATGTTGCTGATTTGTTCTTTCGTGAAATTATTAAACTTGCATGGTGTGCCAAATACTATTGTTTCAGATCGTGATACTAAATTTCTTAGCCACTTTTGGAGATGTTTATGGGCTAAGTTGGGGACTAAACTGCTTTTTAGTACTACTTGTCACCCCAAACTGATGGACAAACTGAAGTAGTCAATAGAACATTGTCTACTATGCTTAGGGCTGTTCTAAAGAAAAATAAGAAAATGTGGGAGAATGCTTGCCTCATATTGAATTTGCTTATAATCGTTCATTGCATTCTACTACTAAGATGTGCCCTTTTGAAGTTGTGTATGGTTTCCTACCTCGTGCACCTATTGATTTGTTGCCTCTTCCATCTTTGGAGAAGGTTAATTTTGATGCTAAAGAACATGCTGAATTGATTTTAAAATGCATGAGTTAACTAAGGAAAACATTGAGCGTATGAATGCTAAATATAAACTTGCTGGAGATAAGGGTAGAAAACATGTTGTGTTTGCACGGAGATCTTGTTTGGTTACATTTGCGTAGGATAGATTTCTGATTTGCATAAATCAAAGCTAATGCCACGGCTGCTGGTCCCTTTAAGGTGTTGGAGAAAGTAAATGATAATGCATATAAACTTGAGCTGCTGCAGATTTTGGGGTTAGTCCACTTTTAACATTGCAGATTTGAAGCCATATTTGGGTGAGGAAGATGAACTTCCGTCGAGGGCGACTTCATTTCAAGAAGGGAGGATGATGAGGACATCAATACCATTGTTACACCCACAGCCCCTGCTGCTATACATCTTGGACCAATTACTAGAGCTCAAGACGCCAACTAAATTTCCGTGTACTTTCATTTCTTGGTAATGATTCTAATGTTCATGAGAATATGATCTTGCCTAAATTGGATACATTTGTTTTGCTTACAAATGAAGGGCCTAGCTTGGAGAAGGATGAACATTGGAGCAAGAACCAGCATGGAGATGATGGCATGCAAGGGGACAAGAATGGAGTTACAAGTGATGATTTCAGGACTTTGAAGCCACCATAATGAGTGCATGAAGCCTTGGACGAAATATACAAGATGCCACTCCATAAATTTCGTCCAGAGGCTATTCTAGGTCTGTCGTCACCTTATTATTGGGCCAGCCCATGTAATTTCGAAATACATTAGTATAGGCTATTTTTTAGAGTCCGTATGTGTGGGGAAACAAGAGATAGGGTTAGTTTGGACCCCTCCACCAAGGGCCACGAAATTCACCCCTCTTCCTCCATATATACAGCCCTTAGGGCACCGTTTAGACTTGGGTTTTGTTTAGATCAAAAGTTCGCCATAGCTGCAACCGCGTGCGCCGTTTGTGTTCAACGACCGGACAAAGCGCCACAGAACCCCACCTTGATCAATAAAGCTTTCATCTTATATTCGCAATATCCAGATTGCAATCTCAGTTTCTTGCTTGTTCTTCGTTTGCTCATGGGAAATAGACCTCGTGGTCAGGTTGATCGTGCTCGGCGTGGTCAATAACCCCTCGGAGTTGGTTTAGCGATTGCTAAGCGCGGCGTCTCGCACGCTTCGTAGTCGGATCGTCAAAGTCGACTTCCACCAAAGCGAAATCCACCATCTCATCGAAGGCGGGACACCTCTTGCCTCTATCAAGCTCCGTATCCGCCTATTGTGCAATCGTGCTAGCGTCTCTCTAGTATTGTGCAACAAGAGCATTTTAAGTGGATTCCACATTTTGGCTCACTTTTGGTTTGCACAATCCCATTTATCTATTTGCGTGTGTGTTTCCGTGTACCACTACTTGCTTGGTCTACTTGTTGCATATCTGAATTTGCGAATCTTCTTCAACATTTTTGAGTCAAGCTAACAATTGCAATCAATTTTGTGCCACCATCCTAACCAAGCTCCACCAAAGGCTTTTACTTGTTGTAGGCGTGAGAATCGACAAGGATCGGTACCAATAGTGCTATTTCATTGTCCGCATTTGAGTGAACTTGATTCATCTTCAACCGGTCAAAGGTACATTGGTATTCATTCTTCTCCTTCTTCCACTCACAATTTGCTTGAAATGATGGATAGGCCAAGTTCTTCTACAAATCCTCTCTTCATCGAGCAAGACGACGACATGTCATCATCGTCACCAAGAGCCACCTCTTTGGCGCTTAACGAGCTCTCCATCAAGAGCAACAAGCATTGAGCGAACACATCGACAACCTCTCCACCGACTTGCGACTCTCGAGAAAGCGTATTGCGAGATTACTTCGACAACAAACTCGGCGCACACAAGAAAAGAGAATGATGCAAGAATGGGCGAGATCTGCGCCTTGTTGGTGAACCGCGATACTTCTACCTCTTCACACTCAAGGCGGAGCCACTCAAGTCGCCACACCGCGACTCCTTCTCCGACACAAGTACACCGTCATCGAACATTCTTCATCGAGCCGCAGCGTCAAGCAAATCATGCATCTCGCAACCCGCCACACGACAAGAATCTCCAAGAGCAAGAAGTTCCTCGTCAATCGAGCCAAATGGCGTTTGCTCAAGCTCAAGAACGACAACGTCTTCGTCACCAACAAGAACAAGAATGAGCGCCTACACCAAGAACAACAAGGCGAAGCTCAACGTCTTCAACAACAACAACGAGAAGAACAAGCTCTTGGTAGGCGAGCGCGCCTTCAAGCATCAACTTCGAGCTCGCCAACCGCAATCGCGAAAAGGCGCAATCAAGAGGAAGCCCTGAGAGAAGAAATACAAGAGAGGAACTACCATCCACGTACGCAACGTCAAGCCCAACAAGCTCCTCCACAAGCTAATCAAGCTCAACCTCAACCTCAAGGTCAACAAGAGCAAGTTGATCATGGACTTCCTCCTCACCAAGAGCAACATGAGGATGATTACCCTCCACGTCAAGAACGTCATCATCAACATCGACCTCAAAACAATGAAGAACATCGCTATGGCAAGCTCAAGTTCACAATGCCCAAGTTCAATGGAACCAATGATCCCGAAGAGTACCTCTCATGGGCATTGAAGGTCGACAAAATCTTTCGTTTGCACAACTATGAGGAAGAGAAGAAGATCGCTATGGCATCACTTGAGTTCCAAGACTATGTGCTCATATGGTGGGAACAAGTCCTTGGCGCCGACAAGCAAGAGGTGAACCTCAATCACCACTTGGGCTCAAATGAAGGATGTCATGCGAGCATGTTTTGTGCCCACCTACTACAACCGTGATCTCTTCAAGAAGCTACAACTCCTCAAGCAAGGAACAAAGAGTGTTGAAGAATACTACAAAGAGATGGAGATTGCCATGATTCGAGCCAATGTCAAGGAAGATGATGAGCAAACAATGGCACGATTCTTGAATGGACTCAACCATCCCATCAAGAAGATGCCGACTTCCAACCCTACTCCAACCTCATTGAGCTCGTGCATCAAGCTACAAAGGCGGAACGACAAGTGCAAGATGACTTCAAATGCGCCAAGTACTCATCCAAGACATCTGGCCTCTCCAACAACCAAGCTTCAACAACTACTCCAACTTCGACATCAACCAAGCCTTTTCCAAGCAACGACGACAAGTCAAGTTACAAGAAAACTTCTACAAGTTCAAGTCGTCCTCCTACTACAAGCAACTCCAAGCGCGTGCTTCATCATCTACTCCAACCGATGAGACCGTCAAGACAAGCTCCTTCAAGTGTTTTACTTGCGGCGGCCGAGGCCACAAGTCATATGAATGCACCAACAAGCGCACCATGATACTCAACGACGATGGCACCTCGACTCAATGAGTGAAGATGAAATGGGCGCTATTGAGCAAGTGGCCATGCACCGGCGCATCAACGAGGATGAAGATGATCAAGTCTTTTGTGATGAAGATACAAGCCCCGCTCTTGTTGTCTCCAAAGTCTTGACACTTCAACATCACCAAGAAGAAGACCAGCGATGCCACATCTTCCACACAAAGGCCGGCATCAATGGGAGATCCGTCAAGGTCATCATCGATGGAGGTAGTTGCCACAACTTGGCAAGCGAAGAACTATGCTCCAAGCTCCAATTGGTCAAGAAGAAGCATCCGCAACCATACAAGGTTCAATGGCTAAGTGACTCCGGCACTATATGAGTTGAGCATACGGTCCAAGTATCCTTCAAAATCGGTGCATATGAAGACACTTTGGAGTGTGATGTGGTCCCAATGACCGTTTGCCACCTCCTCCTTGGTCGGCCATGGCAATTCGACCGTGGTGTCTACCACAATGGGCGTACAAACCACTATAGCTTCAAGATGAAAGGGCAAAGAATATGTCCTACGACCCATGTCTCCTAGTCAAGTGATAGCCGACAAACAAGCCACCAACCAAAGAGAGAAGAGTGAGAAAGTGAGCCACCAAAAAGTGAGTGAGAGCCACAAGCCAAATTTGAGCGCCTCTTCGCCTAGAGAGAAAAACCTCATACTATTCGCCACCAAACATGAGATGAGAGAAGTGTGTGAGAACCCATCAAGTGTGATACACTTTGTCCTTGTGTGCAAGGATGGAGAACCACAAACTAACACCACTCATGAGCTACCTTTGGTGTTTCAATCTCTTTTGCAGGAATTTCAAGATGTTTTCCCGATGAGCTACCTCGGGTCTACCTCCTCTTGAGGCATTGAGCATCGAATCGACCTCATCCCCGGGCGCCACTTCCAAACAAAGCTCCCTACCGTGTCAATCCAAGAAGAAACCAAGGAGATTCAGCGGCAAGTACAACAACTCATCGACAACGGTCATGTACGTGAAAGCTTAAGCCCTTGTGCCGTACCCGTTATTCTTGTGCCTAAGCCCGATGGAAGTTTCCGCTTGTGCTCCGATTGTAGACCCATAAATGCTATCACCGTGCGCTATAGGCATCCCATTCCTCGCTTAGATGATATGCTTGATGAACTTAGTGGAGCCAACTTTTTCTCAAAAATTGATCTTAAAAGTGGCTATTATCAAATACGCATTCATGAGGGTGATGAATGGAAAACTACTTTCAAAACAAAATTTGGCTTATATGAATGGTTGGTTATGCCTATGGGTTTGTCGGAAGCTCCCGGAACTTTTGTGCGCCTCATGCATCATGTACTTCGTCCATACATTGGAATCTTTGTTGTGGTTTACTTCGATGATATTCTTGTGTTTAGCAAAACCATGAAAGAGCATGTTGACCACGTTAAGCTTGTTTTGCAAACACTTCGAAAGGAAAGTCTTTATGCCAACTTGAAGAAATGCACTTTTGGAGTTGACAAAGTGGTTTTCTTGGGTTTCGTTCTCTCCTCCAAGGGTGTCCATGTTGATGAAACTAAGATCAAAGCAATTAAAACTTGGCTAACCCACCAATTTGCAACAAGTCACGAAGTTTCCTTGGTCTTGCAGGTTTTTATCGCCGCTTTGTGAAAAACTTTAGCACTATTGCAGCTCCTTTGCATGCTTTGAGTAAGAAGAATACTCCTTTTGTTTGGGGACCTTTGCAATCAAACGCTTTTGATGAGCTCAAGTCTTTGCTTACTCATGCTCCAATTCTTGCTTTGCCCAATTTTGACAAAACTTTTGAGGTCCATTGTGATGCAAGTGGTGCGAATTGGCGGAGTTTTAATGCAAGAAAAAGCGAGTCATTGCTTATTTTAGTGAAAACTCTCCGTGCTCAACTTAACTATCCCGTGTATGACAAAGAATTGTATGCTTTAGTCGTGTCCTCCATGTTTGGGAACATTATCTTAGACCTCATGAGTTTGTCATCCATACCGATCATGAAAGCGCTTAAGTACTTAAAAGGTCAAACTAAATTGAACAAGCGTCATGCTAAATGGAGTGAATTTATTGAATCTTTTCCATATGTGATCAAGTACATTAAGGGCAAGAAAATGTAGTTGCCGATGCACTTTCACGCATATGCACGCTTGTCACCCAACTTGAGTTGAATGTTATTGGCTTTGAGCACATCAAAGATTTGTATGCTAGTGATCCATCTTTTGCACCTCATTATGCTAAATGTTTGGCGCATACATCTTGGGAACAATATTACCTCAAGGATGGTTATCTTATGAGCTAACAAACTATGCATACCCAGTCTTCTCTTCGTTTGCTCCTTTTGCAAGAGGCTCATGGAGGTGGACTCATGGGACATTTTGGACGCGACAAGACCTTAGCCACACTCTCCAAGAACTACTTTTGGCCCAAGATGTTTGAGGCGTGTCACGCTTCACCACCGATGCTCAACATGCATAAAGCTAAGTCAGCTCAATCTCATGGTCTTTACATGCCTCTTCCTATTCCTTATCAACCTTGGGAAGACATTAGCATGGACTTTGTACTTGGTTTGCCTAGAACTCAAAATGGAAAGGACTCCGATTTGTTGTTGTGGACAGATTTTCCAAAATGGCACATTTCATTCCTTGCAACAAAGTCGAGCGATGCTTCACATATTGCAAATCTATTTTGTAGGGAAATCTTGCGCCTCCATGGAGTACCAAAGTCAATCGTCTCCGACCGTGACGTCAAGTTCTTGAGTTACTTTTGGAAAACTCTTTGCGCCAAGCTCGGAATCAAGCTCTTGTTCTCCTCCGCATACCATCCTCAAACCGGCGCGCCAAGCGGAGGTGACAAACGGACGCTCTCCACTCTTCTTGGCGTGTTGATCAAGAAGAACATCAAGGAGTGGGAGCGTGTCTACCCATCGCCGAATGCGCCTACAACCGCAAGCAAGACATTCGACGACGGCAAGTCCCCTTCGAGGTGTCTCACGGCTTCAACCCATTGTCCCCATTGGACATCATACCTCTACCTCTACAAGAGCGCACCAACCTCGGCGCAAGTGCCCGTGTAAGCTACATCAAGAAGATGCATGAAGATACAAGAAACACCATCGGCGCCAAGTACAACGACTAGCGACCAAGCTCAACATCAACAAGCAACCCATGATCTTCAACATAGGCGATCTCGTGTGGCTACACCTTCGCAAGGAGCGCTTCCCCAGCGAGCGAAAGTCAAACTTCTACCTCGAGCCGATGGACCCTTCAAGGTGTTAGCATGCTACAACAACAACGCCTACAAGCTCGACCTACCAAGCGACAAGTACAGCGTGGCGACACATTCAACGTCAAAGACCTCTCGCCTTTCCATGGTGATGAAGAACTAGATCCGAGGTCGGATCCTTTGAAGGAGGGATATGATGCGGAGCATCCATCCATCATCCCATGGACTCTACATCAACACCTACAACACCACAAGGACCGATGACTCGAGCACGTGCAAGAGCTCTTGAAACCGAGGTGACATCACTCCTCTCACAACTCTCCTTGATTCACATGAGACATGGTTACTACCTCAAGCGGAAACTCTATGCATACTCAGGCACCAAGGAGTCGACCATGAAGAGGCTAGGAAGCAAGGAGAATCGAAGCGGAAGACATACGTGAAGGCGGAGAGGAGAAAGCAACAAGTACCGTGGAGGGAGGGACGATCCGGACAGAGGTCAAGACGATCCGGACACAGCCGGATGATCCGGACCCGGTCGGATGATCCGCTAACTCCACCAAAGCAGCAGAACCTCCACGCTTGGCCGGATCATCCGGACCAGGCGGATCATCCGGACCCCGCCGGACGTCCGGACCCCGGCCGGACATCCGGCCCTCGCCGCCACCCGCAGCCTGAGCATCCGGACCATTCGGACCCCCACCGGATCATCCGGACCCTCGCCCGGATCGTCGGCCACCGCCTACATACAGCGTGTTGGGCTGAGCCCATGTACCCCTCGCCCAGACTCTATATATAGGACCCCTCTCCTTACTTTGAGACTTAGCATTGGATTAGCTCATATTTGTGTGTGAGAGCCTTTGCTCATCCACGGTACTTCTCCACGGAGATCAAGACCTCCGTCTAGGAGAAGATCCATCGATTCAAGACCCTATCTGGGAAGATCCCTCGTGGATTCAAGACCTCCTCCGGAGAAGAACGGCTACGCTTGTATCTTTCCTTTGTTGATTTTGGACCATGTATCACTCGTGCCGATGATCTAGACCTTGTGTGATTGATCTCTTGTCGGTTGAGTGTCTCTCTCGTTCTTCCCCGTGATTTCCTCTCGTGCTTCCGCGTGTTCTTCGTGTTTCCCTCCGTAGGATCCCCTCCAAACGTGAAAGATCGACGAATTAGGGTTCCACCCTACATCACCTTGCCTATCCATCACAAGACTCGAGTAGAGGTGAGTAGGAAATGAGATAAACAATACCAAGTTACCTTTTCCCAAAGTTGAGGATGTATCCCGTGTCACTCAATGTGAGATGAAAGAATAGTGGAATTGGTACCGGACTTGTTCACTCACACCTATCAAGTAAAGCTTATGGTAGAGCTCGGTGAGGATAGTGGCACAAAAATTTAATGCAAAATGTTAGCAAGAGTCAATAATGTTGAAAGAGATTCACAAATTCGCAAGTGAAACAAATGGACCAATAGCAATGAAAGGTGCACGAAACACACACACGGATAGATAGATGGGGTCGGTAACCAAGGAATGAGCACAAAATGTGGAATCCACGGAAACGCTACGTGTTGCACAACTCAAGAGAGACGCTAGCACGATTGCTCAATAGGCGGATACGACACTTGTGCACAACCTATAAGATGCAAAATGGATATTCTTTCTATCCCAAGTATGCTATGTATGTATGGTTCCCGGTGTTTCTCTCAAGCATGATATCATATGATGTAGATTTTGGTATGGCTCTTATGTTCAATGGGGTATGATGCTATGGCACTTGCTCACGAGCTCTTTGCTCTCTTTTGCTTAAAAGCTTTTCTCTTTTTTTCTATGGCCACTTTTGCACAATGCACAAACCAAGATAGCAATTGTGTATATGCGGGAACAAACTTGAGGCACAATGGATGATATGATACCAAGATGATATGGTATGTATGCAATGGATGGTGTAGACCACTAATGTGCACAAGTCACGTTGCCGGCAATACTCAAATGGCTAGTCTCGATAGGCAAGTAACATAAAATTGGCTGGGGGTTAACAATGCAATTGCAAGGGAAAATACAATGGTGTAAATCGAGGTTACCGTCCTTGCGATGATGAGTGGCGGTGTTCTTGGTGTAGATACCAAGATGATGGAGACTCGTCCCTAAGTAGCCGAAACACCTTAGGAAACGGAAAAACCGCGAACTCAAAATCTCAAGTGACAAATGTCAAATGGTGGTAGCGGAAAGCGGTGGTGGTTTTGCACTAGGCAAATGCGGAAGTGGAATGATGGATATACGTGTCGGGAGTTGAAGTTTCCGTCCCTAAGTAGCGAAACACCTTAGGAGACACAAGCCACAACTCATACAAGATCAAACAACAATGGGGTTAAGTTTGGTTCTGGAAGTGTATGGTGGGAAGGTTATGTGGAAGTGGTGGTGGTGGTGGTTGATGAAGAAGCAACCGTCCCTAAGTAGTCGAAACACCTTAGGAGACGTGAATCACTACTCAAGCAACCACATATGCAATGGGGAACAAAATGGGTTAGGTTGCGGAAGTCGGTGGTGGTAATGCGGATGATATGGTGGAGGGCCTAGGCAAACTTGCCAAATTTCAGAACATATGATGGAGTCAAATGATGTTGGTGATATTTTTGTGGGATGGGGGATGCCAATAGCTTCAAAACGAGCTAAAGAATGTCAAAATCGGACTCCGGATGAATTAGTTACGGCCAAAACAAGAATTCAGCCGAGTTAGTGTCAGGGTTAACCGGACATCCGGGAGGAGGTCCGGATGATCCGCTAGGTCCGATGATCCGGAGGAAACCGGATGATCCGGTTCGTCAGCTCGGTTCGGGAATTTGGCGCGTGGGGTATCCGGAAGTGCAGGCGTCCAGCTGATCCGGGAGATGTCCGGATGATCCGGGAGAAGGTCCGATGATCCAGACGGGTCAAAGCGCCGGGATTTCCTTTCGGGACTAATTTTTGGCGGAATTTGGGATTTTGGGGTCAAAATTGGCGAGATTTAAGTGGATGGAAGGTGGTGACACTTGGGGAAATGTTAGATCCACTTGAAACCAAGCAAATCCACGGATCAAAATCAACAAAACATCATCAAACCAACAAATCACAAAAAATTTGGGGCTATTTTTGGTGGGATTTTCGGATTTAGGGCGAAATCAAGCAAAAGAAGGCTAGAAAACGGTGGGAGGGACTCCAAATACGTGATCAACGTGGCTCATGATACCATATGATGTAGGGTGGAACCCTATAGCGACGATCTTTCATGTTTGGAGTGGGATCCCTCGAAGAACACGATGAACACGGGGAAGAACGGGGAGAAATCACAAGGGGAAACACTCAAGAACAAGTCCAAATCACACATCCACTAGACAATCAAACACACAAGATCACAAGGTACATGAACAACGAAGGAAAGATACAAGGTAAGGTTCATCTCCAAGAGGAGGTCTTGATGATATCCTAGATGGATCTTCCCACAAGGGGTCTTGATGATATCCCGTGGGATCTACTCCTAGATGGAGGTCTTGGCCTCCAATGGCGAGAGTGGTCTCTCTCTCAAGAGTAGAGATAGGTAGGAGCAAAGCTCACCTAAGAATGAGCTATCACTTTGCTAACCCTAAAAATGGGGAGGAGGAGGTCTATTTATAGTCTAGTGGGCGAAGGGGGTAAGTGAGGCGAATGGGTACATGGGCCTCGGCCAAAGCGTTACTGCGAGGCAAGGCCCGGATGATCCGGATGGGGGTCCGGATGATCCGGCCGTCGTCCGGATGATCCGGGAGGTAGCCTGGATGATCCGGCTTCAGGAGGACCCTTCGGGTGCCTTCGGCGTGGATATCCGGATGATCCGGAGGGGAACTCGGATGATCCGTTTGAGTCGGATGATCCGGACGAGGTCCGGGATGTCTGGCTATCTTCACCGCAGCTCCGTCTTCTTCTCCTTTCTTTCGTCTTCTCTTCCATGCTTCCCTCGCGGATGGTGTAGACGTACACTTGCGGTCGCACTCCTCCTCGACATCCGTGATGTTCCGACAATACCTATGCATGCACACGGGAGAAGTGTCAAGTAGTATGCCATCCTCGAGAGTGTCAAGTGAGCACGTGTAAAGAGATGATTCACCTTGTGTATGTGAAGTAGATGTCGACGTGTCACTTGCCAAGTGGACTATTGACATGGTGATGTCCGTAGGATGCTCACGATCAGATAGAATATTTGTTGTCGTGGATAGATTCTCGAAAATGGCACATTTTATACCATGTCATAAAAGCGATGATCTTTGTCAATGTTGCTGATTTGTTCTTTCGTGAAATTATTAAGCTTGCATGGTGTGCCAAATACTATTGTTTCAGATCGTGATACTAAATTTCTTAGCCACTTTTGGAGATGTTTATGGGCTAAGTTGGGGACTAAACCGCTTTTTAGTACTACTTGTCACCCCAAACCGATGGACAAACTGAAGTAGTCAATAGAACATTGTCTACTATGCTTAGGGCTGTTCTAAAGAATAATAAGAAAATGTGGGAGGAATGCTTGCCTCATATTGAATTTGCTTATAATCGTTCATTGCATTCTACTACTAAGATGTGCCCTTTGAAGTTGTGTATGGTTTCCTACCTCATGCACCTATTGATTTATTGCCTCTTATCATCTTGGAGAAGGTTAATTTTGATGCTAAAGAACGTGCTGAATTGATTTTAAAAATGCATGAGTTAACTAAGGAAAACATTGAGCGTATGAATGCTAAATATAAACTTCTCGGAGATAAGGGTAGAAAACATGTTGTGTTTGCACCGAGATCTTGTTTGGTTACATTCAGCGTAAGGATAGATTTCTGATTTGCGCTAAATCAAAGCTAATGCCACGTGTTGCTGGTCCCTTTAAGGTGTTGGAGAAAGTAAATGATAATGCATATAAACTAGAAGCACTGCAGATTTTGGGGTTAGTCCACTTTCAACATTGCAGATTTGAAGCCATATTTGGGTGAGGAAGATGAACTTCCGTCGAGGACGACTTCATTTCAAGAAGGGAGGATGATGAGGACATCAATACAATTGTTACACCCACAGCCCCTCGCTGCTATACATCTTGGACCAATTACTAGAGCTCACAAGCACGCCAACTAAATTACCGGTACTTTCGCTTCTTGGTAATGATTCTAATATTCATGAGAATATGATGTCGCCTAAATTGGATACGTTTGTTTTGCTTACAAATGAAGGGACTAGCTTGGAGAAGGATGAACATTGGAGCAAGAACAAGCATGGAGATGATGGCATGCTAAGGGGACAAGAACGGAGTTACAAGTGATGATTTCAGGACTTTGAAGCCACCATAATGAGTGCATGAAGCCTTGGACGAAATATACAAGATGCCACTTCATAAATTTTGTCCAGAGGCTATTCTAGGTCTTTGCGTCACCTTATTATTGAGCCAGGTTATCGTCACCCTATTCCTAGGCTAGATGATATGCTTGATGAATTGAGTGGCTCTACAATATTCTCCAAAGTTGATTTGCGTAGTGGATACCATCAAATTCGTATGAAATTGGGAGATGAATGGAAAACAGCATTTAAAACTAAGTTTGGATTATATGAGTGGTTAGTCATGCCTTTTGGGTTAACTAATGCACCTAGTACTTTCATGAGATTAATGAGCGAAGTTTTACGTGCTTTCATTGGACGATTTGTGGTAGTCTATTTTGATGATATCTTGATTTATAGCAAATCATTGGAAGAACATTTGGAACATTTACGTGTTGTTTTTACTGCTCTACGTGATGCACGTTTGTTTGGTAACCTTGGGAAGTGCACCTTTTGCACCGACCGAGTATCTTTTCTTGGCTATGTTGTTACTCCACAGGGAATTGAAGTTGATAAAGCCAAGATTGAAGCTATTGAGAGTTGGCCGCAGCCCAAAACGGTCACACAAGTGAGGAGTTTCCTTGGCCTCGCTGGTTTCTATAGGCGTTTTGTGAGAGATTTCAGCACCATTGCTCCACCTCTCAATGAGCTTACAAAGAAGGATGTGCCTTTTATTTGGGGTACCGCATAGGAAGAAGCCTTCACGGTATTGAAAGATAAGTTGACACATGCTCCTTTACTCCAACTTCCTGATTTTAATAAGACTTTTGAGCTTGAATGTGATGCTAGTGGAATTGGATTAGGAGGTGTGTTATTACAAGATGGCAAACCTGTTGCATACTTTTACGAAAAATTGAGTGGGCCTAGTCTGAATTACTCTACTTATGATAAAGAATTATATGCTCTTGTTAGGACTTTAGAAACATGGCAACATTATTTATGGCCCAAAGAATTTGTTATACATTACGATCATGAATCTTTGAAACATATTAAAAGTCAAGCTAAACTGAATCGTAGACATGCTAAATGGGTTGAATTCATTGAGACTTTCCTTATGTCATTAAACACAAGAAGGGTAAAGAAAATGTTATTCTTGATGCATTGTCTCGTCGCTATACTATGCTTTCACAACTTGACTTCAAAATATTTGGTTTGGAGACCATCAAAGATCAATATGTGCATGATGCTGATTTTAAAGATGTATTGCAGAATTGTAAAGAAGGAAGAACATGGAACAAGTTTGTCGTTAATAATGGATTTGTGTTCCGTGCTAACAAGCTATGCATTCCAGCTAGCTCCGTTCGTCTTTTGTTGTTGTAGGAGGCGCATGGAGGAGGACTAATGGGACACTTTGGCGTGAAGAAGGCGGAGGGCGTACTTGCTACACATTTCTTTTGGCCAAAGATGAGGCGGATGTTGAGCGTTTTATTGCTCGCTGCACTACATGTCAAAAAGCTAAGTCACGACTCAATCCTCATGGTTTATATATGCCTTTGCCTGTACCTAGTGTTCCTTGGGAGGATATATCTATGGACTTTGTTTTAGGTTTACCTAGAACAAAGAAGGGAGGATAGCATATTTGTTGTCGTGGATAGATTCTCGAAAATGGCACACTTTATACCATGTCATAAAAGCGATGATCTTTGTCAATGTTGCTGATTTGTTCTTTTCGTGAAATTATTCGCTTGCATGGTGTGCCAAATACTATTGTTTCAGATCGTGATACTAAATTTCTTAGGCACTTTTGGAGATGTTTATGGGCTAAGTTGGGGACTAAACTGCTTTTTAGTACTACTTGTCACCCCCAACACAAACTGAAGTAGTCAATAGAACATTGTCTACTATGCTTAGGGCTGTTCTAAAGAAAAATAAGAAAATGTGGGAGGAATGCTTGCCTCATATTGAATTTGCTTATAATCGTTCATTGCATTCTACTACTAAGATGTGCCCTTTTGAAGTTGTGTATGGTTTCCTACCTCGTGCACCTATTGATTTGTTGCCTCTTCCATCTTGGAGAAGGTTAATTTTGATGCTAAAGAACATGCTGAATTGATTTTAAAATGCATGAGTTAACTAAGGAAAACATTGAGCGTATGAATGCTAAATATAAACTTGCTGGAGATAAGGGTAGAAAACATGTTGTGTTTGCACTGGAGATCTTGTTTGGTTACATTTGCGTAAGGATAGATTTCTGATTTGCGCAAATCAAAGCTAATGCCACGTGCTGCTGGTCCCTTTAAGGTGTTGGAGAAAGTAAATGATAATGCATATAAACTTGAGCTGCTGCAGATTTTGGGGTTAGTCCCACTTTTAACATTGCAGATTTGAAGCCATATTTGGGTGAGGAAGATGAACTTCCGTCGAGGACGACTTCATTTCAAGAAGGGAGGATGATGAGGACATCAATACCATTGTTACACCCACAGCCCCTATTGCTATACATCTTGGACCAATTACTAGAGCTCAAGACGCCAACTAAATTTCCGGTACTTTCATTTCTTGGTAATGATTCTAATGTTCATGAGAATATGACACTGCCTAAATTGGATACATTTGTTTTGCTTACAAATGTAGGGCCTAGCTTGGAGAAGGATGAACATTGGAGCAAGAACCAGCATGGAGATGATGGCATGCTAAGGGGACAAGAATGGAGTTACAAGTGATGATTTCAGGACTTTGAAGCCACCATAATGAGTGCATGAAGCCTTGGACGAAATATACAAGATGCCACTCCATAAATTTCGTCCAGAGGCTATTCTAGGTGCTCGTCACCTTATTATTGGGCCAGGCCCATGTAATTTCGAAATACATTAGTATAGGCTATTTTTAGAGTCCGTATGTGTGGGGAAACAAGAGATAGGGTTAGTTTGGACCCCTCCACCAAGGGCCACGAAATTCACCCCTCTTCCTCCATATATACAGCCCTTAGGGCACCGTTTAGACTTGGGTTTTGTTTAGATCAAAAGTTCGCCATAGCTGCAACTTCAGCGTGCTTCGTTTGTGTTCAACGACTGGACAAAGGCGCCACAGAACCCCACCTTGATCAATAAAGCTTTCATCTTATATTCGCAATATCCAGATTGCAATCTCAGTTTCTTGCTTGTTCTTCGTTTGCTCGCAGGAAATAGACCCTCGTGGTCAGGTTGATCGTGCTCGGCGTGGTCAATAACCCCTCGGAGTTGGTTTAGCGATTGCTAAAGGCGCGACGTCCTCGCGACGTTCGTAGTCGGATCGTCAAAGTCGACTTCCACCAAAGCGAAATCCACCATCTCATCGAAGCGGGACACCTCTGCCTCTATCAAGCTCGTATCCGCCTATTGTGCAATCGTGCTAGCGTCTCTCTAGTATTGTGCAACAAGAGCATTTTCGTGGATTCCACATTTTGGCTCACTTTTGGTTTGCACAATCCCATTTATCTATTTGCGTGTGTGTTTCCGTGTACCACTACTTGCTTGGTCTACTTGTTGCATATGCGAATTTGCGAATCTTCTTCAACATTTTTGAGTCAAGCTAACAATTGCAATCAATTTTGTGCCACCATCCTAACCAAGCTCCACCAAAGGCTTTTACTGTTGTAGGCGTGAGAATCGACAAGGATCGGTACCAATAGTGCTATTTCATTGTCCGCATTTGAGTGAACTTGATTCATCTTCAACTTCGGTCAAAGGTACATTGGTATTCATTCTTCTCCTTCTTCCACTCACAATTTGCTTGAAATGATGGATAGGCCAAGTTCTTCTACAAATCCTCTCTTCATCGAGCAAGACGGCGACATGTCATCATCGTCACCAAGAGCCACCTCTTTGGCGCCATGAACGAGCTCTCCATCAAGAGCAACAAGCATTGAGCGAACACATCGACAACCTCTCCACCGACTTGCGACTCTCGAGAAACGCGTACGAGATTACTTCGACAACAAACTCGACGCACACAAGAAAGAGAATGATGCAAGAATGGGACGAGATCTGCGCCTTGTTGGTGAACCGCGCACTTCTACCTCTTCACACTCAAGGCGGAGCCACTCAAGTCGCCACACCGACGACTCCTTCTCCGACACAAGTACACCGTCATCGAACATTCTTCATCGAGCCGCGCGTCAAGACCGTCATGCATCTCGCAACCCGCCACACGACAAGAATCTCCAAGAGCAAGAAGTTCCTCGTCCTAAATCGAGCCAAATGGCGTTTGCTCAAGCTCAAGAACGACAACGTCTTCGTCACCAACAAGAACAAGAATGAGCGCGCCTACACCAAGAACAACAAGACGCCGAAGCTCAACGTCTTCAACAACAACAACGAGAAGAACAAGCTCTTGAGGCGGAGCGCGCCCTTCAAGCATCAACTCGAGCTCTCGCCAACCGCAATCGCGAACGGCGCAATCAAGAGGAAGCCCTTCGAGAAGAAATACAAGAGAGGAACTACCATCCACGTACGCAACGTCAAGCCCAACAAGCTCCTCCACAAGCTAATCAAGCTCAACCTCAACCTCAAGGTCAACAAGAGCAAGTTGATCATGAACTTCCTCCTCACCAACAGCAACATGAGGATGATTACCCTCCACGTCAAGAACGTCATCATCAACATCGACCTCAAAACAATGAAGAACATCGCTATGGCAAGCTCAAGTTCACAATGCCCAAGTTCAATGGAACCAATGATCCCGAAGAGTACCTCTCATGGGCATTGAAGGTCGACAAAATCTTTCGTTTGCACAACTATGAGGAACAGAAGAAGATCGCTATGGCATCACTTGAGTTCCAAGACTATGTGCTCATATGGTGGGAACAAGTCCTTGAGCGCCGACAAGCAAGAGGTGAACCTCCAATCACCACTTGGGCTCAAATGAAGGATGTCATGCGAGCATGTTTTGTGCCCACCTACTACAACCGTGATCTCTTCAAGAAGCTACAACTCCTCAAGCAAGGAACAAAGAGTGTTGAAGAATACTACAAAGAGATGGAGATTGCCATGATTCGAGCCAATGTCAAGGAAGATGACGAGCAAACAATGGCACGATTCTTGAATGGACTCAACCATCCCATCAAGAAGATTGCCGACTTCCAACCCTACTCCAACCTCATTGAGCTCGTGCATCAAGCTACAAAGGCGGAACGACAAGTGCAAGATGACTTCAAGTACGCCAAGTACTCATCCAAGACATACGGCCTCTCCAACAACCAAGCTTCAACAACTACTCCAACTTCGACATCAACCAAGCCTTTTCCAAGCAACGACGACAAGTCAAGTTACAAGAAAACTTCTACAAGTTCAAGTCGTCCTCCTCCTACTACAAGCAACTCCAAGCCGCGTGCTTCATCATCTACTCCAACCGATGAGACCGTCAAGACAAGCTCCTTCAAGTGTTTTACTTGCGGCGGCCGAGGCCACAAGTCATATGAATGCACCAACAAGCGCACCATGATACTCAACGACGATGGCACCTACGACTCAATGAGTGAAGATGAAATGGACGCCATTGAGCAAGTGGCCATGCACCGGCGCATCAACGAGGATGAAGATGATCAAGTCTTTTGTGATCAAGATACAAGCCCCGCTCTTGTTGTCTCCAAAGTCTTGACACTTCAACATCACCAAGAAGAAGACCAACGATGCCACATCTTCCACACAAAGGCCGGCATCAATGGGAGATCCGTCAAGGTCATCATCGATGGAGGTAGTTGCCACAACTTGGCAAGCGAAGAACTATGCTCCAAGCTCCAATTGGTCAGGAAGAAGCATCCGCAACCATACAAGGTTCAATGGCTAAGTGACTCGGCACTATCTGAGTTGAGCATACGGTCCAAGTATCCTTCAAAATCGGTGCATATGAAGACACTTTGGAGTGTGATGTGGTCCCAATGACCGTTTGCCACCTCCTCCTTGGTCGGCCATGGCAATTCGACCGTGGTGTCTACCACAATGGGCGTACAAACCACTATAGCTTCAAGATGAAGGGCAAAGAATATGTCCTACGGCCCATGTCTCCTAGTCAAGTGATAGCCGACAAACAAGCCACCAACCAAAGAGAGAAGAGTGAGAAAGTGAGCCACCAAAAAGTGAGTGATAGCCACAAGCCAAATTTGAGCGCCTCTTCGCCTAGAGAGAAAAACCTCATACTATTCGCCACCAAACATGAGATGAGAGAAGTGTGTGAGAACCCATCAAGTGTGATGCACTTTGTCCTTGTGTGCAAAGATGGAGAACCAAAAACTAACACCAGTCATGAGCTACCTTTGGTGTTTCAATCTCTTTTGCAGGAATTCCAAGATGTTTTCCCCGATGAGCTACCTTCGGGTCTACCTCCTCTTCGAGGCATTGAGCATCGAATCGACCTCATCCCCGGAGCGCCACTTCCAAACAAAGCTCCCTACCGTGTCAATTCCGAAGAAACCAAGGAGATTCAACGGCAAGTACAAGAACTCATCGACAACGGTCATGTACGTGAAAGCTTAAGCCCTTGTGCCGTGCCGTTATTCTTGTGCCTAAGCCCGATGGAAGTTTCGCTTGTGCTCGATTGTAGACCCATAAATGCTATCACCGTGCGCTATAGGCATCCCATTCCTCGCTTAGATGATATGCTTGATGAACTTAGTGGAGCCAACTTTTCTCAAAATTGATCTTAAAAGTGGCTATTATCAAATACGCATTCATGAGGGTGATGAATGGAAAACTACTTTCAAAACAAAATTTGGCTTATATGAATGGTTGGTTATGCCTATGGGTTTATCGGAAGCTCGTAACTTTAGTGCGCCTCATGCATCATGTACTTCGTCCATACATTGGAATCTTTGTTGTGGTTTACTTCGATGACATTCTTGTGTTTAGCAAAACCATGAAAGAGCATCTTGATCACGTTAAGCTTGTTTTGCAAACACTTCGAAAGGAAAGTCTTTATGCCAACTTGAAAAAATGCACTTTTGGAGTTGACAAAGTGGTTTTCTTGGGTTTCGTTGTCTCTTCCAAGGGTGTCCATGTTGATGAAACTAAGATCAAAGCAATTAAAACTTGGCCCCAACCCACCAATTTGCAACAAGTGCGAAGTTTCCTTGGTCTTGCAGGTTTTTATCGCCGCTTTGTGAAAAACTTTAGCACTATTGCAGCTCCTTTGCATGCTTTGAGTAAGAAGAATACTCCTTTTGTTTGGGGACCTTTGCAATCAAACGCTTTTGATGAGCTCAAGTCTTTGCTTACTCATGCTCCAATTCTTGCTTTGCCCAATTTTGACAAAACTTTTGAGGTCCATTGTGATGCAAGTGGTACCGGAATTGGCGAAGTTTTAATGCAAGAAAAACGAGTCATTGCTTATTTTAGTGAAAAACTCTCCGGTGCTCAACTTAACTATCCCGTGTATGACAAGGAATTGTATGCTTTAGTGCGTGTCCTCCATGTTTGGGAACATCATCTTAGACCTCATGAGTTTGTCATCCACACCGATCATGAAACGCTTAAGTACTTAAAAGGTCAAACTAAATTGAACAAGCGACATGCTAAATGGAGTGAATTTATTGAATCTTTTCCATATGTGATCAAGTACATTAAGGGCAAGGAAAATGTAGTTGCCGATGCACTTTCACGCATATGCACGCTTGTCACCCAACTTGAGTTGAATGTTATTGGCTTTGAGCACATCAAAGATTTGTATGCTAGTGATCCATCGTTTGCACCTCATTATGCTAAGTGTTTGACGCATACATCTTGGGAACAATATTACCTCAAGGATGGTTATATTATGAGAGCTAACAAACTATGCATACCCGAGTCTTCTCTTCGTTTGCTCCTTTTGCAAGAGGCTCATGGAGGTGGACTCATGGGACATTTTGGACGCGACAAGACCTTCGCCACACTCTCCAAGAACTACTTTTGGCCCAAGATGTTTGAGGCGTGTCACGCTTCACCACCGATGCTCAACATGCCGCAAAGCTAAGTCAAAAGCTCAATCTCATGGTCTTTACATGCCTCTTCCTATTCCTTATCAACCTTGGGAAGACATTAGCATGGACTTTGTACTTGGTTTGCCTAGAACTCAAAATGGAAAGGACTCCGTATTTGTTGTTGTGGACAGATTTTCCAAAATGGCACATTTCATTCCTTGCAACAAAGTCGACGATGCTTCACATATTGCAAATCTATTTTGTAGGGAAATCTTGCGCCTCCATGGAGTACCAAAGTCAATCGTCTCCGACCCGTGACGTCAAGTTCTTGAGTTACTTTTGAAAACTCTTTGCGCCAAGCTCGGAATCAAGCTCTTGTTCTCCTCCGCATACCATCCACAAACCGACGGCCAAACGGAGGTGACAAACCGGACGCTCTCCACTCTTCTTCGCGTGTTGATCAAGAAGAACATCAAGGAGTGGGAGGCGTGTCTACCCATCGCCGAAATACGCCTACAACCGCAAGAAGACATTCGACGACCGGCAAGTCCCCTTCGAGGTCGTCACGGCTTCAACCCATTGTCCCCATTGGACATCATACCTCTACCTCTACAAGAGCGCACCAACCTCGACGCAAGTGCCCGTGTAAGCTACATCAAGAAGATGCATGAAGATACAAGAAACACCATCGAGCGCCAAGTACAACGACTAGCGACCAAGCTCAACATCAACAAGCAACCCATGATCTTCAACATCGGCGATCTCGTGTGGCTACACCTTCGCAAGGAACGCTTCCCCAACGAACGAAAGTCCAAACTTCTACCTCGAGCCGATGGACCCTTCAAGGTGTTAGCATGCTACAACAACAACGCCTACAAGCTCGACCTACCAAGCGACAAGTACAACGTGAGCGACACATTCAACGTCAAAGACCTCTCGCCTTTCCATGGTGATGAAGAACTAGATCCGAGGTCGGATCCTTTCGAAGGGAGGGGATATGATGCGGAGCATCCATCCATCATCCCCATGGACTCTACATCAACACCTACAACACCACAAGGACCGATGACTCGAGCACGTGCAAGAGCTCTTGAAACCGAGGTGACATCAATCCTCTCACAACTCTCCTTGATTCACATGAGACATGGTTACTACCTCAAGCGGAAACTCTATGCATACTCGGGCACCAAGGAGTCGACCATGAAGAGGCTAGGAAGCAAGGAGAATCGAGCGGAAGACATACGTGAAGGCGGAGAGGAGAAAGCAACAAGTACCGTGGAGGCGGACGATCCGGACAGAGGTCGGACGATCCGGACACAGCCCGGATGATCCGGACCCGGTCGGATGATCCGCTAACTCCACCGAAAGGCAACAGAACCTCCACGCTGAAGCCGGATCATCCGGACCAGGCCGGATCATCGGACCCGCCCGACGTCCGGACCCCAGCCGGACATCCGGCCTGCGCCGTCACCAGCAGTGAGCACCGGACCATCGGGCCCCACCCGGATCATCCGGATTGTCGCCCGGATCGTCCGCCAGCGCTAACTGCAGCGTGTTAGGCTGAGCCCATGTACCCCTCGCCCAGACTCTATATATAGGACCCCTCTCCTTACTTTGAGACTTAGCATTGGATTAGCTCATATTTGTGTGTGAGAGCCTTTGCTCATCCACTGGTACTTCTCCACGGAGATCAAGACCTCCGTCTAGGAGAAGATCCATCGGATTCAAGACCCCTATACGGGAAGATCCCCTCGTGGATTCAAGACCTCCTCCGGGAGAAGAACGGCTACGTTTGTATCTTTCCTTTGTTGATTTTGGACCATGTATCACTCGTGCTTCGATGATCTAGACCTTGTGTGATTGATCTCTTGTCGGTTGAGTGTCTCTCTCGTTCTTCCCCGTGATTTCCTCTCGTGCTTCCGCGTGTTCTTCGTGTTTCCCTCCGTAGGATCCCCTCCAAACGTGAAAGATCGACGAATTAGGGTTCCACCCTACATCACCTTGCCTATCCATCACAAGACTCGAGTAGAGGTGAGTAGGAAATGAGATAAACAATACCAAGTTACCTTTTCCCAAAGTTGAGGATGTATCCCGTGTCACTCAATGTGAGATGAAAGAATAGTGGAATTGGTACCGGACTTGTTCACTCACACCTATCAAGTAAAGCTTATGGTAGAGCTCGGTGAGGATAGTGGCACAAAAATTTAATGCAAAATGTTAGCAAGAGTCAATAATGTTGAAAGAGATTCACAAATTCGCAAGTGAAACAAATGGACCAATAGCAATGAAAGGTGCGGAAACACACACACGGATAGATAGATGGGGTCGTGCAACCAAGGAATGAGCACAAAATGTGGAATCCACGGAGCAGCTCGTGTTGCACAACTCAAGAGAGACGCTAGCACGATTGCTCAATAGGCGGATCGACACTTGTGCACAACCTATAAGATGCAAAATGGATATTCTTTCTATCCCAAGTATGCTATGTATGTATGGTTCGGTGTTTCTCTCAAGCATGATATCATATGATGTCGATTTTGGTATGGCTCTTATGTGCAATGGGGTATGATGCTATGGCACTTGCTCACGAGCTCTTTGCTCTCTTTTTTTTCTCTTTTTTTTCTATGGCCACTTTTGCACAATGCACAAACCAAGATAGCAATTGTGTATATGCGGGAACAAACTTGAGGCACAATGGATGATATGATACCAAGATGATATGGTATGTATGCAATGGATGGTGTAGACCACTAATGTGCACAAGTCACGTTGCCGGCAATACTCAAATGGCTAGTCTCGATAGGCAAGTAACGCAAAATTGGCTAGGGGTTAACAATGCAATTGCAAGGGAAAATACAATGGTGTCGTCGAGGTTACCGTCCTTGCGATGATGAGTGGCGGTGTTCTTGGTGTAGATACCAAGATGATGGAGACTCGTCCCTAAGTAGCCGAAACACCTTAGGAAACGGAAAAACCGCGAACTCAAAATCTCAAGTGACAAATGTCAAATGGTGGTAGCGGAAAGCGGTGGTGGTTTTGCACTAGGCAAATGCAGAAGTGGAATGATGGATATACACGTGTCGGAGTTGAAGTTTCCGTCCCTAAGTAGCCGAAACACCTTAGGAGACACAAGCCACAACTCATACAAGATCAAACAACAATGGGGTTAAGTTTGGTTGCCGGAAGTGTATGGTGGGAAGGTTATGTGGAAGTGGTGGTGGTGGTGGTTGATGAAGAAGCAACCGTCCCTAAGTAGCCGAAACACCTTAGGAGACGTGAATCACTACTCAAGCAACCACATATGCAATGGGGAACAAAATGGGTTAGGTTGCGGAAGTCGGTGGTGGTAATGCGGATGATATGGTGGAGGGCCTAGGCAAACTTGCCAAATTTCAGAACATATGATGGAGTCAAATGATGTTGGTGATATTTTTGTGGGATGGGGGATGCCAATAGCTTCAAAACGAGCTAAAGAATGTCAAAATCGGACTCCGGATGAATTAGTTACGGCCAAAACAAGAATTCAGCCGAGTTAGTGTCAGGGTTAACCGGACATCCGGGAGGAGGTCCGGATGATCCGGGCTAGGTCCGGATGATCCGGGAGGAAATCCGGATGATCCGGGTTCGTCAGCTCCGGTTCGGGAATTTGGGCGCGTGGGGTATCCGGAAGTCTGGGGGGCGTCCAGCTGATCCGGGAGATGTCCGGATGATCCGGGAGAAGGTCCGGATGATCCGGGCAGGTCAAACTGCTCGGGATTTCCTTTCGGGGACGAATTTTTGGGCGGAATTTGGGGATTTTGGGGTCAAAATTGACGAGATTTCGTGGATGGAAGGTGGTGACACTTGGGGAAATGTTAGATCCACTTGAAACCAAGCAAATCCACGGATCAAAATCAACAAAACATCATCAAACCAACAAATCACAAAAAAATTTGGGGCTATTTTTGGTGGGGATTTTCGGATTTAGGACGAAATCAAGCAAAAGAAGGCTAGAAAACGGTGGGAGGGACTCCAAATACGTGATCAACGTGGCTCATGATACCATATGATGTAGGGTGGAACCCTATAGCGACGATCTTTCATGTTTGGAGTGGGATCCCTCGAAGAACACGATGAACACGGGGAAGAACGGGGAGAAATCACAAGGGGAAACACTCAAGAACAAGTCCAAATCACACATCCACTAGACAATCAAACACACAAGATCACAAGGTACATGAACAACGAAGGGAAAGATACAAGGTAAGGTTCATCTCCAAGAGGAGGTCTTGATGATATCCTAGATGGATCTTCCCACAAGGGGGTCTTGATGATATCCCGTGGGATCTACTCCTAGATGGAGGTCTTGGCCTCCAATGGCGTAGTGGTCTCTCTCTCTCAAGAGTAGAGATAGGTAGGAGCAAAGCTCACCTAAGAATGAGCTATCACTTTGCTAACCCTAAAAATGGGGAGGAGGAGGTCTATTTATAGTCTAGTGGGCGAAGGGGTAAGTGAGGGGGCGAATGGGTACATGGGCCTCGGCCCGAAACGTTGCACGCAGGCAAGGCCCGGATGATCCGGATGGGGGTCCGGATGATCCGGCCGTCGTCCGGATGATCCGGGAGGTAGCCTGGATGATCCGGCTTCAGGAGGACCCTTCGGGTGCCTTCGGCGTGGATATCCGGATGATCCGGAGGGGAACTCGGATGATCCGGCTGGGTCCGGATGATCCGGACGGAGGTCCGGATGTCCTGGCTATCTTCAGCCGCAGCTCCGTCTTCTTCTCCTTTCTTTCGTCTTCTCTTCCATGCTTCCCTCGCGGATGGTGTAGACGTACACTTGCGGTCGCACTCCTCCTCGACATCCGTGATGTTCCGACAATACCTATGCATGCACACGGGAGAAGTGTCAAGTAGTATGCCATCCTCGAGAGTGTCAAGTGAGCACGTGTAAAGGAGATGATTCACCTTTGTGTATGTGAAGTAGATGTCGCACGTGTCACTTGCCAAGTGGACTATTGACATGGTGATGTCCGTAGGATGCTCCGCATCAGATAGAATATTTGTTGTCGTGGATAGATTCTCGAAAATGGCACATTTTATACCATGTCATAAAAGCGATGATGCTGTCAATGTTGCTGATTTGTTCTTTCGTGAAATTATTCGCTTGCATGGTGTGCCAAATACTATTGTTTCAGATCGTGATACTAAATTTCTTAGCCACTTTTGGAGATGTTTATGGGCTAAGTTGGGGACTAAACTGCTTTTTAGTACTACTTGTCACCCCCAAACTGATGGACAAACTGAAGTAGTCAATAGAACATTGTCTACTATGCTTAGGGCTGTTCTAAAGAATAATAAGAAAATGTGGGAGGAATGCTTGCCTCATATTGAATTTGCTTATAATCGTTCATTGCATTCTACTACTAAGATGTGCCCTTTTGAAGTTGTGTATGGTTTCCTACCTCATGCACCTATTGATTTATTGCCTCTTGCATCTTCGGAGAAGGTTAATTTTGATGCTAAAGAACGTGCTGAATTGATTTTAAAAATGCATGAGTTAACTAAGGAAAACATTGAGCGTATGAATGCTAAATATAAACTTCTTTGGAGATAAGGGTAGAAAACATGTTGTGTTTGCACCTGGAGATCTTGTTTGGTTACATTCGCGTAAGGATAGATTTCCTGATTTGCGCAAATCAAAGCTAATGCCACGTGTTGCTGGTCCCTTTAAGGTGTTGGAGAAAGTAAATGATAATGCATATAAACTAGAACTGCCTGCAGATTTTGGGGTTAGTCCCACTTTCAACATTGCAGATTTGAAGCCATATTTGGGTGAGGAAGATGAACTTCCGTCGAGGACGACTTCATTTCAAGAAGGGGAGGATGATGAGGACATCAATACAATTGTTACACCCACAGCCCCCGCTGCTATACATCTTGGACCAATTACTAGAGCTCACAAGACGCCAACTAAATTACCGGTACTTTCGTTTCTTGGTAATGATTCTAATGTTCATGAGAATATGATGCTGCCTAAATTGGATCGTTTGTTTTGCTTACAAATGAAGGGACTAGCTTGGAGAAGGATGAACATTGGAGCAAGAACAAGCATGGAGATGATGGCATGCTAAGGGGACAAACGGAGTTACAAGTGATGATTTCAGGACTTTGAAGCCACCATAATGAGTGCATGAAGCCTTGGACGAAATATACAAGATGCCACTTCATAAATTTCGTCCAGAGGCTATTCTAGGTGCTGCGTCACCTTATTATTGGGCCAGGCCCATGTAATTTCAAAATACATAAGTATAGGCTATTTTTAGAGTCCGTATGTGTGGGGAAACAAGAGATAGGGTTAGTTTCGGACCCCTCCACCAAGGGCCACGAAATTCACCCCCTCTTTGATGCGGAGCATCCTTCCATCATCCCCATGGACTCTACATCAACACCTACAACACCACAAGGACCAATGACTCGAGCACGTGCAAGAGCTCTTGAAACCGAGGTGACATCACTCCTCTCACAAGTCTCCTTCGATTCACATGAAACATGGTTACTACCTCCAACGGAAACTCTATGCATACTCAGGCACCAAGGAGTCGACCATGAAGAGGCTAGGAAGCAAGGGGAACCGGAAGCAGAAGGCATGCATGAAGACGGAGAGGAGAAAGCAACAAGGACCAGGGAGGCCGGACGATCCGGACGGAGGCCCGGACGATCCGGACAGAGCCCGGATGATCCGGACCCCGGTCCGGACGATCCGGCTACAGCGACCAAAGGCAACAGAAGCTCCCTCCCGAAGCCGGATCATCCGGACGCCGCCCGGACGTCCGGACCACCAGCCGGACATCCGGCCCATCGCCGCCACCAGCCGAGCCTCCGGCTCATCCGGGTCCCCGCCCGGACCGTCCGGACCAGCCCGGATCATCCGGACCCTCGTCCGGATCATCCGGCCAGCGCCTGCGTGCGCGTGTTGGGCTGAGCCCATGTACCCCTTCGCCCAGACTCTATATATAGGACCCCCTCTCCTCACTTTGAGACTTAGCATTGGATTAGCTCATATTTGTGTGTGAGAGCCTTTGCTCATCCACCGGTACTTCTCCTCGGAGATCAGGACCTCCGTCTAGGAGAAGATCCATCGGATTCAAGACCCCTACCTAGGGAAGATCCCTCGTGGATTCAAGACCTCCTCCGGAGAAGAACGGCTACCTTTGTATCTTTCCTTTGTTGATTTTGGACCATGTATCACTCATGCTTGATGATCTAGACCTTGTGTGATTGATCTCTTGTCGGTTGAGTGTCTCTCTCGTTCTTCCCGTGATTTCCTCTCGTTCTTCCGCGTTCTTCGTGTTCCTCCGTAGGATCCCTCCAAGCGTGAAAGATCGGCGAATTAGGGTTCCACCCTACATCATATGGTATCATGAGCCACGTTGATCACGTTTTGGAGCCCTACCTCGTGATTTCTAGCTTGATTTTGTTGTTTTCGTCCTAAAACCGAAAATCCCCACAAAAATACCCCCAAATTTTTTGTGATTTGTTAGTTTTGATGATGTTTTGTTGTTTTTGATCCGTGGATTCGGTGTGTAACTCGTGGATCTTGTGTTTCCCCACCTTCTCCCCCTCGAAATCCACCCAAAATCCCCGAAATCGTCAAATTCCACAACATTTTTGTGTTCTTCCCGAGCCTTTCCCGTGCGTGGTTGACCTGCCCGGATCATCCGGACCAAGTCCTGGATCATCCGGACTCGCCCGGATCATCCGGCTCCTGGCCCGGATCATCCAGCTTCCTCTGCCGAAACTGCAGTTCTGCAGTTCTCCTCCACCACCACTACCACCCACACATATACACCCTCCTCATCCCATCTACCACCACTTCCACTCGCCAAACCCCACGACTCAACCTCCGTACTACCATTCGATTTTGAGTTCAACAATTTGAGTGAGATTTCCGTGTCCTCTTGTGTTTCGGCTATTTAGGCACGGTGTGACATCAACAACAAACGCTCATTTTGGTCGGCTACTCATCTTCGCTACGGACGGTAACATCGACGACATCTTTGTCATACCTTGCAATTGCATTGATAACCATCATATACCATCTTTTGCGTTGCTTACCCACCGAGACTAGCCTTTGAGTATTGCCGGCAACGTGACTTGTGCACATTAGTTGCATACACCATATCATACATACAATCGAGGTGCATATCTCAAAATCAACTTGTGTGTCACAAAGTTGTCATCGCATACACAATTGCTATCTTAGTTCGTCAAGTTTGCATAAGAAAAGAGCTCAAAAGAGAAAGAGCCACTCAAGCTTTTAAGCAAAGAGGAAAGATAAGCAAAGAGCTTATAAGCAACAAGCATAGCATCATACAACATTAAGATTGTCATATAAGATCATCTTGGATCATTGCACCGATATACCATACATATAGTATACTTGGGATAGAGATCGTTGCATTTTTGCCTAGTAGGTTGTGCACAAGCTCCGTATCCGCCTATAATGCAATCGTGCTAGCGTCTCTCTAGTATTGTGCAACAAGAGCATTTTCGTGGATTCCACATTTTGGCACATTTTGGTTTGCACAATCCCATTTATCTATCTGCGTGTGTGTTTCCGTGTACCACTACTTGCTTGGTCTACTTGTTGCATATGCGAATTTGCGAATCTTCTTCAACATTTTTGAGTCAAGCTAACGATTGCAATCAATTTTGTGCCACCATCCTAACCAAGCTCCACCAAAAGCTTTTACTTGTGTAGGTGTGAGAATCGACAAGGATCGGTACCAATAGTGCTATTTCATTGTCCGCATTTGAGTGAACTTGATTCAACTTCAACCGGTCAAAGGTACATTGGTATTCATTCTTCTCCTTCTACCACTCACAATTTGCTTGAAATGATGGATAGGCCAAGTTCTTCTACAAATCCACTCTTCATCGAGCAAGGCGACGACATGTCATCATCGTCACCAAGAGCCACCTCTTTGGCGTGCAACGAGCTCTCCATCAAGAGCAACAAGCAATGAGCTTAACGATCGACAACCTCTCCACCGACTTGCGACTCTCCGAGAAGCGTACGCGCGATTACTTCGACAACAAACTCGACGCAAGACAAGAAAGAGAACGATGCAAGAATGGGCGAGATCCGCGCCTTGTTGGTGAACCGCGTACTTCTACCTCTTCACACTCAAGACGGAGCCACTCAAGTGGCCACTCCGACGACTCCTTCTCCGACACAAGTACACCGTCATCGAACATTCTTCGACGAGCCGCGCGTCAAGATCGTCATGCATCTCCAAGAGCAAGTTGATGAAGAAGTTCCTCGTCCTCAATCGAGCCAAATGGCGTTTGCTCAAGCTCAAGAACGACAACGTCTTCGTCACCAACAAGAACAAGAACGAGCGCGCCTACACCAAGAGCAACAAGACGCCGAAGCTCAACGTCTTCAACAACAACAACGAGAAGCACAAGCTCTTGAGGCGGAACGCGCCCTTCAAGCATCAACTCGAGCTCTCGCCAACCGCAATCGCGAAAGGCGCAATCAAGAGGAAGCCCTTCGAGAAGAAATACAAGAGAGGAACTGCCATCCACGTGCGCAACGCCAAGCCCCACAAGCTCATCCTCAACCTCAAGGTCAACAAGAGCAAGTTGATCATGGACTTCCTCCTCGTCAAGAGCAACATGAGGATGATTATCCTCCACGTCAAGAACGTCATCATCAACATCGACCTCAACACAATGATGAACAACGTTATGGCAGGCTCAAGTTCACAATGCCCAAGTTCGATGGAACCAATGATCCCGAAGAATACCTCTCATGGGCATTGAAGGTCGACAAAATCTTTCGTTTGCACAACTATGAGGAAGAGAAGAAGATCGCTATGGCATCACTTGAGTTCCAAGACTATGTGCTCATATGGTGGGAACAAGTCCTTGAGCGCCGACAAGCAAGAGGTGAACCTCTAATCACCACTTGGGCTCAAATGAAGGAGCTCATGAGAGCACGCTTTGTGCCCACCTACTACAACCGTGATCTCTTCAAGAAGCTACAACTCCTCAAGCAAGGAACAAAGAGTGTTGAAGAATACTACAAGGAAATGGAGATTGCCATGATTCGAGCCAATGTCACGGAGGATGATGAACAAACAATGGCACGATTCTTGAATGGCCTCAACCATCCCATCAAGAAGATCGCCGATTTCCAACCCTACTCCAACCTCATTGAGCTCGTGCATCAAGCTACAAAGGCGGAACGACAAGTGCAAGATGACTTCAAAGCACGCCAAGTACTCATCCAAGACATACGGCCTCTCCAACAACCAAGCTTCAACAACTACTCCAACCGACATCAACCAAGTCTTTTCCAAGCAACGACGACAAGTCAAGTTACAAGAAAACTTCTACAAGTTCAAGTCGTCCTCCTCCTACTACAAGCAACTCCAAGCCGCGTGCTTCATCATCTACTCCAACCGATGAGACCGTCAAGACAAGCTCCTTCAAGTGTTTTACTTGCGGCGGCCGAGGCCACAAGTCATATGAATGCACCAACAAGCGCACCATGATACTCAACGACGATGGCACCTACGACTCAATGAGTGAAGATGAAATGGACGCCATTGAGCAAGTGGCCATGCACCGGCGCATCAACGAGGATGAAGATGATCAAGTCTTTTGTGATGAAGATACAAGCCCCGCTCTTGTTGTCTCCAAAGTCTTGACACTTCAACATCACCAAGAAGAAGACCAACGATGCCACATCTTCCACACAAAGGCCGGCATCAATGGGAGATCCGTCAAGGTCATCATCGATGGAGGTAGTTGCCACAAAGCGAAGAACTATGCTCCAAGCTCCAATTGGTCAAGAAGAAGCATCCGCAACCATACAAAGTTCAATGGCTAAGTGACTCCGGCACTATACGCGTTGAGCATACGGTCCAAGTATCCTTCAAAATAGGTGCATATGAGGACACTTTGGAGTGTGATGTGGTCCCAATGACCGTTTGCCACCTCCTCCTTGGTCGGCCATGGCAATTCGACCGTGGTGTCTACCACAATGGGCGTACAAACCACTATAGCTTCAAGATGAAAGGCAAAGAATATGTCCTACGACCCATGTCTCCTAGTCAAGTGATAGCCGACAAACAAGCCACCAACCAAAAAGAGAAGAGTGAGAAAGTGAGCCACCAAAAGTGAGTGAGAGCCACAAGCCAAATTTGGCGCCTCTTAGCCTAGAGAGAAAAACCTCATACTATGCGCCACCAAACATGAGATGAGAGAAGTGTGTGAGAACCCATCGAGTGTGATGCACTTTATCCTCGTGTGCAAGGACGGCGAACCAAAAACTAACACCACTCATGAGCTACCTTTGGTGTTTCAATCTCTTTTGCAGGAATTTCAAGATGTGTTCCCCGATGAGCTACCTCCGGGTCTACCTCCTCTACGAGGCATTGAGCATCGAATTGACCTCATACCCGGAGCGCCACTTCCAAACAAAGCCCCATACCGTGTCAATCCCAAAGAAACCAAGGAGATTCAACGGCAAGTACAACAACTTATCGACAACGGTCATGTACGTGAAAGCTTAAGCCCTTGTGCCGTTCCCGTTATACTTGTGCCTAAACCCGATGGAACTTTCCGCTTGTGTTCCGATTGTTGACCCATAAATGCTATCACCGTACGCTATAGGCATCCCATTCCTCGCTTAGATGATATGCTTGATGAACTTAGTGGAGCCAACTTTTTCTCAAAAATTGATCTTAAAAGTGGCTATTACCAAATCCGCATTCATGACGGTGATGAATGGAAAACTGCTTTCAAAACAAAATTTGGCTTATATGAATGGTTGGTTATGCCTATGGGTTTGTCGGAAGCTCCCGGAAGTTTTGTGCGTCTCATGCATCATGTACTTTGTCCATACATTGGGATCTTTGTTGTTGTTTACTTTGATGATATTCTTGTGTTTAGCAAAACCATGAAAGAGCATGTTGATCATGTTAAGCTTGTTTTGCAAACACTTCGAAAAGAAAGTCTTTATGCCAATTTGAAGAAATGCACTTTTGGAGTTGACAAAGTGGTTTTCTTGGGTTTCGTTGTCTCTTCCAAGGGTGTTCATGTTGATGAAACTAAGATTAAAGCAATTAAAACTTGGCCCCAACCCACCAATTTGCAACAAGTGCGAAGTTTCCTTGGTCTTGTAGGTTTTTATCGTCGCTTTGTGAAAAACTTTAGCACTATTGCAGCTCCTTTGCATGCTTTGAGTAAGAAGAATACTCCTTTTGTTTGGGGACCTTTGCAATCAAACGCTTTTGATGAGCTCAAGTCTTTGCTTACTCATGCTCCGATTCTTGCGTTGCCCAATTTTGACAAAACTTTTGAGGTCCATTGTGATGCAAGTGGTACCGGAATTGGCGGAGTTTTAATGCAAGAAAAACGAGTCATTGCTTACTTTAGTGAAAAACTCTCCGGTGCTCAATTTAACTATCCCGTGTATGACAAGGAATTGTATGCTTTAGTGCGTGTCCTCCATGTTTGGGAACATTATCTTAGACCTCATGAGTTTGTCATCCATACCGATCATGAAACGCTTAAGTACTTAAAAGGTCAAACTAAATTGAACAAGCGTCATGCCAAATGGAGTGAATTTATTGAATCTTTTCCATATGTGATCAAGTACATTAAGGGCAAGGAAAATGTAGTTGCCGATGCACTTTCACGCATATGCACGCTCGTCACCAAACTAGAATTGAATGTTACAGGCTTTGAGCACACAAAAGATTTGTATGCTAATGATCCATCTTTTGCATCCCATTATGCTAAATGTTTGACGCATACATCTTGGGAACAATATTACCTCAAGGATGGTTACCTTATGAGAGCTAACAAACTTTGCATACCCGAGTCTTCTCTTCGTTTGCTACTTTTGCAAGAGGCTCATGGAGGTGGACTCATGGGACATTTTGGACGCGACAAGACCTTCGCCACGCTCTCCAAGAACTACTTTTGGCCCAAGATGTTTCGAGACGTCTCACGCTTCACCACCCGATGCTCAACATGCCGCAAAGCTAAGTCAAAAGCTCAATCGCATGGTATTTACATGCCTCTTCCTATTCCTTATCAACCTTGGGAAGACATTAGCATGGACTTTGTACTTGGTTTGCCTAGAACTCAAAATGGAAAGGATTCCGTGTTTGTGGTTGTAGATCGCTTTTCTAAGATGGCACATTTTATTCCTTGCAACAAGGTAGACGATGCTTCACATATTGCAAATCTCTTTTGTAGGGAAATCTTGCGCCTCCATGGAGTACCAAAGACAATCGTCTCCGACCGCGACGTCAAGTTCTTGAGTTACTTTTGGAAGACTCTTTGCGCCAATCTTGGCATCAAGCTCTTGTTCTCCTCCGCATACCATCCTCAAACCGACGGCCAAACGGAGGTGACAAACCGGACTCTATCCACTCTACTTCGCGTGTTGATCAAGAAGAACATCAAGGAGTGGGAGGCGTGTCTACCCATCGCCGAAATGCGCCTACAACCGCAGAAGACATTCGACGACCGCAAGTCCCCTTCGAGGTCGTCTCACGGCTTCAACCCATTGTCCCCATTGGACATCCTACCTCTACCTCTACAAGAGCGCACCAACCTCGGCGCAAGTGCCCGTGCAAGCTACATCAAAAGATGCATGAAGATACAAGAAACACCATCGGCGCCAAGTACAACGACTAGCGACCAAGCTCAACATCAACAAGCAACCCATGATCTTCAACATAGGCGATCTCGTGTGGCTACACCTTCGCAAGGAACGCTTCCCCAACGAACGCAAGTCCAAACTTCTACCTCGAGCCGATGGACCCTTCAAGGTGTTATGCGCTACAACAACAACGCCTACAAGCTCGATCTACCAGCGACAAGTACAGCGTGAGCGACACCTTCAACGTCAAAGACCTCTCGCCTTTCCATGGTGATGAAGATCTAGATCCGAGGTCGGATCCTTTCGAAGGGAGGGGATATGATGCGGAGCATCCTTCCATCACCACCATGGACTCTACATCAACACCTACAACACCACAAGGACCAATGACTCGAGCACGTGCAAGAGCTCTTGAAACCGAGGTGACATCACTCCTCTCACAACTCTCCTTCGATTCACATGAAACATGGTTACTACCTCAAACGGAAACTCTATGCATACTCAGGCACCAAGGAGTCGACCATGAAGGGGCTAGGAAGCAAGGGGAACCGGAAGCGGAAGGCATGCATGAAGACGGAGAGGAGAAAGCAACAAGGACCAGGGAGGCCGGACGATCCGGACGGAGGCCCGGACGATCCGGACAGAGCCCGGATGATCCGGACCCCGGTCCGGACGATCCGGCTACAGCGACCAAAGGCAACAGAAGCTCCCTCCCAAAGCCGGATCATCCGGACCCCGGCCCGGATCATCCGGACCCCGCCCGGACGTCCGGACCACCAGCTGGACATCCAGCCCGTCGCCGCCACCAGCCGAGCCTCCGGCTCATCCGGGTCCCCGCCCGGACCGTCCGGACCAGCCCAGATCATCCGGACCCTCGTCCGGATCATCCGGCCAGCGCCTGCGTGCATGTGTTGGGCTGAGCCCATGTACCCCTTCGCCCCAGACTCTATATATAGGACCCCCTCTCCTCACTTTGAGACTTAGCATTGGATTAGCTCATATTTGTGTGTGAGAGCCTTTGCTCATCCACCGGTACTTCTCCTCGGAGATCAGGACCTCCGTCTAGGAGAAGATCCATCGGATTCAAGACCCCTACCTAGGGAAGATCCCCTCGTGGATTCAAGACCTCCTCCGGGAGAAGAACGGCTACCTTTGTATCTTTCCTTTGTTGATTTTGGACCATGTATCACTCGTGCTTCGATGATCTAGACCTTGTGTGATTGATGTCTTGTCGGTTGAGTGTCTCTCTCGTTCTTCCCCGTGATTTCCTCTTGTTCTTCCGCGCATTCTTCGTGTTCCCTCCGTAGGATCCCCTCCAAACGTGAAAGATCGACGAATTACGGTTCCACCCTACATCACTCTTCCTCCATATATACAGCCCTTAGGGCACCGTTTAGACTTTGGGGTTTTGTTTAGATTAAAAGTTTGCCATAGCTGCAACTTTGCGTACTTCGTTTGTGTTCAACGACCAGACAAAGGCGTCACAGAACCCCACCTTGATCAATAAAGCTTTCATCTTATATTCGCAATATCCAGATTGCAATCTCAGTTTCTTGCTTGTTCTTCGTTTGCTCGCAGAAGCAGACCCTCGTGGTCGAGTTGATCGTGCTCCGGCGTGGTCAATAACCTCTCGGAGTTGGTTTAGCGATTGCTAAGGCGCGACGTCCTCGCACATTCGTAGTCGGATCGTCAAAGTCGACTTCCACCAAAGCGAAATCCACCATCTCATTGAAAGACGGGACACCTTTGCCTCTATCAGGATAGATTCTCGAAAATGGCACACTTTATACCATGTCATAAAAGCGATGATGCTGTTAATGTTGCTGATTTGTTCTTTCGTGAAATTATTCGCTTGCATGGTGTGCCAAATACTATTGTTTCATATCGTGATACTAAATTTCTTAGCCACTTTTGGAGATGTTGATGGGCTAAGTTGGGGACTAAACTGCTTTTTAGTACTACTTGTCACCCCCAAACTGATGGACAAACTGAAGTAGTCAATAGAACATTGTCTACTATGCTTAGGGCTGTTTTGATGAATAATAAGAAAATGTGGGAGGAATGCTTGCCTCATATTGAATTTGCTTATAATCGTTCATTGCATTCTACTACTAAGATGTGCCCTTTTGAAGTTGTATATGGTTTCCTACCTCGTACACCTATTGATTTGTTGCCTCTTCCAGCTTCGGAGAAGGTTAATTTTGATGCTAAAGAACGTGCTGAATTGATTTTAGAAATGCATGAGTTAGCTAAGGAAAACATTGAGCGTATGAATGCGAAATATAAACTTGCTGGAGATAAGGGTAGAAAACATGTTGTGTTGGAACCTGGAGATCTTGTTTGGTTACATTTGCGTAAGGATAGATTTCCTGATTTGCGCAAATCAAAGCTAATGCCACGTGCTGCTGGTCCCTTTAAGGTGTTGGAGAAAGTAAATGATAATGCATATAAACTTGAGCTGCCTACAGATTTTGGGGTTAGTCCCACTTTTAACATTGCAGATTTGAAGCCATATTTCGGTGAGGAAGATGAACTTCCGTCGAGGACGACTTCATTTCAAGAAGGGGAGGATGATGAGGACATCAATACAATTGTTACACCCACAGCCCCTACTGCTATACATACTGGACCAATTACTAGAGCTCGCGCACGGGTACTTTCGTTTCTTGGTAATGATTCTAATGTTCATGAGAATATGATGCTGCCTAAATTGGATACATTTGTTTTGCTTACAAATGAAGGGCCTAGCTTGGAGAAGGATGAACATTGGAGCAAGAACAAGCATGGAGATGATGGCATGCTAAGGGGACAAGAATGGAGTTACAAGTGATGATTTCAGGACTTTGAAGCCACCATAATGAGTGCATGATGCCTTGGACGAAATATACAAGATGCCACTTCATAAATTTCATCCAGAGGCTATTCTAGGTGCTGCGTCACCTTATTATTGGGCCAGGCCCATGTAATTTCGAAATACATTAGTATTGGCTATTTTTAGAGTCCGTATGTGTGGGGAAATAAGAGATAGGGTTAGTTTCGGACCCCTCCACCAAGGGCCACGAAATTCACCCCCTCTTCCTCCATATATACAGCCCTTAGGGCACCGTTTAGACTTTGGGTTTTGTTTAGATTAAAAGTTCGCCATAGCTACAACCCGGCGTGCTTCGTTTGTGTTCAACGACCAGACAAAGGCGTCACAGAACCCCACCTTGATCAATAAAGCTTTCATCTTATATTCGCAATATCCAGATTGCAATCTCAGTTTCTTGCTTGTTCTTCGTTTGCTCGCAGGAAACAGACCTTCGTGGTCAGGTTGATCGTGCTCCGGCGTGGTCAATAACCTCTTGGAGTTGGTTTAGCGATTGCTAAGGCGCGACGTCCTCGCACGTTCGTAGTCGGATCGTCAAAGTCGACTTCCACCAAAGCGAAATCCACCATCTCATCGAAAGACGGGACACCTTTGCCTCTATCATCAAGTGACCAAGGCGGAATGTCAAGTGCAAGATGACTTCAAGTACGCAAAGTACTCATCCAAGACATACGGCTTCTCCAACAATCAAGCTTTAACAACTCCTCGAACATCTACTTCAACCAAGCCTTCTCCAAGCAAAAACGACAAGACAACATACAAGAATCCTTCATCAAGTTCAAGTCGTCTTCCTCCTACTATAAGCAACTACAAGTCGTGTGCTTCTTCCTCTACTTCGACCGATGAGACCGTCAAGACAAGTTCAATCAAGTGCTTCACATGTGGCGGCCGAGGCCACAAGTCCTTCCAATGCACCAACAAGCACACCATGATCCTCAACGATGATGGCACCTACGACTCAATGAGTGAAGATGAAATGGAAGCTATTGAGCAAGTGGCCATGCACCGGCGTGTGAACGAGGATGAAGATGATCAAGTCTTTTGTGATCAAGATACGAGCCCCGCTCTCGTTGTCTCCAAGGTCTTGACACTTCAACATCAATAAGAACAAGACCGACGATGCCATATCTTCCACACCAAGGCCGGCATCAATGGAAGGTCCGTCAAGGTCATCATCGATGGAGGTAGTTGCCACAACTTGGCAAGTGAAGAACTATGCTCCAAGCTTCAATTGGTCAAGAGGAAGCACCCACACGCCTACAAGGTTCAATGGCTAAGTGACTCCGGCACTATACGGGTTCAGCATACGGTCCAAGTATCCTTAAAAATTGGTGCATATGAAGACACATTGGAGTGTGATGTGGTCCCAAAGACCGTTTGCCACTTCCTTCTTGGTCGACCATGGCAATTCGACTGTGGTGTCGTCCACAATGGGCGTACCAATCACTCTAGCTTCAAGATGAAAGGAAAGGAATATGTGCTACGACCCATGTCTCCTAGTCAAGTGATATCCAACAAGCAAGCCACCCACCATAGAGAGAAGAGTGAGAAAGTGATCCACCAAAACATGAGTGAGAGCAACAAGCCAAACTTCAGTGCCTCTTCGCCTAGAGAGAAAAACCTCATACTATTCGCCACAAAAAGTGAGATGAGAGAAGTGTGTGAGAACCCATCGAGTGTGATGCACTTTGTCCTTGTGTGCAAGGATGGAGAACCAAAAACTAACACCACTCACGAGCTACCTTTGGTGTTTCAATCTCTTTTGCAGGAATTTCAAGATGTTTTCCCCAATGAGCTACCACCGGGTCTACCTCCTCTACGAGGCATCGAGCATCGAATCGACCTCATCCCCGGAGCGCCACTTCCAAACAAAGCTCCATACCGTGTCAATCCCGAAGAAACCAAGGAGATTCAACGGCAAGTACAACAACTAATCGACAACGGTCATGTACGTGAAAGCTTAAGCCCTTGTGCCGTTCCCATCATACTTGTGCCTAAGCCCGATGGAAGTTTCCGCTTGTGTTCCGATTGTAGACCTATACATGCTATCACCGTTCGCTATAGGCATCCCATTCCTCGCTTAGATGATATGCTTGATGAACTTAGTGGAGCCAACTTCTTCTCCAAAATTGATCTTAAAAGTGGCTATTATCAAATCTTCATACAAGAAGGTGATGAATGGAAAACTGCTTTCAAAACAAAATTTGGCTTATATGAATGGTTAGTCATGCCTATGGGTTTATCGGAGGCCCTCGGTATTTTTGTGCGTCTCATGCATCATGTACTTCGACCTTACATTGGAGTCTTTGTTGTGGTTTACTTCGATGATATTCTTGTGTTTAGCAAAACCATTAAAGAGCATCTTGATCATGTTAGGCTTGTTTTGCAAACACTTCGCAAGGAAAGTCTTTATGCCAACATGAAAAAGTGCACATTTGGTGTTGACAAAGTGGTTTTCTTGGGTTTCGTTGTCTCTTCCTGATAGAGGCGGGGTGTCCCGATCTTTCGATGAGATGATAACTATCGATTTGGTGGAGACGACTTTGACGATCCGAGTACAAACGTGCACGACGTTGCGCCTTAGCAATCGCTAAACCAACTCCGAGAGGTTATTGACCACGCCGGAGCACAATCAACCTGACCATGAAGGTCTATTCCTGCAAGCAATCGAAGAACAAGCAAGAATATGATAAAAGCAATCTGAATATTGCGAGTATGTATGAAGTATTGATAAAGGTGGGGATCCGTAAGCGGTCTTGGTCTGGTTGTTGGACACAAACGAAGTACACGAAGTTGCAATGGCTAACTTTTAACTAAACAAATCCCAAGGGAAAAGCTACTAGATGGATCTACTTATATAGGAGCGGCCAAGGAGGTGGGAGGACGTCCCAAGGCAGCCTAAAACTAACCCTAGGTCGTACAAGGCCAATGGGCCCAAGTGGAGGTGACGTAACACCTTTGGACTTGTAGTTTGACTCGGATTCTGGTGCAGCGTCAGATTGTTTCGTCCATAACTCAACGCTCCGGACGGATTTTAAGGTGATTCCGGTTGTGCTGGAAAGAGCATGAAATCTACTTTCCAACAAAAAAAGAATCACCCAATTCGGAGTCCGTATGAAAAAGTTGTTGGCGTTTTGAGTTAGGTATGTCTGTGTAGTCCGAATCTGAGTCCAAAACGTGAGAGACTTGGACTCTATCTTCTCTTGGGCCAAAAGTGACGTGAGAGAACTTTTTGAACAGCAAATAAACATCTCTTTATTCCTTATCTTAATATGTGGATTGTACAAAGGTCCCATACACCTGCAATTAGACAAAACACAAAAGTATGTGAAGTATTTTTGTTCTGGATAACATAAATATATTATTGAATAGTTTGCACTAGAAATCACCTGACAAATATGCATGTATGCAATATTTTTGGTCTTATCCAAGGTAGTCATGTCCTTATCATCCTCCCCTTCTTGAAAACAAAGCCGTCCTAGGCGTTGCTTAATCTGAAATGTGGCTAACAAAAAAGACAAGGTGTAGATGTTGTATATGTATACGCCATCCATTTTTTACTTCCCTTGATTTCTGCATATATGACACATGAATAGATGAGTAATTTGCATAATTCATAAAATCTAAATCCAGCAAATTAGCACAAGAAGTAGAAGGCATGAAAATATTGCAACTCAGTTTGCACATATAAGTGAAGCTCTTATTTATTTCAAAACATTGACAATGTTCATCTTTAAACCATCCCAACATTGGTGAATAAACCTTATTTGAATCAAATTTACATGCTACAACATGCTTAGATAAGCAAACATGCAATGAGTTATTCGACACAGAATCATCACCAAGATTAGAGGTCATATCAAAATGATTAAACATTGATTCTTTTGCATCAACAGTTAATTCAATGGGTGCTCTCAAAATTGTTGGTATTTCAGTTGTTTGATCACATGGCAAAGTCAAATTATCAATATAATCCTCTAAAATAGGTGGTGTGATCAAAGTAGTGGGTAGCTCAACACATGATGTATTCAAGTTAACTAGGCATGCATCATTCTCATGTAAAAGTGGAAAATCTGTACCTTTGTCATTACCTCTTATAGTCAACTCAGATGATGCAGGCATTCTCGATGGTGATGTGTCACATGGTGAAGATGATGTAGTCCTCGCAACAACGGATGTGGTTGTCATAGTACGCCTAGTAGTTGAATAAACATCTGTATCAACAGTTGGAATGTGCACCGTGCGCTTGTTCTCCTTGTGGGCAACACGTCGTTTTATTTCCTGTTCAGCTTTGCAAGCAAGACGAAACAAATGGTCCATAGGATAACACTCTTCATGAATTAGTATCTCCTGAATATTATGGTTTAATCCTCCCCAAGATCTATCCATACAATCTTCTTCACTTTCTTCTAAAATGAGTGCAACAAGGTAGTTTGTAAATCATCATAATATTTTGTTCGGTGTCACTACCTTGTTTTAAATGTTCTAGTTTTTAATCATGCCACGAGTATAATAAACATCGATTTAATCTATCTCTCATGACATGTTTTAAATCATCCCAAGTATTAGGTACATAATCGGGTGTAACCGACAATATTCACTCCACCAAACTAGAGCATAACCAGTGAAAGAACCAACCGCAACCGTAACTTTTTTACGTTCATCAAAATTATGGGAAGCAAATATATTATTTATGTCTAACTCCCATTCAATATATAAAGCAGGTCTAAAACGGTCATTAAATGGTGGTATAGAAACATGAACCTGATCATGTGCATTTGGATGTTTGTGCACCTCTCGTGACGGTTGTGGTATTTGCATAGGTGGTGGCATGTCTCCCACGATCGACAAAGCCCATGAATTGACTCTGGATCCTGTCATGATTAGTAGAACAAGAAACAAAATCCAAAAATAATGTTCCTACAACTACTAGGATGTGGTGGTAAAACGCTCACAGTAAATCAAATATCAATGTCTTACAAGTTCTTACCATGCAGCAGGCGGTGATCGGCAACCAGCGGTGTCAAGTAACTCTGAATACTGAGTAAAGCAATTGCCAGGGGAGCGTACGTATACACGGTGTAGAAATATGTGGAGCTGGGTTGGCTATAAATGGTAGCAAAAGATTAGCAACAATCAATTCAAAGATGCAATGTTGAATAAACGCTCAACGACGGTACTGTGCTGGTCCTAGGCTAGACCGGACTAGAGACGCGAGCCTAGAACACTAATGAGGTCACGGCGTAGCATAAATAGCATCAATGAAGGATACTAAGTAGCTCTTGACAGCAAGATATAAGTGAAGATCACAACGGCAGTGAAGATAATGATGAAAAACAACTGCCAAGCAGGACATACAACAACTCTCTCTCCAACTTTCCTCTTGAAAAGTTTGAGCGAATTTTCTGATAAATTTTCAAAGATTGCCACTAACTCAAGCTTTCCAATGCAAAAAGAATCACTCAATTCCGAATTGATATGAAGAGTCAAAGAATTCTAAAACTGGCCTAAAAAATTGGAACAAGCTGTGTTCACAAACTTCGGAGGGCAAAAAGACCTACTTAGAAGCCGATTTTGAGGTATCAAATATTGAACTAGCTTCTATAACTATTTAGGTGCGGCTTGTCGCTGGCTTCAATATGAGTACTCACGGAGCCAAAATGGACTTCGTATGAGGAAGATACACCTGTTTTACTGAACAATGCGCAAAACAGATTCCAATCCGAATTCAAGTACGAGATTGATTCTAGATAGATCCGTTTTTTTCTTTTCTTTTTTTTCTCACGCTTTTTTTTCTTTTTCTTCTCTCCCTTTTTCTTTTTTTTCTCTTTTTTTTTCTCTATCTTCTTTTTCTCCCTCTTTCCGAGACAAACTAGATAAGATGCAGATTGGATCAGGCGAAGATGTGAGTGGCCTCAACTATGATTATGACAATGAACAGTAGAGCACGTGGTGGAAATTAAAAGATGGGATGGTGGACAGCGGAAGGATAATGATGCAGCGGCGTGACTAATGTGAACAGAACTCAAACTCTAAAGGAACTAGACACTAAGACTAGCAACCCGACACGACGATGCAACCGATAATTCAACTATGCAAGCAACGAATAGAAAATTGCAAAGGCTCGGATGGCTTGGATAAAGGATGAACAGATCTAACTTTTTTGTGGCTTTTTCATGGACTATAGGTATGAATGATGATGCGATCTAAACTATGAAAAACTGTAAAATCTCACCGAGCAACCTGAAAACTGATACCACTTGATAGGGGCGAGGTGTCCCGATCTTCGATGAGATGATAACTATCGATTTGGTGGTGACGACTTTGACGATCCGACTACAAACGTGCACGACGCTGCGCCTTAGCAATCGCTAAACCAACTCCGAGAGGTTATTGACCACGCCGAGCACAATCAACGACCACGAAGGTCTATTCCTGCAAGCAATTGAAGAACAAGCAAGAATATGATAAAAGCAATCTGAATATTGCGAGTATGTATGAAGTATTGATAAAGGTGGGGATCCGTAAGCGGTCTTGGTGCAGTCGTTGGACACAAACGAAGTACGAAGTTGCAATGGCTAACTTTTAACTAAACAAATCCCAAGGGAAAAGCTACTAGATGGATCTACTTATATAGGAGCAAGGGGTGGCGGCCAAGGAGGTGGGAGGACGTCCCAAGGCAGCCTAAATAACCCTAGGTCGTATAAGGCCAATGGGCCCAAGTGGAGGTGACGTAACACCTTTGGACTTGTAGTTTGACTCGGATTCTGGTGCAGCGTCAGATTGTTTCGTCCATAACTCAACGCTCCGGACGGATTTTAAGGTGATTCCGGTTGTGCTGGAAAGAGCATGAAATCTACTTTCCAACAAAAAACGAATCACCCTATTCGGAGTCCGTATGAAAAAGTTGTTGGCGTTTTGAGTCAGGTATGTCTGTGCAGTCCGAATCTGAGTCCAAAACGTGAGAGACTTGGACTCTATCTTCTCTTGGGCCAAAAGTGACGTGAGAGAACTTTTTGAACAGCAAATAAACATCTCTTTATTCCTTATCTTCATATGTGGATTGTACAAATGTCCCATACACCTGCAATTAGAGAAAACACAAAAGTATGTGAAGTATTTTTGTTCTGGATAACATAAATATATTATTGAATAGTTTGCACTACAAATCACCTGACAAATATGCATGTATGCAATATTTTTGGTCTTATCCAAGGTAGTCATGTCCTCATCAATGCGCAAGGGGAACAAGGACGGAGTTACAAGTGATGATTTCAGGACTTTGAAGGCACCATAATGGGTGCATGAAGCCTTGGACGAAATATACAAGATGCCACTTCATAAATTTCGTCCCGAGGCTATTCTAGGTGCTGCGTCACCTTATTATTGGGCCAGGCCCATGTAATTTCAAAATACATATGTATAGGCTCTTTTTAGAGTCCGTATGTGTGGGGAAACAATAGATAGGGTTGATTTCGGACCCCTCCACCAAGGGCCACGAAATTCCCCCCCCCTCTTCCTCCATATATACAGCCCTTAGCGCACCGTTTAGACTTTGGGTTTTGTTTACATTAAAGTTCGCCATAGCTGCAACTTCGCGTGCCGTTTACTCAACGACTGGACAAAGGCGCCCTGAGCCCCACCTTGATCAATAAAGCTTCCATCTTATATTCGCAATATCCAGATTGCAATCTTAGTTTCTTGCTTGTTCTTCGTTTGCTCGCAGGAAACAGACCCTCGTGGTCAGGTTGATCGTGCTCCGGCGTGGTCAATAACCTCTCGGAGTTGGTTTAGCGATTGCTAAGGCGCGACGTCCTCAAGACGTTAGAGGTCGGATCGTCAAAGTCGACTTCCACCAAAGCGATATCCATCATCTCATTGAAAGACGGGACACTTTTGCCTCTATCAAGTGGTATCAGATTTCCAGGTTGCTCGGTGAGATTTTACAGTTTTTCGTAGTTTTGATCGAGTCTATTCTTCATACCTGCAGTCCACGAAAAAGCCACACAAAAAAAATTTAGGGTTAGTTCATCATATCCGAACCAATCTGAGCCTTTGCATAATCTTTTTAGGGTTTTGCTTTGTTGAATTTGCGGTTGCATCGTCGTGTCTAGTTGCTGGTCTTAGCGTCTAGTCTTTTAGAGTTTCGAGTTCTGGTCATAAGTTTTCACGCCGGCACCGCACCATCATCATCGCCCCTGCCACCTACCACCACCGATCCGAATCCGTATCCATATATCACCACCAATCTGTATCCATATACCACCACCGATCCATATCCATATACTACCACCGCTGCCATATACCACCACCGCTGCCATATACCACCACCATATATCCACCACCAATCCGAGTTCCTTGCATATTAGGTTTGTTTTCGGGATCCATCCAATTTCCGATTCGTGTTTCCTTGTCTTAGTAGGTTTCGGATTCCAGCAATCTTTTGCCGTCCGTAGAAGAGGTTGGTTTCGCAAAAAAACGCACTGGACAAAAAAATTTCTGGCTATCCTATTTTTAGGTGTTTCTAAGTGTATTGAGACAGTCGCCGTTATAGAAAGTTTTTTTGACCCGTTTCCAGTTTTTGGGTTCGGGCAGTCGAAAAAAAAATTTTGGTCGAAAATATTTCTTGCCTATCCTGTTCTCTTGACTTGGGAAGAGTTTTGAGACACTCGCCATTATAGTGATTTTCGGCAAAAAAAAGAGGAGCGCAAAAAAAAGAGTGAAAAAAAATCAGAGTGTGCTTCTCCCTTGTTTCCGTGCAGCGTCGTGATTTTGTTAGTGTTCTAGGCTCGCGTCTCTAGCACAGTCTAGCCTAGGACCAGCACAGTATCGCCGTTGAGCGTTGATAGAGGCGGGGTGTCCCGATCTTTCGATGAGATGATAACTATCGATTTGGTGGAGACGACTTTGACGATCCGACTACAAACGTGCAACGACGTTGCGCCTTAGCAATCGCTAAACCAACTCCGGAAGGTTATTGACCACGCCGGAGCACAATCAACCTGACCACGAAGGTCTATTCCTGCAAGCAATCGAAGAACAAGCAAGAATATGATAAAAGCAATCTGAATATTGCCAGTATGTATGAAGTATTGATAAAGATGGGGATCCGTAAGCGGTCTTGGTCTGGTCGTTGGACACAAACGAAGTACACGAAGTTGCAATGGCTAACTTTTAACTAAACAAATCCCAAGGAAAAAGCTACTAGATGGATCTACTTATATAGGAGCAAGGGGTGGCGGCCAAGGAGGTGGGAGAACGTCCCAAGGCAGCCTAAAACTAACCCTAGGTCGTACAAGGCCAATGGGCCCAAGTGGAGGTGACGTAACACCTTTGGACTTGTAGTTTGACTCGGATTCTGGTGCAGCGTCAGATTGTTTCGTCCATAACTCAACGCTCCGGACGGCTTTTAAGGTGATTCCAACTGTGCTGGAAAGATCATGAAATCTACTTTTCAACAAAAAAAGAATCTCCCAATTCGGTGTCCGTATGAAAAAGTTGTTGACGTTTTGAGTCAGGTATGTCTGTGCAGTCCGAATCTGAATCCAGAACGTGAGAGACTTGGACTCTATCTTCTTTTGGCCCAAAAGTGACGTGAGAAGACTTTTTGAACAGCACCTAAACTTCTCCTTTTCCATTTTCTTCATATGTGGATTGTACAAATGTCCCATACACCTGCAATTAGACAAAACACAAAAGTATGTGAAGTATTTTTGTTCTGGATAATATAAATATATTATTGAATAGTTTGCACTAGAAATCACCTGACAAATATGCATGTATGCAATATTTTTGGTCTTATCCAAGGTAGTCATGTCCTCATCATCCTTCCCTTCTTGAAAACAAAGCCGTCCTCGGCGTTGCTTAATCTGAAATGTGGCTAACAAAAGAGACAAGGTGTACATGTTGTATATGTATACGTCATCCATTTTTACTTCCCTTGATTTTTGCATATATGACACATGAATAGAGGAGTAACTTTAATAGTTCATAAAATCTAAAGCCAACAAATTAGCACAAGAACTAGAAGGCATGAAAATATTGCAACTCAGTTTGCACATATAAGTGAAGCTCTTATTTATTTCAAAAGTTTGACAATGTTCATCATTAAACCATCCCAACATTGGTGAATAAACCTTATTTGAATCAAATTTACATGCTACAACATGCTTAGATAAGCAAACATGCAATGAGTCATTCGACACAGAATCATCACCAAGATTAGAGGTCATATCAAAATGATTAAACATTGATTCTTTTGCATCAGCAGTTAATTCAATGGGTGCACTCAAAATTGTTGGTATTTCAGGTGTTTGATCACATGGCGATTCATGACAGTTTCAAGATTCTCTAAAATAGGTGATGTGCTCAAATCACTGGGTAACTCAACACATGATGCATTCAAGTTAACTACGGATGCATCATTCTCATGTAAAGTTATATCATCAATACCTTTCTTTGTTACCTTGTCGCAAAGACGTAGCTGATGTAGGTACATACGTAGACAATGCACCATGCTCTTGAGATGATGCTGCGCTCACAATCCGAGTGGGGCTGCTCTAGTAGGTGCAACGGTGGAGGAACGAACCGGCGGTGGTGAGCATGAACTGGAATAGTAGTTGTTGTAGTCACCCAATGCATCCTTCGGATCTGTCTCTCAAAGGTACAAGCATGAACATACATACCAAGAATGCAACGAGGAATATCTGAAATCTTTCCTGAATATCATGGTTCAAACCACCAAAAATCTATTCATTGTATCATCCTTAGATTCTTCTATGTCACAATGATGCATATAAGATTTGAACTCTTTGTAGTAAGCATGAACAGTGTTGTTGCCTTGTTTAAATTGTTCAATTTGAAGCAATTCACGACGATAGTAAGGAGGGAAAAAATGTTGTCTCATTACATCTTTCAAATCTTTCCAAGTTGTGGGTTGGTTATCAATATTTTTCTTACAATGCACACTCCACCAAACTGAAGCAAAACCAGTAAATGCTCTAGTGGCAGCTCGTACTCGCTCAAGTTCAGAAAAGTCATGGTTACTAAAACTTGTTCTACTTCAAACTCCCAAGCAAGATAAATAGCAGGATTAAATCTACCCTCAAATGACGGTAAAGAGATAACCTGACCATGTGGTTGTGTGTGCTGTCCCAACTCTCGTGATGGTGAAGATGTGTCCATCGTGCAAGAACTTCTATCTCCGAACCTGTCATGATTTGTAGAAACAAGAAACAAAATTCCAGAATAATGTTCCTATGAACTACTAGGATGTGGTTGTAAAGTGCTCACAATAAAGCAAATATCAATATCTTACAAGTTCTTACAATGCGGCGGTGGTGACACGCAACCAGCGATGTTAAATAACTCAAGATTGTGTAAGGCGATTGCGGTGAACATACGTATACGGTGTAGAAATATGTGGAGCTGGGTTGGCTATATATGGTAGCAAAAGATTAGCAATAATCAATTCAGAGATGCAATGTTGAATAGACGCTCATCGACGGTACTGTGCTGGTCCTAGGCTAGACCGGACTAGAGACGCGAGCCTAGAACACTAATGAGGTCACGGCGTAGCACAACTAGCATCAATGAAGGATACTAAGTAGCTCTTGACAGCAAGATAGAAGTGAAGATCCCAACGGTAGTAAAGATAATGATGAAAAACAACTACCAAGCAGGATATACAACAACTCTCTCTCCAACTTTCCTCTTGAAAAGTTTGAGCCAATTCTATGATAAATTCTTTCAAAGAATGCTACTAACTCAAGCTTTCCAATGCGAAAAGAATCACTCAATTCCGAGTTGATTTGAGGAGTCAAAGAATTGTAAAACTGGCCTGAAATATTGGAACAAGTTGTGTTCACGAACTTCGGAGGGCAAAAAGACCTATTTTGAAGCCGATTTTGAGGTGTCAAATATTGAACTAGCTTCTGCAACTATTTAGATGCGGCTCGTCGCTAGCTTCAATTAGAGTACTCACGGAGCCAAAACGGACTTCGTATCAGGAAGATACACCTGTTTTACTGAACAGTACACAAAACAGATTCCAATCCGAATTCAGGTACGAGATTGATTCTAGATAGATCCGATTTTTTTTTCTCTTTTTTTTCCTCACGCTTTTTTTTTCTTTTTCTTCTCTCTCTTTTTATTTTTTTTTCTTTCCTTTTTTTCTCTCTTTTTTTTCCTTTTTTCCCTCTTTCCAAGACAAACTAGATAAGATGCAGATTGGATCAGGCGAAGATGTGAATGACCTCAACTATGATTATGACAATGAACAGCGCGTAGCACGTGGTGGAAATTAATAGATGGGATGGTGGACAGCGGAAGGGATAATGATGCAACGGCGTCGTGACTAATGGGAACAGAACTCGAAACTCTAAAGGAACTAGACACTAAGACCAGCAACTGACACGACGATGCAACCGATAATTCAACTATGCAAGCAATGAATAGAAAATTGCAAAGGCTCAGACTGGCTTGGATAAAGGATGAACAAATCTAAATTTTTTATGGCTTTTTCATGGACTGTAGGTATGAATGATGATGCGATCTAAACTATGAAAACTGTAAAATCTCACCGAGCAACCTGAAAACTGATACCACTTGATAGAGGCGGGGTGTCCCGATCTTTCGATGAGATGATAACTATCGATTTGGTGGAGACGACTTTGACGATCCGACTACAAACGTGCAACAACGTTGCGCCTTAGCAATCGCTAAACCAACTCCGGAAGGTTATTGACCACGCCGGAGCACAATCAACCTGACCACGAAGGTCTATTCCTGCAAGCAATCGAAGAACAAGCAAGAATATGATAAAAGCAATCTGAATATTGCGAGTATATATGAAGTATTGATAAAGATGGGGATCCGTAAGCGGTCTTGGTCTGGTCGTTGGACACAAACGAAGTACGAAGTTGCAATGGCTAACTTTAACTAAACAAATCCCAAGGAAAAAGCTACTAGATGGATCTACTTATATAAGAGCAAGGGGTGGCGGCCAAGGAGGTGGGAGAACGTCCCAAGGCAGCCTAAAACTAACCCTAGGTCGTACAAGGCCAATGGGCCCAAGTGGAGGTGACGTAACACCTTTGGACTTGTAGTTTGACTCGGATTCTGGTGCAGCGTCAGATTGTTTCGTCCATGACTCAACGCTCCGGACGGCTTTTAAGGTGATTCCAACTGTGCTGGAAAGAGCATGAAATCTACTTTTTCAATAAAAAAAGAATCTCCCAGTTTGGAGTCCGTATGAAAAAGTTGTTGACGTTTTGAGTCAGGTATGTCTGTGCAGTCCGAATCTGAATCCAGAACGTGAGAGACTTGGACTCTATCTTCTTTTGGCCCAAAAGTGACGTGAGAAGACTTTTTGAACAACACCTAAACTTCTCCTTTTCCATTATCTTCATATGTGGATTGTACAAATGTCCCATACACCTGCAATTAGACAAAACACAAAAGTATGTGAAGTATTTTTGTTCTGGATAACATAAATATATTATTGAATAGTTTGCACTAGAAATCACCTGACAAATATGCATGTATGCAATATTTTTGGTCTTATCCAAGGTAGTCATGTCCTCATCAAGCGTTTATTCAACTTTGCATCTCTGAATTGATTATTGCTGACCTTTTTTGCTACCATATTATAAGCCTTCCCAGCTCCACATACATCTACGTCGTGCGTTTGATTCTCCCTGGTAATCGCTATATCCAAGCTTTGAGAGTTTTCACTACAACGGTTGCCGATCACCACCGCTTTGCTGGTAAGAACTGGTAAGAATTTGAGATTTGCTTGACGGGTTTGTGATACACCACCACCACTTCCTAGTAGTCTGTAGGATCATATTCTTGTGTGTTTCTATTTGCTGCTAACCATAGTAGGATCACAAGCCGATGAGACTGATTGGGAGAACCTGACGAACAAACAACTACATGATAAATTTCAGCAAATGATGAGTGGACAGGTGCAAGATGTGCTAAACAGATTTGACGAGGCCATGGAGAAGATAGATGGCATTGAGAAGACATTTGAAACAAAGCTTGATAGCAAGTTTAATGAATTGCTCGCGCGTTTTCCACGACCACCGCCGACTACACCTATCGCACCTCTACAACAACAACAACTACACCCCCTTCCGAATCAGTATGGACGAGCTCAGCGTGTTCCAATTGAGCCAGGACAAAATTCTGGTGCCGCTGCTACTAATGTTGGTGCTTCTGTAGCTCCTGCTGTTACTGCAGAGGTGGAGGAATATTATGAGGATGAGGTTGATCAAAATCAGAACTACGTGCAGCCACCAGCACCACCACCAGCAGGTCGACCTCAGGTATATATTCGCAACGGTAGGCCTGCACTACCACCTCAGGTACGAGATAATGACCATATTCCGAAACTGAAATTGAATATTCCACCATTTGAGGGTAGATATGTTCCTGATATATATCTTACTTGGGAGTTAGAAACTGAACAACGTTTTACATGTTTACAATATCCCGAGGAGAGACGGGTTGCTACTGCTGTTTGTGCTTTCACTAGTTTTGCATGTGTATGGTGGTCTGAACATTGTAGATTATATCCTATTCCAACTACTTGGGCTGCTTTGAAAACTGCTATGCGTACTCGTTGGGTTCCACCATATTATCAACGTGAATTGCTTCAAAAATTGCAGCGTTTAAGACAAGGAAAAAATTATGTAGAAGAATATTATCAGGAATTACAAACTGGCATGATTAGATGTGGTATTGTTGAGGAGAATGAAGCTATGCTTGCACGTTTTATAGGTGGATTAAATAGAGAGATTCAGACCATTCTAGAGTATAAGGAGTATACAAATATCACTCGTTTATTCCATCTTGCTTGTAAAGCTGAACATGAAGTGCAGGATCGACAAGCATTGGCGCGAACTAACTTTTCTGCAGGTCGACTTTCATCATGGACACCGCGTGCATCCTCTACTTCCACTATACCAGCACCTCCATCAGCTGCTACCTCCAGCCATGATACAAGAAAGCAGGCACAACCTCCACTATCTCGCCAAGAGCGCACTGCCGGGCCTACAGAGCTCTTCTTCTTCCATGGCATCAACTGGGCACACAAGTGATATTATTTGTCGTCGTTGTAAGGGAAGAGGTCATTATGCGAGAGAATGCAAATCTCAGCGTGTGATGATTTCTACTTAGGATGGTGGGTATGAGTCCGCTAGTGACTATGATGAGGAGACGTTGGCTCTTATTACACGTGAAGAACACGGTGGAGATGATTCTGATCATGAGACGCAATACATGGCTCCTGAAGACGCTGACAGGTATGAATGTTTAGTTGCTCAATGTGTTTTGAGTGTGCATGTCACACAAGCTGAGCAAAATCGGAGGCACAATTTGTTCCATACCAAGGGAGTTGTGAAGGAATGTTCTGTGCGTGTCATCATAGACGGAGGGAGCTACAACAACTTGGCTAGCATGGAGATGGTGGAGAAGCTTTCTCTCACCATAAGACCACATCCACATCCTTACTACATCCAATGGTTCAACAACAGCAGCAAGGTTAAGGTAACACGTACGGTTCGTGTGCATTTTAGTATCTCTACATATGCTGATTATGTTGATTGTGATGTGGTACCTATGCAAGCATGTTCCTTATTACTTGGTCGACCATGGCAATTTGATAAAATTTGTACACCATGGTAGAAACAATCAAGTATACTCATGTTCATAAGGATAAAAATATTACTTTGCTTCCTATGACTCCTGAGTCCATTTTGAAAGATGATATTAATAGAGCTAATAAAGCAAAACAGAGAGAAAATAAGAGTGAAAATCAGATTGTGGCAAAAGAATTTGAGCAACAAATGAAGCCTAATAGTAAATCATCTAGTGTTGCTTCGAAATTAAATTGAAAAGTGCATGTTTACTTGCCACTAAATCTGATATTGATGAGCTAGATTTTAGCAAATCTGTTTGCTATGCTTTTGTGTGCAAAGAGGCATTATTTTCATTCGAGGACGTGCCTTCCTCTTTGCCTCCTGCTGTCACTAACATTTTGCGGGAGTTCACGACGTATTTCCACAAGGCGTGCCACCGGGATTACCGCCTATTCGAGGGATTGAGCATCAGATTGACTTAATTCCCGGTGCTTCACCGCCCAACCGTGCGCCATACCGTACCAATCCAAAGGAGACGAAGGAAATTATGCGTCAAGTACAAGAGCTTCTCGACAAAGGTTATATACGTGAATCCCTTAGTCCTTGTGCTGTTCCTATTATTCTAGTGCCAAAAAAGGATGGTACATCGCGTATGTGTGTTGATTGTAGAGGCATTAATAATATTACTATTCGTTATCGTCATCCTATTCCTAGGCTAGATGATATGCTTGATGAATTGAGTGCCTCTACAATATTCTCCAAATTTGATTTGCGTAGTGGATACCATCAAATTCGTATGAAATTGGGAGATGAATGGAAAACAACATTTAAAACTAAGTTTGGATTATATGAGTGGTTAGTCGTGCCTTTTGGGTTAACTAATGCACCTAGTACTTTCATGAGATTAATGAACGAAGTTTTACGTGCTTTCATTGGACAATTTGTGGTAGCTTACTTTGATGACATATTGATGTGCTGTTTTTATTGCTCTACGTGATGCACGTTTGTTTGGTAACCTTGGGAAGTGCACCTTTTGCACCGACGGAGTGTCTTTTCTTGGTTATGTTGTTACTCCACAGGGAATTGAAGTTGATAAAGCCAAGATTGAAGCTATTGAGAGTTGGCCGCAGCCCAAAACGGCCACACAAGTGAGGAGTTTTCTTCGCCTCGCTGGATTCTATAGGCGTTTTGTGAGATATTTCAGCACCATTGCTGCACCTCTCAATGAGCTTACAAAGAAGGATGTGTCTTTTGTTTGGGGTACCACACAGGAAGAAGCGTTCACGGTATTGAAAGATAAGTTGACACATGCTCCTTTACTCCAACTTGCTGATTTTAATAAAACTTTTGAGCTTGAATGTGATGCTAGTGGAATTGGATTAGGAGGTGTGTTATTACAAGATGGCAAACCTGTTGCATACTTTTCTGAAAAATTGAGTCGGCCTAGTCTGAATTATTCTACTTATGATAAAGAATTATATGCTCTTGTTCGGACTTTAGAAACATGGCAAAATTATTTATGGCCCAAAGAATTTGTTATACATTCTGATCATGAATCTTTGAAACATATTAAAAGTCAAGCTAAACTGAATCGTAGACATGCTAAATGGGTTGAATTCATTGAGACTTTCCCTTATGTCATTAAACACAAGAAGGGTAAAGAAAATGTTATTGCTGATGCATTGTCTCATCGTACTATACTTTCACAACTTGACTTCAAAATATTTGGTTTGGAGACCATCAAAGATCAATATGTGCATGATGCTGATTTTAAAGCTGTATTGCAGAATTGTAAAGAAGGAAGAACATGGAACAAGTTCGTCGTTAATGATGGATTTGTGTTCCGTGCTAACAAGTTATGCATTCCAGCTAGCTCCGTTCGTCTTTTGTTGTTGCAGGAGGCGCATGGAGGAGGACTAATGGGACACTTTGGCGTGAAGAAGACGGAGGACGTACTTGCTACACATTTCTTTTGGCCAAAGATGAGACGGGATGTTGAGTGTTTTATTGGTCACTGCACTACATGTCAAAAAGCTAAGTCACGACTCAATCCTCATGGTTTATATATGCCTTTGCTTGTACCTAGTGTTCCCTGGGAGGATATATCTATGGACTTTGTTTTAGGTTTACCTGGAACAAAGAAGGGGAGGGATATCATATTTGTTGTCGTGGATAGATTCTCGAAAATGGCACACTTTATACCATGTCATAAAAGTGATGATGTTGTTAATGTTGCTGATTTGTTCTTTCGTGAAATTATTCGCTTGCATGGTTGATGTAGGGTGGAACCCTATAGCGTCGATCTTTCACGTTTGGAGGGGATCCTACGGGGGAAACACGAAGAACACACGGAAGCACAAGGGGAATCACGGGGAAAACGAGAGAGAATCACTCAACCAACAAGGAATCGATCACACAAGTGCTAGATCAACATACACACATGAGATCCACAAGATACAAAGTCAACTAGGGTAAGGATACAAAGGAACCGTTCATCTCCAAGAGGAAGCCTTGATGTTCTTCCCTAGATAGGGGTCTTGAATCCGCTGAGGGATCTTCTCCTAGACGGAGGTCCTGATCTCCAAGGAGAAGTAACCGAGTGGATGAGCAAAGGCTCTCACACAAATATGAGCTAATCCAATGCTAAGTCTCAAAGTGAGGAGATGGGGTACTATATATAGAGTTTGGGGCGAAGGGGTACATGGGCTCAGCCCAACACGCGCACGCAGGCGCTGGCCGGATGATCCGGACGAGGGTCCGGATGATCCGGGTGGGGACCCGTATGAGCTGGAGGCTCGACTGGTGGCGGCGATGGGCCGGATGTCCGGCTGGCGGTCCGGACGTCCGGGCGGGGTCCGGATGATCCGGCCGGGGGAGCTTGTTGCCTTGGCGGAGTTAGCGGATCGTCCGGACTGGGTCCGGATCATCCGGCTCTGTCCGGATCGCCCGGCCTCTGTCCGGATCGTCCGCCTCTCTGGTCCTTGTTGCTTTCTCCTCTCCGTCTTCATGCATGTCTTCCGCTTCCGGTTCTCCTTGCTTCCTAGCCTCTTCATGGTCGACTCCTTGGTACCTGAGTATGCATAGGGTTTCCGTTTGAGGTAGTAACCATGTCTCATGTGAATCAAAGGAGAATTGTGAGAGGAGTGATGTCACCTCGGTTTCAAGAGCTCTTGCACGTGCTTGAGTCATCGGTCCTTGTGGTGTTGTAGGTGTTGATGTAGAGTCCATGGGGATGATGGAAGGATGCTCCGCATCATATCCCCTCCCTTCGAAAGGATCTGACCTCGGATCTAGATCTTCATCACCATGGAAAGGCGATAGGTCTTTGACGTTGAAGATGTCGCTCACATTGTACTTGTCGCTTGGTATGTCGAACTTGTATGCATTGTTGTTGTAGCGTGCTAACACCTTGAAGGGTCCATCCGCTCGAGGTAGAAGTTTGGACTTGCGTCCGTTGGGGAAGCGTTCCTTGCGAAGGTGTAGCCACATGAGATCACCTATGTTGAAGATCATGGGTTGCTTGTTGATGTTGAGCTTGGACGCTAGTCGTTGTACTTGGCGCTCGATGGTGTTTCTTGTATCTTCATGCATCTTCTTGATGTAGCTTGCACGGGCACTTGCGTCGAGGTTGGTGCGCTCTTGTAGTGGTAGAGGTAGGATGTCCAATGGGGACAATGGGTTGAAGCCGTGAGCGACCTCGAAGGGGACTTGCCGGTCGTCGAATGTCTTCTTGCGGTTGTAGGCGCATTTCGGCGATGGGTGACACGCCCCACTCCTTGATGTTCTTCTTGATCAACACGCGAAGTAGAGTGGAGAGCGTCCGGTTCGTCACCTCCGTTTGGCCGTCGGTTTGAGGGTGGTATGCGGAGGAGAACAAGAGCTTGATTCCGAGCTTGGCGCAAAGAGTTTTCCAAAAGTAACTCAAGAACTTGACGTCGCGGTCGGAGACGATTGACTTTGGTACTCCATGGAGGTGCAAGATTTCCCTACAAAAGAGATTTGCAATATGTGAAGCATCGTCTACCTTGTTGCAAGGGATGAAATGTGCCATTTTAGAAAATCGGTCCACAACAACAAATACGGAGTCCTTTCCATTTTGAGTTCTAGGCAAACCAAGTACAAAGTCCATGCTAATGTCTTCCCAAGGTTGATAAGGAATAGGAAGAGGCATGTAAAGACCATGAGATTGAGCTTTGGACTTAGCTTTGCGGCATGTTGAGCATCTTGTGGTGAAGCGTGAGACGTATCGAAACATCTTTGGCCAAAAGTAGTTCTTGGAGAGCGTGGCGAATGTCTTGTCGCGTCCAAAGTGTCCCATGAGTCCACCGCCATGAGCCTCTTGCAAAAGGAGCAAACGAAGAGAAGACTCGGGTATGCATAGTTTGTTAGCTCTCATAAGATAACCATCCTTGAGGTAATATTGTTCCCAAGATGTATGCGTCAAACATTTAGCATAATGAGTTGCAAAAGATAGATCACTTGCATACAAATCTTTGATGTGCTCAAAACCAATAACATTCAACTCAAGTTGGGTGACAAGCGTGCATATGGGTGAAAGTGCATCGGCAACTACATTTTCCTTGCCCTTAATGTACTTGATCACATATGGGAAAGATTCAATAAATTCACTCCATTTGGCATGACGCTTGTTCAATTTAGTTTGACCTTTTAAGTACTTCAGCGTTTCATGATCGGTATGTATGACAAACTCATGAGGTCGAAGATAATGTTCCCAAACATGTAGCACACACACTAAAGCATACAATTCCTTGTCATACACGGGATAGTTAAGTTGAGCACCGGAGAGTTTTTCACTAAAATAAGCAATGACTCGTTTTTCTTGCATTAAAACTCCGCCAATTCCGGTACCACTTGCATCACAATGAACCTCAAAAGTTTTGTCAAAATTGGGCAAAGCAAGAATCGGAGCATGAGTAAGCAAAGACTTGAGCTCCTCGAAAGCGTTGGATTGCAAAGGTCCCCAAACAAAAGGAGTATTCTTCTTACTCAAAGCATGCAAAGGAGCTGCAATAGTGCTAAAGTTTTTCACAAAGCGGCGATAAAAACCTGCAAGACCAAGGAAACTTCGCACTTGTTGCAACTTGGTGGGTTGGGGCCAAGTTTTAATTGCTTTGATCTTAGTTTCATCAACATGGACACCCTTGGAAGAAACAATGAAACCTAAGAAAACCACTTTGTCAACTCCAAAAGTGCATTTTTTTCAAGTTGGCATAAAGACTTTCCTTTCGAAGTGTTTGCAAAACAAGCTTAACATGATCAAGATGCTCTTTCATGGTTTTGCTAAACACAAGAATATCATCGAAGTAAACCACAACAAAGATTCCAATGTATGGACGAAGTACATGATGCATGAGACGCACAAAAGTTCCGGGAGCTTCTGACAAACCCATAGGCATAACCAACCATTCATATAAGCCAAATTTTGTTTTGAAAGCAGTTTTCCATTCATCACCCTCATGAATGCGGATTTGATAATAGCCACTTTTAAGATCAATTTTTGAGAAAAAGTTGGCTCCACTAAGTTCATCAAGCATATCATCTAAGCGAGGAATGGGATGCCTATAGCGCACGGTGATAGCATTTATAGGTCTACAATCGGAACACAAGCGGAAACTTCCATCGGGCTTAGGCACAAGAATAACGGGAACAACACAAGGGCTTAAGCTTTCACGTACATGACCGTTGTCGATTAGTTGTTGTACTTGCCGTTGAATCTCCTTGGTTTCTTTGGGATTGACACGATATGGAGCTTTGTTTGGAAGTGGCGCTCCGGGGATGAGGTCGATTCGATGCTCAATGCCTCGTAGAGGAGGTAGACCCGGAGGTAGCTCATCGGGGAAAACATCTTGAAATTCCTGCAAAAGAGATTGAAACACCAATGGTAGCTCATGATTGGTGTTAGTTTTTGGTTCTCCATCCTTGCACACAAGGACAAAGTGCATCACACTCGATGGGTTCTCACACACTTCTCTCATCTCATGTTTGGTGGCGAATAGTATGAGGTTTTTCTCTCTAGGCGAAGAGGCGCTCACATTTGGCTTGTGGCTCTCACTCACTTTTAGGTGGCTCACGTTCTCACTCTTCTCTCTTTGGTTGGTGGTTTGTTTGTTGGCTATCACTTGACTAGGAGACATGGGTCGTAGGACATATTCTTTGCCTTTCATCTTGAAGCTATAGTGGTTTGTACGCCCATTGTGGAAGACACCACGGTCAAATTGCCATGGCCGACCAAGGAGGAGGTGGCAAACGGTCATTGGGACCACATCACACTCCAAAGTGTCCTCATATGCACCGATTTTGAAGGATACTTGGACCGTATGCTCAACTCGTATAGTGCCGGAGTCACTTAGCCATTGAACCTTGTAAGGTTGCGGATGCTTCTTCTTGACCAATTGGAGCTTGGAGCATAGTTCTTCGCTTGCCAAGTTGTGGCAACTACCTCCATCGATGATGACCTTGACGGATCTTCCATTGATGCCAGCCTTTGTGTGGAAGATATGGCATCGTTGGTCTTCTTCTTGTTGATGTTGAAGTGTCAAGACTTTGGAGACAACAAGAGCGGGACTTGTATCTTCATCACAAAAGACTTGATCATCTTCATCCTCGTTGATGCGCCGGTGCATGGTCACTTGCTCAATAGCGTCCATTTCATCTTCACTCATTAAGTCGTAGGTGCCATCGTCGTTGAGTATCATGGTGCGCTTGTTGGTGCATTCATATGACTTGTGGCCTCGGCCGCCGCAAGTAAAACACTTGAAGGAGCTTGTCTTGACGGTCTCATCGGTTGGAGTAGATGATGAAGCACGCGGCTTGGAGTTGCTTGTAGTAGGAGGAGGACGACTTGAACTTGTAGAAGCTTTCTTGTAACTTGACTTGTCGTCGTTGCTTGGAGAAGGCTTGGTTGATGTCGAAGTTGGACTAGTTGTTGAAGCTTGGTTGTTGGAGAAGCCGTATGTCTTGGATGAGTACTTGGCGTACTTGAAGTCATCTTGTACTTGATGTTCCGCCTTTGTAGCTTGATGCACGAGCTCAATGAGGTTGGAGTAGGGTTGGAAGTCGGCGATCTTGTTGATGGGATGGTTGAGTCCATTCAAGAATCGTGCCATTGTTTGCTCATCATCCTCCGTGACATTGGCTCGAATCATGGCATATCCATTTCTTTGTAGTATTCTTCAACACTCTTTGTTCCTTGCTTGAGGAGTTGTAGCTTCTTGAAGAGATCACGGTTGTAGTAGGTGGGCACAAAGCATGCTCTCATGACATCCTTCATTTGAGCCCAAGTGGTGATTGGAGGTTCACCTCTTGCTTGTCGGCTCTCAAGGACTTGTTCCCACCATATGAGCACATAGTCTTGGAACTCAAGTGATGCCATCGAGATCTTCTTCTCTTCCTCATAGTTGTGCAAACGAAAGATTTTGTCGACCTTCAATGCCCATGAGAGGTACTCTTCGGGATCATTGGTTCCATTGAACTTGGGCATTTTGAACTTGAGCTTGCCATAGCGTTGTTCTTCATTGTGTTGAGGTCGATGTTGATGATGACGTTCTTGACGTGGAGGGTAATCATCCTCATGTTGCTCTTGGCGAGGAGGAAGTCCATGAGCAACTTGCTCATGTTGACCTTGAGGTTGGGGATGAGCTTGAGGAGCTTGTGGGGCTTGACGTTGCGCACGCGGATGGTAGTTCCTCTCTTGTATTTCTTCTTGAATGGCTTCCTCTTGATTGCGCCTTTCGCGATTGCGGTTGGTGATAGCTCGACTTGATGCTTGAAGGGCACGTTCCGCCTCAAGAGCTTGTGCTTCTTGTTGTTGTTGTTGAAGACGTTGGGCCTCGACGTCTTGTTGCTCTTGATGTAGGCGCGCTCGTTCTTGTTCTTGTTGGCGACGAAGACGTTGTCGTTCTTGAGCTTGAGCAAACACCACTTGGTTTGATTGAGGACGAGGAACTTGTTCATCAACTTGCTCTTGGGGATTCTTGTCATGTAGCGGGTTGCGAGATGCATGACGGTCTTGACGCGCGGCTTGTCGAAGAGTGTTCGATGACGGTGTACTTGTGTCGGAGAAGGAGTCGTCGGAGTGGCGACTTGAGTGGCTCCGTCTTGAGTGTGAGGAGGTAGAAGTACGCCGGTTCACCAACAAGGCGCGGATCTCGTCCATTCTTGCATCGTTCTCTTTCTTGTCTTGCGTCGAGTTTGTTGTCGAAGTAGTCTCTTGTACGTTGCTCGGAGAGTCGCAAGTCGGTGGAGAGGTTGTCGATGCGTTCGCTCATTGCTTGTTGCTCTTGATGGAGAGCTCGTTGTGCTCCAAAGAGGTGGCTCTTGGTGATGTATGATGACATGTCGTCGTCTTGCTCGATGAAGAGTGGATTTGTAGAAGAACTTGGCCTATCCATCATTTCAAGAAAAATTGTGAGTTGTGGAAGGAGAAGAACGAATACCAATGTACCTTTGACCGAAGTTGAAGATGAATCAAGTTCACTCAAATGCGGACAATGAAATAGCACTATTGGTACCGATCCTTGTCAATTCTCACACCTACACAAGTAAAAGCTTTTGGTGGAGCTTGGTTAGGATGGTGGCACAAAATTGATTGCAATCGTTAGCTTGACTCAAAAATGTTGAAGAAGATTCGCAAATTCGCATATGCAACAAGTAGACCAAGCAAGTAGTGGTACACGGAAACACACACGCAAATAGATAAATGGGATTGTGCAAACCAAAAGTGAGCCAAAATGTGGAATCCATGAAAATGCTCTTGTTGCACAATACTAGAGAGACGCTAGCACGATTGCACAATAGGCGGATACGGAGCTTGTGCACAACCTACTAGGCAAAAATGCAACGATCTCTATCCCAAGTATGCTATATGTATGGTGTATCGGTGCAATGATCCAAGATGATCTTATATGACAATATTAATGTTGTATGATGCTATGCTTGTTGCTTATAAGCTCTTTGCTTATCTTTCCTCTTTTCTTAAAAGCTTGAGTGGCTCTTTCTCTTTTGAGCTCTTTTCTTATGCAAACTTGACGAACTAAGATAGCAATTGTGTATGCGATGACAACTTTGTGACACACAAGTTGATTCCGAGATATGCACCTCGATGGTATATATGATATAGTGTATGCAACTAATGTGCACAAGTCACGTTGCCGGCAATACTCAATGGCTAGTCTCGATGGGTAAGCAACACAAAAGATGGTCTATGATGGTTATCAATGCAATTGCAAGGTATGACAAAGATGTCGTCGAAGTTACCGTGCGTAGCGAATATGAGTAGTCGACGAAGATGAGCGATTGTTGTCGAAGTCTCACCGCACCTAAATAGCTGAAACACAATAGGACACGGAAATCTCAACTCAAATTCTCGAACCCAAATTCGAATGGTAGTACAGAGGTTGTGTCGTGGGGTTTGGCAAGTGGAAGTGGTGGTGGTTGGGGTGGGGAGGAGGTATGTAAGTGTTGGTGGTGGTGGTGGTGGAGGGGGACTGCAAATCTGCAGTTTCGGCAGAGGAAGCCGGATGATCCGGGCCAGGAGCCGGATGATCCGGGTGCGTCCGGATGATCCGGGACTTGGTCCGGATGGTCCGGGCAGGTCAACCACGCACGGGAACTGCTCGGGAAAAACTCAAAAATGGGGAGAAATTTGACGATTTCGGGGATTTTGGATGGATTTCGAGGGGGAGAAGGTGGGGAAAAGCAAGATCCACGATTTACACACCGAATCCACGGAGCAAAAACAACAAAACATCATCAAAACCAACAAATCACAAAAAATTTTGGGGGTATTTTTGTGGGGATTTTCGGATTTTAGGACGAAAACAACAAAATCAAGCTAGAAATCACGGGGTAGGGGCTCCAAAAACGTGATCAACGTGGCTCATGATACCATATGATGTAGGGTGGAACCCTATAGCGTCGATCTTTCACGTTTGGAGGGGACCTACGGGGGAAACACGAAGAACACGCAGAAGCACAAGGGGAATCACGGAGAAAACGAGAGAATCACTCAACCAACAAGGAATCGATCACACAAGTGCTAGATCAACATACACACATGAGATCCACAAGATACATAGTCAACTAGGGTAATGATACAAAGGAACCGTTCATCTCCAAGAGGAGGCCTTGATGTTCTTCCCTAGATAGGGGTCTTGAATCATTGAGGATCTTCTCCTAGACGGAGGTCCTGATCTCCGAGGAGAAGTAACCGAGTGGATGAGCAAAGGCTCTCACACAAATATGAGCTAATCCAATGCTAAGTCTCAAAGTGAGGAGATGGGGTCCTATATATAGAGTTTGGGGCGAAGGGGTACATGGGCTCAGCCCAACACGCGCACGCAGGCGCTGGCCGGATGATCCGGACGAGGGTCCGGATGATCCGGGCTGGTCCGGATGATCCGGGTGGGGACCCGGATGAGCTGGAGGCTCGGCTGGTGGCGGCGACGGGCCGGATGTCCGGCTGGCGGTCCGGACGTCCGGGCGGGGTCCGGATGATCCGGGCCTGGGTCCGGATGATCCGGCTTCGGGAGGGAGCTTCTGTTGCCTTCGGCGGAGTTAGCCGGATCATCCAGACCTGGGTCCGAATCATCCGGGCTCTGTCCGGATCGTCCGGGTCTCTATCCGGATCGTCCAGCCTCTCTGGTCCTTGTTGCTTTCTCCTCTCCGTCTTCATGCATGTCTTCCGCTTCCGGTTCTCCTTGCTTCCTAGCCTCTTCATAGTCGACTCCTTGGTACCTGAGTATGCATAGGGTTTCCGTTTGAGGTAGTAACCATGTCTCATGTGAATCGAAGGAGAGTTGTGAGAGGAGTGATGTCACCTCGGTTTCAAGAGCTCTTGCAAGTGCTCGAGTCATCGGTCCTTGTGGTGTTGTAGGTGTTGATGTAGAGTCCATGGGGATGATGGAAGGATGCTCCGCATCAATGGTGTGCCAAATACTATTGTTTCAGATCGTGATACTAAATTTCTTAGCCACTTTTGGAGATGTTTATGGGCTAAGTTGGGGACTAAACTGCTTTCTAGTACTACCTGTCACCCCCAAACTGATGGACAAACTGAAGTAGTCAATAGAACATTGTCTACTATGCTTAGGACTGTTTTGAAGAATAATAAGAAAATGTGGGAGGAATGCTTGCCTCATATTGCATTTTCTAATAATCGTTCATTGCATTCTACTACTAAGATGTGCCCTTTTGAAGTTGTGTATGGTTTCCTACCTCGTGCACCTATTGATTTGTTGCCTCTTCCATCTTCGGAAGGTTAATTTTGATGCTAAAGAACGTGCTGAATTGATTTTAAAAATGCATGAGTTAACTAAGGAAAACATTGAGCGTATGAATGCTAAATATAAACTTGCTGGAGATAAGGGTAGAAAACATGTTGTGTTTGCACTTGGAGATCTTGTTTGGTTACATTGGCGTAAGGATAGATTTCTGATTTGCATAAATCAAAGCTAATGCCATGTCTTGTGGACCTTTTAAGGTGTTAGAAAATAAATGATAATGCATATAAACTTGAGCTACTGCAGATTTTGGGGTTAGTCCACTTTTAACATTGCAGATTTGAAGCCTTATTTGGGTGAGGAGTATGAGCTTCCATGGAGGGCGACTTCATTTCAAGAAGGGAGGATGATGAGGACATCAATACCATTGTTACACCCACAGCCCCTCTTGCAACATATATTGGACCAATTACTGAAACACGCTCCCACCAATTAAATTATCGGTACTTTCGTTTCTTGGTAATGATTCTAATGTTCATGAGAATATGATCTGCCTAAATTGGATACATTTGTTTTGCTTCCAAATGAAGGGCCTAGCTTGGAGAAGGATGGACATTGGAGCACGAACAAGCATGGAGATGATGGCATGCAAAGAGGAACAAACGGAGTTACAAGTGATGATTTCAGGACTTTGAAGCCACCATAATGGGTGCATGAAGCCTTGGACGAAATATACAAGATCCCACTTCATAAATTTCGTCCCGAGGCTATTCTAGGTGCTGCGTCACCTTAATATTGGGCCAGGCCCATGTAATTTCAAAATACATATGTATAGGCTATTTTTAGAGTCCGTATGTGTGGGGAAACAAGAGATAAGGTTGATTTCGGACCCCTCCACCAAGGGCCACAAAATCCCCCCCTCTTCCTCCATATATACAGCCCTTAGGGCACCGTTTAGACTTTGGGTTTTGTTTAGATTAAAGTTCGCCATAGCTGCAACTTTGTGTACTTCGTTTGTGTTCAACGACCAGACAAAGGTGTCACAGAACCCCACCTTGATCAATAAAGCTTCCATCTTATATTCGCAATATCCAGATTGCAATCTCAGTTTCTTGCTTGTTCTTCGTTTGCTCGCAGGAAACAGACCCTCATGGTCAGGTTGATCGTGCTCCGGTGTGGTCAATAACCTCTCGGAGTTGGTTTAGCGATTGCTAAGGCGAGACGTCCTCGCACGTTCGTAGTCGGATCGTCAAAGTCGACTTCCACCAAATCGATATCCATCATCTCATCGAAAGACGGGACACCTTTGCCTCTATCAATATGAGCACATAGTCTTGGAACTCAAGGGATGCCATTGCGATCTTCTTCTCTTCCTCATAGTTGTGATCCGACCACGAACGGCGATAGAGGCAAAGGTGTCCGTCATTTCAGCGCGAGCAAACGAAGAACAAGCAAGAAACTGAGATTTTCGATGAGATGGTATTGATCAAGGTGGGGTTTTGACGTGGTCTTTGGAAGTTGCAGCTATGGCGTAACTTTAATTACCCAAAGTCTAAATGGTGCCCTAAGGGATGTATATGGTGTTTCCCCACAATATGGACTCTAAAAATAGCCTATACTTATGTATTTGAAATTACATGGGCCTGGCCCAATAATAAGGTGTGAAGCACCTAGAATAGCCTCGGACGAAATTTATGAAGTGGCATCTTGTATATTTCGTCCAAGGCTTCATGCACTCATTATGGTGGCTTCTCTATGCTTGTTCTTGCTCCAATGTTCATCCTTCTCCAAGCTAGGCCCTTCATTTGTAAGCAAAACAAATGTATCCAATTTAGGTGCATCATATTCTCATGAACATTAGAATCATTACCAAGAAACCGAAAGTACCGGTAATTTAGTTGGCGGGCGAGCTCTAGTAATTGGTCCAAAGATGTATAGAAGCAGGGGCTGTGGGTGTAACAATGGTATTGATGTCCTCATCATCCTCCCCTTCTTGAAATGAAGTCGCCCTCGACAAAGTTCATCTTCCTCACCCAAATATGGCTTCAAATCTGCAATGTTAAAAGTGGGACTAACCCCAAAATCTGCAGGCAGCTCAAGTTTGTATGCATTATTATTTACTTTCTCCAACACATTAAAGGGACCATGAGACGTGGCATTAGCTTTGATTTTTGCAAATCAGAAATCTATCCTTACGCAAATGTAACCAAACAAGATCTCCTGTGCAAACACAACATGTTTTCTACCCTTATCTCCAGCAAGTTTATATTTAGCATTCATCGCTCAATGTTTTCCTTAGTTAACTCATGCATTTTAAAATCAATTCAGCACGTTCTTTAGCATCAAAATTAACCTTTCTCCGAAGATGGAAGAGGCAACAAATCAATAGGTGCACGAGGTAGGAAACCATACACAACTTCAAAAGGGCACATCTTAGTAGTAGAATGCAATGAACGATTATAAGCAAATTCAATATGAGGCAAGCATTCCTCCACATTTTCTTATTATTCTTTAGAACAGCCCTAAGCATAGTAGACAATGTTCTATTGACTAATTCAGTTTGTCCATCGGTTTGGGGGTGACAAGTAGTACTAAAAGCAGTTTAGTCCCCAACTTAGCCCATAAACATCTCCAAAAGTGGCTAAGAAATTTAGTATCACGATCTGAAACAATAGTATTTGGCACACCATGCAAGCTTAATAATTTCACGAAAGAACAAATCAGCAACATTAATGACATCATCGCTTTTATGACATGGTATAAAGTGTGCCATTTTAGAGAATCTATCCACGACAACAAATATGCTATCCTCCCTTCTTTGTTCTAGGTAAACCTAAGACAAATTCCATAGATATATCCTCCCAAGGAACACTAGAGTGCAGCAAAGGCATATATAAACCATGAGGATTGAGTCGTGACTTAGCTTTTTGACATGTAGTGCAATGAGCAATAAAGCGCTCAACATCCGTCTCATCTTTGGCCAAAAGAAATGTGTAGCAAATCGTCCTCCGTCTTCTTCACGCCAAAGTGTCCCATTAGTCCTCCTCCATCGCCTCCTGCAACAACAAAAGGCGAGCGGAGCTAGCTGGAATGCATAGCTTGTTAGCACGGAACAAAATCCATCATTAACGACAAACTTGTTCCATGTTCTTCCTTCTTTACAATTCTGCAATACATCTTTAAAATCAGCATCATGCATATATTGATCTTTGATGGTCTCCAAACCAAATATTTTGAAGTCAAGTTGTGAAAGCATAGTATAGCGACGAGACAATGCATCAACAATAACATTTTCTTTACCTTTCTTGTGTTTAATGACATAAGGAAAGTCTCAATGAATTCAACCCATTTAGCATGTCTACGATTCAGTTTAGCTTGACTTTTAATATGTTTCAAAGATTCATGATCAGAATGTATAACAAATTCTTTGGGCCATAAATAATGTTGCCATGTTTCTAAAGTCCGAACAAGAGCATATAATTCTTTATCATAAGTAGAATAATTCAGACTAGGCCCACTCAATTTTTCAGAAAAGTATGCAACAGGTTTGCCATCTTGTAATAACACACCTCCTAATCCAATTGCACTAGCATCACATTCAAGCTCAAAAGTCTTATTAAAATCAGTAAGTTGGAGTAAAAGAGCATGTGTCAACTTATCTTTCAACACCGTGAAGGCTTCGTCCTGTGCGGTACCCCAAACAAAAGGCACATCCTTCTTTGTAAGCTCATTGAGAGGTGCAGCAATGGTGCTGAAATCTCTCACAAAACGCCTATAGAATCCAGCGAGGCCAATAAAACTCCTCACTTGTGTGACCGTTTTGGGCTGCGGCCAACTCTCAATAGCTTCAATCTTGTCTTTGTCAACTTCAATTCCCTGTGGAGATAACGACATAGCCAAGAAAGGATACTCGAATTCGATTGCAAAATGTGCACTTCCCAAGGTTACCAAACAAACGTGCATCACGTAGAGCAATAAAAACAACACGTAAATGTTCCAAATGTTCTTCCAAAGATCTGCTATAAATCAATATGTCATCAAAGTAAACTACCACAGATCGTCTAATGAAAGCACGTAAAACTTCGTTCATTAATCTCATGAAAGTACTAGGTGCATTAGTTAACCCAAAAGGCATGACTAACCACTCATATAATCCAAACTTAGTTTTAAATGTTTTTTCCATTCATCTCCCAATTTCATACGAATTTGATGGTATCCGCTCATAAATCAACTTTGGAGAATATTGTAGAGCCACTCAATTCATCAAGCATATCATCTAGCCTAGGAATAGGATGGCGATAACGAATAGTAATATTATTAATGCCTCTACAATCAACACACATACGCGATGTACCATCCTTTTTGGCACTAGAATAATAGGAACAGCACAAGGACTAAGGGATTCGCGTATATAACCTTTGTCGAGAACCTCTTGTACTTGACGCATAATCTCCTTCGTCTCCTCTGGATTGAGTGCGGTATGGCGCGCGGTTTGGCGGTGAAGCACCGGGAATTAAGTCAATCGATGTTCAATCCCTCGAATAGGCGGTAATCCGGTGCACGTCTTGTGGAAGAGCGTCGGTGAACTCTGCAAAATGTTAGTGACAGCAGGAGGCAAAGAGGAAAGGCGTCCTCGAATGAAAATAATGCCTCTTTGCACACAAAAGCATAGCAAACAGATTTTCTAAAATCTAGCTCATCAATATCAGATTTAGTGGCAAGTAAACATGCACTTTTCAATTTAATTTCAGAAGCAACACTAGATGGTTTACTATTAAGCTTCATATGTTGCTCTAATTCGTTTGCCACAATCTGATTTTCACTCTTATTTTCTCTGTTTTGCTTTATTAGCTCTATTAATATCATCTTTCAAAATGGACTCGGGAGTCATAGGAAGCAAAGTAATATTTTATCCTTATGAACAAGAGTATCTTGATTGTTTCTACCATGGTGTCTGAAATTTTATCAAATTGCCATGGTCGACCAAGTAATAAGGAACATGCTTGCATAGGTACCACATCACAATCAACATAATCAGCATATGTAGAGATACTAAAATGCACACGAACAATACGTGTTACCTTAACCTTGCGCTGTTGTTGAACCATTGGATGTAGTAAGGATGTGGGTGTGGTCTTGTGGTGAGAGATAGCTTCTCCACCATCTCCATGCTAGCCAAGTTGTTGCAGCTCCCTCTGTCTATGATGGCGCGCATGAGCGTTCCTTCACAACTCCTTGGTATGGAACAAATTGTGCCTCTGATTTTGCTCGGCTTGTGTGACCTGCACACTCAAAACACGTTGAGCAACTAAACATTCATACTGTCGGCGTCTTGGGAGCCATGTATTGCGTCTCATGATCAGAATCATCTCCACCGTGTTCTTTACGTGTAATAAGAGCCAACATCTCCCCTCATCATAGTCACTAGCGAACTCATACCCACCATCCTCAGTAGCAATCATCACACGTTGAGATTTGCATTCTCTCGCATAATGACCTCTTCCCTTACAACGACGACAAATATTATCTTTGGTGTGCCCGAGTTGATGCCATGGAAGAAGAAGAGCTCTGTGTAGGCCGGCGGTGCGCTCTTGGCGAGATAGTGGGGGTTGTGCACGCTTTCTCGTATCACGCGGTTGGAGGTAGCAGTGATGGAGGTGCTGGTGTAGTGGAAGTAGAGGATGCACGCGGTGTCCATGATTAAAGTCGACCTGCGAGAAAAAGTTAGTTCGCGCCAATGCTTGTCGATCCTGCACTTCACATTCAGCATTACAAGCAAGATGGAATAAGCGAGTGATATTAGTATACTCCTTATATTCTAGAATGGTGCGATTTCTCTATTTAATCCACCTATAAAATGTGCAAGCATAGCTTCATTCTCCTCAACAATACCACATCTAATCATGCCGGTTTGTAATTCACGATAATATTCTTCTACAGAAATTTTTCCTTGTCTTAAACGCTGCAATTTTGAAGCAATTCACGTTGATAATATGGTGGAACCCAACGATGCGCATAGCAGTTTTCAAAGCAGCCCAAGTAGCGGGAATAGGATATAATCTACAATGTTCAGACCACCATACACATGCAAAACTAGTGGAAGCACAAACAAAGAATGACAACCCGTCTCTCCTCGGGATATTGTAAACATGTAAAAGCGTTGTTCAGTTTCTAACTCCCAAGTAAGATATATATCAGGAACATATCTACCCTCAAATGGTGGAATATTCAGTTTCAGTTTAGGAATATGGACATCATCTCGTACTGAGGTGGTGGTGCGGGCCTACCATTACGAATATATACGAGGTCGACACTGGTGGTGGTGGTGCTGGTGGCTGCACGTAGTTCTGATTTTGATCAACCTCATCCTCATAATCGCCGCATACTCATCATCCTCCTCGGTCTGAGCAGCAGCGATGGCAGGAGCCAAAGAAGCACCAACAGCGATGGCAGCGGCACGAATTTTGTCCTGCCTCAATAGGAACATCTTGAGCTCGTCCATCTTGATTCGGAAGAGGCGTAGTTGTTGTTGTCGCAGAGGTGCGATAGGTGCAGCCGGTAGTGGTTGTGGAAAGCAGCGAGCAATTTATTAAACTTGCTATCAAGCTTTGTTTCAAACGTCTTCTCAATGCCATCTATCTTCTCCATGGCCTCGTCAAATCTGTTTAGCACATCTTGCACTGTCCAATCATCATTTCTTTGAAACTTATCATGTAGCTGTTTGTTAGTCGAGTTCTCCCAATCAGTCTCATCGACTTGTGATCCTACCATGGTTAGCAGCTAATAGAAACACACAAGAATATGATCCTCTGGACTACTAAGAAGTGGTGGTGGTGTATCACAAACCCGTCAAGCAAATCTCAAATTCTTACGGTTCTTACCAGCAGCGGTGGTGATCGGCAACCGTTGTAGTCAAAACTCTCAAAGGTTGGATATAGCGATTACGAGGCGAATCAACCGCCTGGCGTAGATGTATGTGGAGCTGGGAAGGCTTATAATATGGTAGCAAAAAAGGTCGGCAATAATCAATTCGAGAGATGCAAAGTTGAATAAGCGCTCAGCAGCGTGTCTTGTCTTTGGTCCTAGGCTGGACCGTGCTAGAGGCGAGCCTAGAACACTAACAAAATCACGACGTTACTGCGTAAACAAGGGAAAAGCACACTCTGGAATTTTTTTCGCTCCTCTTTTTTTTTTTGCTTTTTTTTTGCTTTCTTTTTTTTGCGAAAAATCACTATAATGGCGAGTGTCTCAAAACTCTTCCCGGTCAAATGACGGGATGGGCACGAAATTTTTTCGACCAAATTTTTTTTTCATTGCTGGACCCAAAAGCTGAAACGGTTCAAAAAACTTTCTATAACTTGATTGTCTCAATACGCTTAGAAACACCTAAAAATAGGATAGCCAGAATTTTTTTTTGTCAATTGCGTTTTCGGAAAATTTTGGGCCTAAACGGAGGGTGGTTTCCGGACTCTTTTTTTTTAATATTTTTTTTTGGAAACCAACCTCTTCTACGGACGGCAAAAGATTGCTGGAATCCGAAACCTACTCAGACAAGGAAACACGAATCGGAAATTAGATGGATCCCGAAAACAAACCTAATATGCAAGGAACTCGGATTGGTGGCGGATATATGGTGGTAGGATATGGCAGGGGCGATGATGATGGTGCGGCGGCGGCGTGACAACTTATGACCAGAACTCGAAACTCTAAAATACTAGACTCTAAGACCAGCAACTAGACACGGCGATGCAACCGCAAATTCAACAACGCAAATCTGAAAAAGATTATGCAAAGGCTCAGATTGGTTCGGATATGATGAACTAACCCTAATTTTTTGTGGCTTTTAAAGTGGACTGTAGGTATGAAGAACAGACTCGATCTAAACTACGAAAAACTGTAAAATCTCACCGAGCAACACGGAAATCTGATACCACTTGATAGAGGCAAAGGTGTCCGTCTTTCGATGAGATGGTGGATTTCGCTTTGGTGGAAGTCGACTTTCACGATCCGACTACTGAGCGTGCGAGGCGTCGCGCCTTAGCAATCGCTAAACCAACCGAGAGGTTATTGACCACGCGAACACGATCAACTTAACCACGAGTGCATTTCCTGCGAGCAAGCGAAGAACAAGCAAGCTGAGATTGCAATCTGGATATTGCGAATATAAGATGAAAGCTTTATTGATCAAGGTGGGGTTACTGTGGCGCCTTTATGCAGTCGTTGAACACAAATGAAATGCGCGAAGTTGCAGCTATGGCGAACTTTTAATCTAAATAAAACCCAAAGTCTAAATGGTGCCCTAAGGGCTGTATATATGGAGGAAGAGGGGTGAATTTCGTGGCCCTTGGTGGAGGGTCGAAACTAACCCTATCTATTGTTTCCCCACACATACGGACTCTAAAATAGCCTATACTTATGTATTTCGAAACTACATGGGCTGGCCCAATAATAAGGTGACGTGCAGCACCTAGAATAGCCTCTGGACGAAATTTATGAAGTGGCATCTTGTATATTTCGTCCAAGGCTTCATGCACTCATTATGGTGGCTTCAAAGTCCTGAAATCATCACTTGTAACTCCGTTCTTGTCCCCCTTAGCATGCCATCATCTCTATGCTTGTTCTTGCTCCAATGTTCATCCTTCTCCAAGCTAGGCCCTTCATTTGTAAGCAAAACAAATGTATCCAATTTAGGCAGCATCATATTCTCATGAACATTAGAATCATTACCAAGAAACGAAAGTACCTGGTAATTTAGTTGGCGTGCGCGAGCTCTAGTAATTGGTCCAGTATGTATAGCAGCAGGGGCTGTGGGTGTAACAATGGTATTGATGTCCTCATCATGTGCAAACGAAAAATTTTGTCGACTTTCAATGCCCATGAGAGGTATTCTTCCGGATCATTGCTTCCATCGAACTTGGGCATTGTGAATTTGAGTTTTCCATAGTGTTGCTCTTCATCTTGATAGCGGTTGCGATATCGCTCTTGCCTTGGAAAGTCCTCGAATGCTTGTTCGTCATGATGTCGCTCTTGGTGTGGAGGAGGGTCTTGAAGCAATTGTTCCACTTGGTGTCGCTCTTGTTGCACTTGGGGTTGAGGTGGAGCTTGACGAGCTTGGGGAGGAGCTTGAGAAACTTGACGGTGCACACGTGGTTGATAGTTCCTCTCTTGTATTTCTTCTCAAAGGGCTTCCTCTTGATTGCGCCGTTCGCGATTACAGTTGGCGATGGCTCGACTTGATTCTTGAAGGGCACGTTCCGCCTCAAGAGCTTGTGCTTCTCGTTGTGTTGTTGAAGACGTTGGGCCTCGGCATCTTGTTCCTCTTGGTGTAGACGCGCTCGTTCTTTTTCTTCTTGACGACGAAGACGTTGTCGTTCTTGAGCTTGAGCAAAAGCGACTTGGTTTGCTTGAGGACGAGGAACTTGCTCATTGACTTGCTCTTGTGAATGCTTGACGTGTAGCGGATCTCGAGATGCATGATGGTCTTGACGCGCGGCTCGTCGAAGAATGGTTGATGACGGTGTACTTGAGCCGGAGAAGGTGTCGTCGGAGTGTCGACTTGAGTGGCTTCGTCTTGAGTAGGAAGAAGTTGAAGGAGGCCGGTTGACCAACAAAGCTCGGATCTCGTCCATTCTTGCATCGTTCTCTTGCTTGTGCGCGTCGAGCTTGTTGTCGAAGTAGTCACGTGTACGTTGCTCGGAGAGTCGCAAGTCGGTGGCGAGGTTGTCGATGCGGTCGATCATTGCTTGTTGCTCTTGATGGAGAGCTCGTTGTGCACCAAAGAGGTGGCTCTTGGTGACGAAGGATGACATGTCGTCGTCTTGCTCGATGAAGAGTGGGTTGGTAGAATAACTTGGCCTATCCATCATAAGAAAGTGGTGGTGAGTAGGAAAATGAGAGAACAAAACCAAAGTTACCTTTTCCGAAGATTGTGGATGTACCAAGTACGATCCCACGTGATGATACAATAGGGGAATTGGTACCGGGAATTGTTTCTCACACCTGCAAGTAAATGGTCTATGGAGGAGCTTGGTTAGGAAAGACACAAATAATTCAAGCAAATGTTAGTCAAGATGTTGATAAAGTTGAGAAGATTCATAAATGGCAAATAAGACAAATAGATCAACCTCCCAAGATAACACGAGGAACACACACACGGAAGATAAATGGGATCCGCACAACCAAGGAATGAGCTCGAAGATATCGATACATGGGAAAAGCTCTTGTCGTACGGATACTAGAGAGACGCTAGCTCAATTGCACTAATGGGCTAGATACGCTAGTGCTGATGAGGACATCAATACCATTGTTACACCCACAGCCCCTGCTGCTATACATTCTGGACCAATTACTAGAGCTCGCGCACGCCAACTAAATTACCAGGTACTTTCGTTTCTTGGTAATGATTCTAATGTTCATGAGAATATGATGCTGCCTAAATTGGATACATTTGTTTTGCTTCCAAATGAAGGGCCTAGCTTGGAGAAGGATGAACATTGGAGCAAGAACAAGCATGGAGATGATTGCAGGCGCAAGGGGGACAAGAACGGAGTTACAAGTGATGATTTCAGGACTTTGAAGCCACCATAATGAGTGCATGAAGCCTTGGACGAAATATACAAGATGGCACTTCATAAATTTCGTCCAGAGGCTATTCTTGGTGCTGCGTCACCTTATTATTAGGCCAGGCCCATGTAATTTCGAAATACATAAGTATAGGCTATTTTTAGAGTCCGTATGTGTGGGGAAACAAGAGATAGGGTTAGTTTTGGACCCCTCCACCAAGGGCCACGAAATTCACCCCCTCTTCCTCCATATATACAGCCCTTAGGGCACTGTTTAGACTTTGGGTTTTGCTTAGATTAAAGTTAGCCATAGCTGCAACCGCATGCTTCGTTTGTGTTCAGCGACCGGACAAAGGTGTCACAGAACCCCACCTTGATCAATAAAGCTGTCATCTTATATTCACAATATCCAGTTGCAATCTCAGTTTCTTGCTTATTCTTCGTTTGCTCGCAGAAGCAGACCCTCGTGGTCGAGGTTGATCGTGCTCGGCGTGGTCAATAACCTCTCGGAGTTGGTTTAGCGATTGCTAAGGCGTACGTCCTCGCAGACGTTAAGTAGTCGGATCGTCAAAGTCGACTTCCACCAAAGCGAAATCCACCATCTCATCGAAGGCGGGACACCTTTGCCTCTATCAAGTGGTATCAGATTTCCGGGTTGCTCGGTGAGATTTTTCAGATTTCCGTAGTTTAGATCGAGTCATTCTTCATACCTACAGTCACAAAAAAGCACACAAAAAATTAGGGTTAATTCATCATATCCGAACCAATCGAGCCTTTGCATAATCTTTCTGTATTTGTGTTGTTGAATTTGCGGTTGCATCGTCGTGTCTATTCTTTGGTCTTAGAGTCTAGTCTTTTGGAGTTTGAGTTACGGTCATAAGTTGTCACGCGCGCCGCACCATCATCGCCCCCTGCCATCTACCACCACCGCTTATCCGCCACCGCTTGAATCCGTATCCATATACCACCGCCGCTATCATATACCACCACGCTGCCATATCCTACCACCATATATCCATCACCAATCCGAGTTCCTTGCATATTAGGTTTGTTTTGGGATCCATCTAGTTTCCGATTCGTGTTTCCTTATGCGAGTCGGTTTGGATTCAGCAATCTTTTGCCGTCCGTAGAAGAGGTTGGTTTGATTCAACAATCTTTTCTTTGTCAGGAAACCACCCTCCGTTTAGGCCCAAAATTTTCAAACGCACTTGACAAAAAAAAATTTTGGCTATCCTATTTTAGGTGTTTCTAAGCGTATTGAGGCGATTAAATCGTTATAGAAAGTTTTTTTGACCCGTTTCGGTTTTTAGGTCGAGCGGTAGAAAAAAATTGGTGAAAAATTTCGTGCCCATCTGTCGATTTCACCTTGGAAGAGTTTTGAGACACTCGCCATTATAGTGATTTTTCAAAAAAAAAAAAAAGCAGCAAAAAAAAAGCATAAAAAAAGGCGAAAAAAAAATTCTGAGTGTGCTTTTCCCTTGTTTACGTGCAGCGCCGTGATTTTGTTAGTGTTCTAGGCTCGCGTCTCTAGCACGGTCTAGCCTAGGACCAGCACTGATGCGTCGTTGAGCGTTTATTCAACTTTACATCTCGAATTGATTATTCTTGACCTTTTTGCTACCATATTATAAGCCTTCCAGCTCCACATACATCTCGTCGTGCGTTTGATTCTCCCAGTGTCGCTATATCCAAGCTTTGAGAGTTTTGACTATAACGGTTGCCGATCACCACCTGCTGCTGGGTAAGAACTAGTAAGAATTTGAGATTTGCTTGACGGGTTTGTGATACACCACCACCACTTCCTAGTAGTCTGTAGGATCATATTCTTGTGTGTTTCTATTTTCTGCTAACCATAGTAGGATCACAAGCCGATGAGACTGATTGGAGAACCTGACGAACAAACAACTACATGATAAATTTCAGCAAATGATGAGTGGACAGGTGCAAGATGTGCTAAACAGATTTGACGAGGCCATAGAGAAGATAGATGGCATTGAGAAGACGTTTGAAACAAAGCTTGATAGCAAGTTTAATGAATTGCTCGCGCGATTTCCACGACCACCGCCGACTACACCTATCGCACCTCTACAACAACAACAACTACACCCCTTCGAATCGGTATGGGCCGAGCTCGGCGTGTTCCAATTGAGCGAGGACAAAATTCTGGTGCCTTTGCTACTGCTGTTGGTGCTTCTTTGGCTCTGCTACTGCTGCTGCTGGTACCGAGGAGGATGATGAGTATCTGAGGCGATTATGAGGATGAGGTTGATCAAAATCAGAAATACGTGCAGCCACCAGCACCACCACCAGGAGTTGACCTCGGTATATATTTGTAATGGTAGGCTGCACCACCACCTCGGTGCGAGATGATGTCCATATTCCTAAACTGAAATTGAATATTCCACCATTTGAGGGTAGATATGTTCACGATATATATCTTACTTGGGAGTTAGAAAGCTGAACAACGTTTTACATGTTTACAATATCCCGAGAGAGGCGGGTTCTTTGCTCTTGTTTGTGCTTTCACTAGTTTTGCATGTGTATGGTGGTCGAACATTGTAGATTATATCCTATTCCGCTACTTGGGCTGCTTTGAAAACTGCTATGCGTGCTCGTTGGGTTCCACCATATTATCAACGTGAGTTGCTTCAAAAATTGCAGCGTGTAAGACAAGGAAAAACTTACGTGAAGAATATTATCGGGAATTACAAGCTGGCATGATTAGATGTGGTATTGTTGAGGTGAATGAAGCTATGCTTGCACGTTTTATAGGTGGATTAAATAGAGATTGAGACCATTCTAGAGTATAAGGAGTATACTAATATCACTCGTTTATTCCATCTTGCTTGTAAAGCTGAGCGTGAAGTGCAGGATCGACAAGCATTGGTGCGAACTAACTTTTTCGCAGGTCGACTTTCATCATGGACACGCGTGCATCCTCTACTTCCACTACACCAGCACCTCCATCATTTGCTACCTCCGGCCGTGATACAAGAAAGCGAGCACAACCTCCACTATCGCCAAGCGCACCTCCGGGCCTACAGAGCTCTACTTCTTCCATGGCATCAGCTGGGCACACCAGTGATATTATTTGTCGTCGTTGTAAGGGAAGAGGTCATTATCGAGAGAATGCAAATCTCAGCGTGTGATGATTGCTCTTGAGGATGGTGGGTATGAGTCCGCTAGTGACTATGATGAGGAGCGTTGGCTCTTATTACGTGAAGAACACGGTGGAGATGATTACGATCATGAGGCGCAATACATGGCTCTGAAGACGGCGACGGTATGAATGTTTATTTGCTCCACGTGTTTTGAGTGTGCAGGTCACACAAGCTGAGCAAAATCAGAGGCACAATTTGTTCCATACCAAGGGAGTTGTGAAGGGCGTTCGTGCGTCATCATAGGCGGAGGAGCTGCAACAACTTGGCTAGCATGGAGTTGGTGGGAAGCTTTCTCTCACCACAAGACCACATCCACATCCTTACTACATCCAATGGTTCAACAACAGCGGCAAGGTTAAGGTAATACGTACTGTTCGTGTGCATTTTAGTATCTCTACATATGCTGATTATGTTGATTGTGATGTGGTACCTATGCAAGCATGTTCCTTATTACTTGGTAGACCATGGCAATTTGATAAAAATTCTGTACACCAAGGTAGAAACAATCAGTATACTCTTGTTCATAAGGATAAAAATATTACTTTGCTTCATATGACTCCAGATTCTATTTTGAAAGATGATATTAATAGAGCTAATAAAGCAAACCAGGAGAAGAATAAGAGCAAAAATCAGATTGTCGCAAAAGAATTTGAGCAACAAATGAAGCCTAATAATAAACCATCTAGTGTTGCTTCTGAAATAAAATTGAAAAGTGCATGTTTATTTGCCACCAAATCTCATATTGATGAGCTAGATTTCAGCAAATCTGTTTGTTATGCTTTTGTGTGCAAAGAGGCATTATTTTCATTCGAGGGCGTGCCTTCCTCTTTGCCTCCTGCTTGTCACTAACATTTTGCGGGGAGTTCACGGCGTCTTTCCACAAGGCGTGCCACCGGGATTACCGCCTATTCGAGGATTGAGCATCATTGACTTAATTCCGGTGCTTCACTGCCAAACCGTCGCCGCCATACCGTACCAATCGAAAAGGAGGAGAGCGAAGGAGATTATGCGTCAAGTACAAGTGCTGCTCGACAAAGGTTATATACGCGAATCCCTTAGTCCTTGTGTTGTTCCTATTATTCTAGTGCCGAAAAAGGATGGTATATCGCGTATGTGTGTTGATTGTAGAGGCATTAATAATATTACTATTCGTTATTGTCATCCTATTCCTAGGCTAGATGATATGCTTGATGAATTGAGTGGCTCTACAATATTCTCCATAGTTGATTTGCGTAGTGGATACCATCAAATTCGTATGAAATTGGGGGATGAATGGAAAACAACATTTAAAACTAAGTTTGGATTATATGAGTGGTTAGTCATGCCTTTTGGGTTAGCTAATGCACCTAGTACTTTCATGAGAATAATGAACGAAGTTTTACGTGCTTTCATTGGACGATTTGTGGTAGTTTACTTTGATGACATATTGATTTATAGCAAATCTTTGGAGGAACATTTGGAACATTTACGTGCTGTTTTTATTGCTCTACGTGATGCACGTTTGTTTGGTAACCTTGGGAGGTGCACCTTTTGCACCGACCGAGTGTCTTTTCTTGGCTATGTTGTTACTCCACAGGAATTGAAGTTGATAAAGCCAAGATTGAAGCTATTGAGAGTTGGCCGCAGCCCAAAACGGTCACACAAGTGAGGAGTTTTCTTGGCCTCGCTGGATTCTATAGGCGTTTTGTGAGAGATTTCAGCACCATTGCTTCACCTCTCAATGAGCTTACAAAGAAGAATGTGCCTTTTGTTTGGGGTACCGCATAGGAAGAAGCCTTCACGGTGTTGAAAGATAAGTTGACACATGCTCCTTTACTCCAACTTCCTGATTTTAATAAGACTTTTGAGCTTGAGTGTGATGCTAGTGGAATTGGATTAGGAGGTGTGTTATTACAAGATGGCAAACCTGTTGCATACTTTTCTGAAAAATTGAGTGGGCCTAGTCTGAATTATTCTACTTATGATAAAGAATTATATGCTCTTGTTCGGACTTTAGAAACAAGGCAACATTATTTATGCCCAAAGAATTTGTTATACATTCTGATCATGAATCTTTGAAACATATTAAAAGTCAAGCTAAACTGAATCGTAGACATGCTAAATGGGTTGATTTCATTGAGATTTTCCCTTACGTCATTAAACACAAGAGGGGTAAACAAAATGTTATTGCTGATGCATTGTCTCGTCGCTATACTATGCTTTCACAACTTGACTTCAAAATATTTGGTTTGGAGACCATCAAAGGTCAATATGTGCATGATGTTGATTTTAAAGATGTATTGCAGAATTGTAAAGAAGGAAGAACATGGAACAAGTTTGTCGTTAATGATGGATTTGTGTTCCGTGCTAACAAGCTATGCATTCCAGCTAGCTCCATTCGTCTTTTGTTGTTGCAGGAGGCACATGGAGGAGGACTAATGGGACACTTTGGCGTGAAGAAGACGGAGGACGTACTTGCTACACATTTCTTTTGGCCAAAGATGAGGCGGGATGTTGAGCGTTTTATTGCTTCTTTGCACTACATGTCAAAAAGCTAAGTCACGACTCAATCCTCATGGTTTATATATGCCTTTGCACTGTACCTAGTGTTCCTTGGGAGGATATATCTATGGACTTTGTCTTAGGTTTACCTAGAACAAAGAAGGGAGGATAGCATATTTGTTGTCGTGGATAGATTCTCGAAAATGGCACACTTTATACCATGTCATAAAAGCGATGATCTTGTGAATGTTGCTGATTTGTTCTTTATTGAAATTATTAAGCTTGCATGGTGTGCCAAATACTATTGTTTCAGATCATGATACTAAATTTCTTAGCCACTTTTGGAGATGGTTATGGGCTAAGTTGGGGACTAAAGCGCTTTTAGTACTACTTGTCACCCCAAACTGATGGACAAACTGAATTAGTCAATAGAACATTGTCTACTATGCTTAGGGCTGTTCTAAAGAATAATAAGAAAATGTGGGAGGAATGCTTGCCTCATATTGAATTTGCTTATAATCGTTCATTGCATTCTACTACTAAGATGTGCCCTTTTGAAGTTGTGTATGGTTTCCTACCTCGTGCACCTATTGATTTGTTGCCTCTTCCATCTTCGGAGAAGGTTAATTTTGATGCTAAAGAACGTGCTGACTTGATTTTAAAAATGCATGAGTTAAGTAAGGAAAACATTGAGCGTATGAATGCTAAATATAAACTTGCTGGAGATAAGGGTAGAAAACATGTTGTGTTTGCACCTGGAGATCTTGTTTGGTTACATTTGCGTAAGGATAGATTTCCTGATTTGTGCAAATCAATATCATTGTTACACCCACAGCCCCTGCTGCTATACATACTGGACCAATTACTAGAGCTCGCGCACGCCAACTAAATTACCAGGTACTTTTGTTTCTTGGTAATGATTCTAATGTTCATGAGAATATGATGCTGCCTAAATTGGATACATTTGTTTTGCTTACAAATGAAGGGCCTAGCTTGGAGAAGGATGAAAATTGGAGCAAGAACAAGCATGGAGATGATGGCAGGCGCAAGGGGGACAAGAACGGAGTTACAAGTGATGATTTCAGGACTTTGAAGCCACCATAGTGGGTGCATGAAACCTTGGACGAAATATACAAGATGCCACTTCATAAATTTCGTCCCGAGGCTATTCTAGGTGCTGCGTCACCTTATTATTCGGCCAGGCCCATGTAATTTCGAAATACATTAGTATAGGCTATTTTTAGAGTCCGTATGTGTGGGAAACAAGAGATAGGGTTAGTTTGGACCCCTCCACCAAGGGCCACGAAATTCACCCCTCTTCCTCCATATATACAGCCCTTAGGGCACCGTTTAGACTTTGGGTTTTGTTTAGATTAAAAGTTACGCCATAGCTGCAACTTGGCGTGCCGTTTGTGTTCAACGACCGGACAAAGCGTCCACAGAACCCCACCTTGATCAATAAAGCTTTCATCTTATATTCGCAATATCTAGATTGCAATCTCAGTTTCTTGCTTGTTCTTCGTTTGCTCGCGAAATAGACCCTCGTGGTCGGGTTGATCGTGCTCGGCATGGTCAATAACCTCTCGGAGTTGGTTTAGCGATTGCTAAAGCGCGGCGTCTCGCGCCGTTCGTAGTCGGATCGTCAAAGTCGACTTCCACCAAAGCGAAATCCACCATCTCATCGAAAGGCGGGACACATTTGCCTCTATCAAGTGGTATCAGATTTCCATGTTGCTCGGTGAGATTTCTGAGTTTTTCGTAGTTTAGATCGAGTCTCATTCTTCATACCTACAGTCCACGAAAAAGCCACAAAAAAATTAGGGTTAGTTCATCATATCCGAACCAATCTGAGCCTTTGCATAATCTTTTTTGTATTTGCGTTGTTGAATTTGCGGTTGCATCGTCGTCTCTAGTTGGTGGTCTTAGAGTCTAGTCTTTTAGAGTTTCGAGTTCTTGTCATAAGTTGTCACGCCGCCGCCGCACCATCATCATCGCCCCTGCCATCCACCACCACCGCTTATCCGCCACCGCTTTGAATCCGTATCCATATACACCACCGCTGCCATATACCACCACCGCTGCCATATACCACCACCATATATCCACCACCAATCCCACTTCCTTGCATATTAGGGTTGTCTTCGGGATCCATCTAATTTCCGATTCGTGTTTCCTTTCCTGAGTAGGTTTCGGATTCCAGCAATCTTTTGCCGTCCGTAGAAGAGGTTGGTTTTCCAAAAAAAAAGAGTCCGGAAACCACCCTCCGTTTAGGCCCAAAATTTTCAAAAGCATACGGGACAAAAAATTTCTGGCTATCCTATTTTAGGTGTTTCTAAGCGTATTGAGGCAGTCCCGTTATAGAAAGTTTTTTGACCCGTTTCAGTTTTTGGGTCGAGCGGTCGAAAAAAAAAATTTGGTTGAAAAATTTCGTGCCCATCTGTCGGTTTGACTTGGGAAGAGTTTTGAGACACTCGCCATTATAGTGATTTTTGCAAAAAAAAAAAGCAGCAAGCAAAAAAAAAAAAAAGCGCAAAAAAAAAAGAGGCGAAAAAAATTCAGAGTGTGCTTTTCCCTTGTTTACGTGCAGCGCCGTGATTTTGTTAGTGTTCTAGGCTCGCATCTCTAGCACGGTCTAGCCTAGGACCACCACGATGATCGTCGTTGGCGTTTATTCAACTTTGCATCTCTGAATTGATTCTGCTGACCTTTTTGCTACCATATTATAAGCCTTCCCACCTCCACATACATCTCGTCGTGCGTTTGATTCTCCACAGTGTCGCTATATCAAGCTTTGAGAGTTTTGACTACAAGCGGTTGCGATCACCCTTCTTCTCTTGGGTAGGCTGGTAAGAATTTGAGATTTGCTTGACGGATTTGTGTGTATCCACCACACCACCACCACCACTTCCTAGTAGTCTGTAGGATAATATTCTTGTGTGTTTCTATTGCTGCTAATCATGGCAGGATCACAAGCCGCGAGACTGATTGGGAGAACTGACGAACAAACAGCTACATGATAAGTTTCAGCAAATGATGATTGGACAGGTGCAAGATGTGCTAAACAGATTTGCGAGGCCATGGAGAAGATAGATGGCATTGAGAAGACATTTGAAAAAAAGCTTGATAGCAAGTTTGATGAATTGCTCGCGTTTTCCACAACCACCTGGCTGCACCTCTCGCACCTCTGCTGCGACAACAACTCGCCCCTTCGAATCGGTATGGGCCGAGCTCGGCGTGTTCCTATTGAGCGAGGACAAAATTCTGGTGCGGCTGCTCTCTGCTGTTGGTGCTTCTTTGGCTCTGCTCTCTGCTGCTGCTGGTACCGAGGAGGGCGATTATGTGGGAGATTACGAGGATGAGGTTGATCAACATCGAACTACGTCCAACCACCACCACCACAACCACCAGTCGTCCACATGCAAATAATGGCAATGTTAGGGCTCCCCCTCGATTCGAGATCATGACCATCTCCCTAAACTGAAATTGAATATTCCACCATTTGAGGGTAGATATGTTCACGATATATATCTTACTTGGGAGTTAGAAACTGAACAACGATTTACATGTTTGCAATATCACGAGGAGGCGTGTTCTGCTGCTGTTTGTCCTTTCACTAGCTTTGCATGTGTTTGGTGGTGCGAACATTGTAGATTATATCCTGTTCCAGCTACTTGGGCTGCTTTGAAAACTGCTATGCGTACTCGTTGGGTTCCACCATATTATCAGCGTGAATTACTTCAAAATTGCAGCGCTTAAGACAAGGAAAAATTCTGTAGAAGAATATTATCGGGAATTACAAACTGGCTTGATTAGATGTGGTATTGTTGAGGAGAATGAAGCTATGCTTGCACGTTTTACGGGTGGATTAAATAGAGATTCAGACCATTCTAGACTATAAGGATTATAATAATATCACTCGTTTATTCCATCTTGCTTGTAAAGCTGAGCGTGAAGTCTTGAGGATCGACGGGCATTGGCGCACTAACTTTTCTGCAGGTCGACCTTCATCATGGACACCACGTGCATCATCTACTTCCTTTGCACCATCACCTCCTTGGTGCAACCTCCAACCGTGATACAAGAAAGGAGGCACAACCACCACTATCGCCAAGCACACTGCTTGCGGGCCTGCAGAGCTCTTCTTCTTCCATGGCGTCAGCAGGGCACACAAGTGATATTATTTGTCGTCGTTGTAAGGGAAGAGGACATTTTCTTGAGAATGCAAATCTCAGCGTGTGATGATTGCTCTTGAGGATGGTGGGTATGAGTCCGCTAGTGACTATGATGAGGAGACTTTGGCTCTTATTACACATGAGGAACACGGTGGAGATGATTACGATCATGAGACACAATACATGGCTCTTGAAGATCTTGGCGGTATGAATGTTTAGTTGCTCAACGTGTTTTGAGTGTGCAGGTTACACAAGCTGAGCAAAATCAGAGGCATAATTTGTTCCATACAAAGGGAGTTGTGAAGGAGCGTTCTATTAGCGTCATCATAGATGGAGGAGCTGCAACAACTTGGCTAGCATGGAGATGGTGGAGAAGCTATCTCTCACCACAAGACCACATCCACATCCTTACTACATCCAATGGTTCAACAACAGCGGCAAGGTTAAGGTAACACGTCTTGTTCGTGTGCATTTTAGTATCTCTACATATCTGATTATGTTGATTGTGATGTGGTACCTATGCAAGCATGTTCCTTATTACTTGGTAGACCATGGCAATTTGATAAAAATTCTGTACACCATGGTAGAAACAATCAGTATAGTCTTGTTCATAGGGATAAAAATATTACTTTGCTTCCTATGACTCCTTAGTCCATTTTGAAAGATGATATTAATAGAGCTAATAAAGCAAAACAGGAGAAAAATAAGAGTGAAAATCAGATTGTGGCAAAAGAATTTGAGCAACACATGAAGCCTAATAATAAACCATCTCTTGTTGCTTACGAAATTAAATTGAAAAGTGCATGTTTACTTGCCACCAAATCTGATATTGATGAGCTAGATTTTAGCAAATCTATTTTTATGCTTTTGTGTGCAAAGAGGCATTATTTTCATTCGAGGGCGTGCCTTCCTCTTTCCCCTGCTTGTCACTAACATTTTGCGGGAGTTAATGGCGTCTTTCCACAAGGCGTGCCACAGGATTACCACCTATTCGAGGATTGAGCATCAAATTGACTTAATTCCGGTGCATCATTACCCAACCGTGCACCATACCGTACCAATCTAGAGAGGCGAAGGAGATTATCGTCAAGTACAGGAGCTGCTCGACAAAGGTTATATCTGCGAATCCCTTAGTCCTTGTCTTTGTTCCTATTATTCTAGTGCGAAAAAGGATGGTACGTCACGTATGTGTGTTGATTTTAGAGGCATAAATAATATTACTATTCGTTATCGTCACCCTATTCCTAGACTAGATGATATGCTTGATGAATTGAGTGGCTCTACAATATTCTCCAAAGTTGATTTGCGTAGTGGATACCATCAAATTCGTATGAAATTGGGAGATGAATGGAAAACAGCATTTAAAACTAAGTTTGGATTATATGAGTGGTTAGTCATGCCTTTTGGGTTAACTAATGCACCTAGTACTTTCATGAGATTAATGAAAGAAGTTTTACGTGCTTTCATTGGACGATTTGTGGTAGTCTATTTTGATGATATCTTGATTTATAGCAAATCTTTGGAAGAACATTTGGAACATTTCGTGCTGTTTTTAATGCTCTCGTGATGCGCGTTTGTTTGGTAACCTTGGGAAGTGCACCTTTTGCACCGACCGAGTATCTTTTCTTGGCTATGTTGTTACTCCACAGGGAATTGAAGTTGATAAAGCCAAGATTGAAGCTATTGAGAGTTGGCGCAGCCAAAGCGGTCACACAAGTGAGGAGTTTCCTTGGTCTCGCTGGTTTCTATAGGCGTTTTGTGAGAGATTTCAGCACCATTGCTGCACCTCTCAATGAGCTTACAAAGAAGGATGTGCCTTTTGTTTGGGGTACACATACGGAAGAAGCCTTCACGGTATTGAAAGCTAAGTTGACACATGCTCCTTTACTCCAACTTCTGATTTAAATAAGACTTTTGAGCTTGAATGTGATGCTAGTGGAATTGGATTAGGAGGTGTGTTATTACAAGATGGCAAACCTGTTGCATACTTTTACGAAAAATTGAGTGGGCCTAGTCTGAATTACTCTACTTATGATAAAGAACTATATGCTCTTGTTAGGACTTTAGAAACATGGCAACATTATTTATGGCCCAAAGAATTTGTTATACATTCGATCATGAATCTTTGAAACATATTAAAAGTCAAGCTAAACTGAATCGTAGACATGCTAAATGGGTTGAATTCATTGAGACTTTCCCTTATGTCATTAAACACAAGAAGGGTAAAGAAAATGTTATTCTTGATGCATTGTCTCGTCGCTATACTATGCTTTCACAACTTGACTTCAAAATATTTGGTTTGGAGACCATCAAAGATCAATATGTGCATGATGCTGATTTTAAAGATGTATTGCAGAATTGTAAAGAAGGAAGAACATGGAACAAGTTTGTCGTTAATGATGGATTTGTGTTCGTGCTAACAAGCTATGCATTCCAGCTAGCTCCATTAGTCTTTTGTTGTTGCGAGGCGCATGGAGGAGGACTAATGGGACACTTTGGCGTGAAGAAGGCGGAGGGCGTACTTGCTACACATTTCTTTTGGCCAAAGATGAGGCGGGATGTTGAGCGTTTTATTGCTCGCTACACTACATGTCAAAAAGCTAAGTCACGACTCAATCCTCATGGTTTATATATGCCTTTGCACTGTACCTAGTGTTCCTTGGGAGGATATATCTATGGACTTTGTTTTAGGTTTACCTAGAACAAAGAAGGGAGGATAGCATATTTGTTGTCGTGGATAGATTCTCGAAAATGCCACACTTTATACCATGTCATAAAAGCGATGATCTTTGTCAATGTTGCTGATTTGTTCTTTCGTGAAATTATTAAGCTTGCATGGTGTGCCAAATACTATTGTTTCAGATCGTGATACTAAATTTCTTAGCCACTTTTGGAGATGTTTATGGGCTAAGTTGGGGACTAAACTGCTTTTTAGTACTACTTGTCACCACCAAACTGATGGACAAACTGAAGTAGTCAATAGAACATTGTCTACTATGCTTAGGGCTGTTCTAAAGAATAATAAGAAAATGTGGGAGGAATGCTTGCCTCATATTGAATTTGCTTATAATCGTTCATTGCATTCTACTACTAAGATGTGCCCTTTTAAAGTTGTGTATGGTTTCCTACCTCGTGCACCTATTGATTTGTTGCCTCTTCCATCTTGGAGAAGGTTAATTTTGATGCTAAAGAGCGTGCTGAATTGATTTTAAAAATGCATGAGTTAACTAAGGAAAACATTGAGCGTATGAATGCTAAATATAAACTTCTTTGGAGATAAGGGTAGAAAACATGTTGTGTTTGCACTGGAGATCTTGTTTGGTTACATTTGCGTAAGGATAGATTTCTGATTTGCGCAAATCAAAGCTAATGCCACGTCTGCTGGTCCCTTTAAGGTGTTGGAGAAAGTAAATGATAATGCATATAAACTTGAGCTGCTGCAGATTTTGGGGTTAGTCCACTTTTAACATTGCAGATTTGAAGCCATATTTGGGTGAGGAAGATGAACTTCCGTCGAGGGCGACTTCATTTCAAGAAGGGAGGATGATGAGGACATCAATACCATTGTTACACCCACAGCCCTGCTTTGCTATACATCTTGGACCAATTACTAGAGCTCGCGCCGCTAACTAAATTACGGTACTTTCATTTCTTGGTAATGATTCTAATGTTCATGAGAATATGATCTTGCCTAAATTGGATACATTTGTTTTGCTTACAAATGAAGGGCCTAGCTTGGAGAAGGATGAACATTGGAGCAAGAACAAGCATGGAGATGATGGCATGCGCAAGGGGGACAAGAATGGAGTTACAAGTGATGATTTCAGGACTTTGAAGCCACCATAATGAGTGCATGAAGCCTTGGACGAAATATACAAGATGCCACTTCATAAATTTCGTCCGGAGGCTATTCTAGGTGCTCGTCACCTTATTATTGGGCCAAGCCCATGTAATTTCGAAATACATTAGGATAGGCTATTTTTAGAGTCCGTATGTGTGGGGAAACAAGCGATAGGGTTAGTTTCGGACCCCTCCACCAAGGGCCACGAAATTCACCCCCTCTTCCTCCATATATACAGCCCTTAGGGCACCGTTTAGACTTTGGGTCTTGTTTAGATTAAAAGTTAGCCATAGCTGCAACCGGCGTACTTTGTTTGTGTTCAACTGACCGGACAAAGCGTCACAGAACCCCACCTTGATCAATAAAGCTTTCATCTTATATTCGCAATATCTAGATTGCAATCTCAGTTTCTTGCTTGTTCTTCGTTTGCTCGCGAAGCAGACCCTCGTGGTCAGGTTGATCGTGCTCGGCGTGGTCAATAACCTCTCGGAGTTGGTTTAGCGATTGCTAAGGCGCGACGTCCTCGCACGTTCGTAGTCGGATCGTCAAAGTCGACTTCCACCAAAGCGAAATCCACCATCTCATCGAAAGACGGGACACCTTTGCCTCTATCAAAACATCTCCAAAAGTGGCTAAGAAATTTAGTATCACGGTCTGAAACAATAGTATTTGGCACACCATGCAAGCGAATAATTTCACGAAAGAACAAATCAGCAACATTAACAGCATCATCGCTTTTATTACATGGTATAAAGTGTGGCATTTTCGAGAATCTATCCACGACAACAAATATGCTATCCTCCTTCTTTGTTCGAGGTAAACCTAAAACAAAGTCCATAGATATATCCTCCCAAGGAACACTAGGCGCGAGCAAAGGCATATATAAACCATGAGGATTGAGTCGTGACTTAGCTTTTTGACATGTAGTGCAGCGAGCAATAAAAGCGCTCAACATCCGTCGTATCTTTGGCCAAAAGAAATGTGTAGCAAATGCGTCCTCCGACTTCTTCATGCCAAAGTGTCCCATTAGTCCTCCTCCATGCGCCTCTGCAACAACAAAAGGCAAAGCGAAGCTAGCTGGAATGCATAGCTTGTTAGAGCGTAACACAAATCCATCATTAACGATTGAACTTGTTCCATGTTCTACCTTCGATAACCTCCGTCTTTCCTTTCTCTCCTCCGTGGTCTCACGGTAGTACTTCTTCCACGTGGCGCCGTCTCCGACACCGTGCCGCGTCCATCTGACGGTCAGTATCCACGGTTGTCGTTTCAATATGTTCAACGCCGGTTGAATGGAGTGTCCACTTAGGCCTTTACAATTCTCAATACATCGCTAAATTCAGCATTATGCACATATTTATCTTTGATGGTCTCCAAACCAAATATTTTAAAGTCAAGTTGTGAAAGCATAGTATAACAGCGAGACAATGCATCGGCAATAACATTTTCTTTACCCTTCTTGTGTTTAATGACATAAGGGAAAGTCTCAATGAATTCAACCCATTTAGCATGTCTACGATTCAGTTTAGCTTGACTTTTAATATGTTTCAAAGATTCATGATCGAGAATGTATAATTTTATTTTCCCTTTCTCCTTTTTCTATTTCTTTCATTTTCATTTAAATTTCTATTTGTTTATCATCTTATTTTATTTTTGTTAGTAGTAGCGCTCTTCACTGGAAGCTTGCGCTAAGCTGTGATGTAGCGATGGCGTTCTGCTAAGATAAGCGCTCTTTGCTATCATCGTAACCTAACATTCTACCAATGGGAATATTAGTAGTAGCGCTTTTTTTTAGCAGTAGCTCTTGCTAAGTTTAATGTCATGTGCGCGGTTTCTAGTAGCTACTTCTTGCTAAATAACACTAATATTTTTTTTGAACATGGCTCTTTGCTAAGATCTGTGTATAGCCTTTTCCCTAGTAGTGATACCATACACTTGAGATGATGTCGCACTCACAATCGAGGTGTGGCTGCTCTAGAAAGTGCAATGATGGAAGAATCAACCGATGGTAGTGGCAGGAATTGGAATAGTAATTGTTGTAGTCACCCAATGCATCCTCCTATAATGCATCTCTCAAAGGTACAAGCACGAACATACATACCCGATAATGCAACGAGGAATATCTGAAAATCTTGCACTGAATATCATGGTTCAAACCAACAAAAATCTATTCATTGTATCATTCTTAGATTCTTCTATGTCACAATGATGCATATAAGATTTGAACTCTTGGTAGTAAGCATGAGCAGTGTTGTTGCCTTGTTTAAATTGTTCAAATTTGAAAGCAATTCACGACGATATTAAGGAGGAGGAAATTGTTGTGTCATTACATCTTTCAAATCTTTCCAAGTTGTGGGTTGGTTATTACTTTGTTTTCTTACAATGCACACTCCACCAAGCAGAAGGAAAACCGATAAATGCTCTAGTGGCAGCTTCGTACTACGCTCAAGTTCGAGAAAAGTCATCGTGACTAAAAACTTGTTCAACTTCAAGCTCCCAAGCAAGATAAATAGCGAGAGATTAAATCTACCCTCAAATAGCGGTAAAGATAACTTGACCATGTGCTTGTGTGTGTTGTCCCAACTCTCGTGATGGTGGAGATGTGTCCATCATCCAAGAACTTCTATCTCGGAACTGTCATGATTAGTAGAAACAAGAAACAAAATTCGAGAATAATGTTCCTATGAACTACTTGGATATGGTGGTAAAAGCGATCACGATATAGCAAATATCAATATCTTACAAGTTCTTACCATGCAGCGGTGGTGACGAGGCAACCAGCGGTGTCAAGTAAATCTGAAGATTGTGTAAGCGATTGCCGAGGAACATATGTATACGGTGTAGAAATATGTGGAGCTGGGTTGGCTATATATGGTAGCAATTTTTTTAGCAATAATCAATTCAAAGATGCAATGTTGGATAAATGCTCAGCTGACGGTACTATCTGGTTCTAGGCTAGACCGGGACTAGAGGCGAGCCTAGAACACTAATGAGGTCACGATGTAGCACAACTAGCATCAATGAAGGATACTAAGTAGCTACGGACAGACAAGATATAAGTGAAGATCACAATGGCCTTTGAAGATAATGATGAAAAACAAGCGCCAAGCGGGATATACAACAACTCTCTCTCAACTTTCCTCTTGAAAAGTTTGAGCCAATTTTATGATAAATTTTTTCAAAGAATGCTACTAACACAAGCTTTCCAATGCAAAAGGAATCACTCAATTCGAAGTGATATGAGGAGTCAAAGAATTCTAAAGATGGCTGAACAATTGAAACAAAGCGTGTTCCACGAACCCGGAGGGCAAAAAGACCTATTTAGAAGCCGATTTTGAGGTGTCAAATATTGAATTAACTTCGCAACTATTTAGATGCGGCTCGTCGCTAGCTTTAATTTGAGTACTCACGGAGCCAAAACGGACTTCGTATGAGGAAAATACACCTATTTTACTGAACAGTGCGCAAAACAGATTCCAACCTGACTTGAGGTGCGAAATTGATTCTAGATAGATCCGAATTTTTTTCTTCTCTTTTTTTCTCACACTTTTTCTTTTTTTTCTTCTCTCTCTTTTTCTTTTTGTTTTTTCCTTTTTTCTTTTTTTTCTCTATTTTTTTTCTCCCTCTTTCCAAAACAAACTAGATAAGATGCAGATTGGATCAGCTGAAGATGTGAATGACCTCAAGTATGATTATGACAATGAACAGTGCATAGCACGTGATGGAAATTGATGGATGGGATGGTGGATAGCGGAAGGGATAATGATGTAGCGGCGGCGTGACTAATGTGAATAGAACTCGAAACTCAAAAGGAACTAGACACTATGATGTAGGGTGGAACCCTATAGCGTCGATCTTTCACGTTTGGAGCGGGATCCCTCGAAGAACACGATGAACACGGGGAAGAACGGGGAGAAATCACAAGGGGAAACACTCAAGAACAAGTCTAAATCACACATCCACTAGACAATCAAACACACAAGATCACAAGGTACATGAACAACAAAGGGAAAGATACAAGGTAAGGTTCATCTCCAAGGAGGTCTTGATGATATCCTAGATGGATCTTCCCACAAGGGGTCTTGATGATATCCGAGAGATCTTCTCACATGGAGGTCTTGAACTCCATGGGAGTGGTAATCTCTCTCTCTCAAGAGTAGAGGTAGGAGCAAAGCTCACCTAAGAATGAGCTATCATATTTGCTAACCCTAGAAAGGAGGTGGAGGAGGTCTATTTATAGTCTAGTGGGCGAAGGGTAGTAAGTAAGGGGCGAATGGGTACATGGGCCTCGGCCAAGCATTACTACGCGAGCAAGGGCGGATGATCCGAAGATGGGTCCGGATGATCCGGCGTCGTCCGGATGATCGAGGAGGTGGCAGGATGATCCGGCTTTGATGTAGGTGGAACCCTAATTCGTCAATCTTTCTCGTTTGGAGGGATCTCTGGGAGGAACACGAAGAGCGGGAGAAACGAGAGGAAATCACGGGGAAGAGCGAGAGAGACACTCAATCGACAAGAGATCAATCACACAAGGTCTAGATCATGGCAGCCACGAGTGATACATGGTCCAAAATCAACAAAGGAAAGATACAAAGGTAGCCGTTCTTCTACACGAGGAGGTCTTGAATCCGAGGGGATCTTCCGTAGAGGGTCTTGAATCCGATGGATCTTCTCCTAGGCGGAGGTCCTGATCTCCGTGGAGAATCTTGGTGGATGAGCAAAGGCTCTCACACACAAATATGAGCTAATCAATGCTGCTAAGTCTCAAAGTGAGGAGAGGGGTCCTATATATAGAGTAGGGCGAAGGGGTACATGGGCTCCAGCCCAACTTGTGTAGCAATGTGTAGAACGATCCAGGCGGAGTCCGGATGATCCGGGCTGGTCGGATGATCCGGTGTGGGGGCCGGATGGTCAGGTCTTCTCTGCTGAGTGACGGTGCAGGGCGGACATCCAGTGGTGGTCGGATGTCAGGCGGGATCCGGATGATCCGGGCGAGTCGGATGATCCGGCTTCAGCGTGGAGTTCTGTTGCCTTGGTCGATTTAGCGGATCGTCCGGGACCGGTCCGGACCATCCGAGACTCTGTCCGGATCGTCCGGACCTCCGTCTGGATCGTCCGGCCTCTGGTCCTGGTTGCTTTCTCCTCTCCGTCTTCGTATGTCTTCCGCCGATTCTCCTTGCTTCCTAGCCTCTTCATGGTCGACTCCTTGGTGCACGAGTATGCATAGAGTTTCCGTTTGAGGTAGTAACCATGTCTCATGTGAATCGAAGGAGAGTTGTGAGAGGAGTGATGTCACCTCGGTTTCAAGAGCTCTTGCTGCGTGCTCGATTCATCGGTCCTTGTGGTGTTGTTGGTGTTGATGTAGAGTCCATGGGGATGATGGAAGGATGCTCACGTGTCGAGGGCTTGAGGAGAAACCTTGGGTATCCTCAGTAGCAGTTATCCGGATGATCGGGAGGGACCCGGATGATCACGAAATTTGTAGTCCAGGATGATCCGGCGGCGGATCGAATGTCGGGCTAGCTTGCCAGCTGCTCCGATCTTCTTCTCCTTTCTTTCCGCTCTTCTCTTTCATCCTACCCTCGCGGATGGTGTAGGCGTACACTTGCGCTCGCCTCCTCCTCGACATCCGTGATGTTCGACAATACCTATGCATGCACCGGGTAAGGAGTGTCAAGTAGTATACCATCCTCGAGAGTGTCAAGTGAGCACGTGTAAAGGAGATGATTCACCTTTGTGTATGTGAAGTAGATGTCGTACGTGTCACTTGCCAAATGGACTCTTGACATGGTGATGTCCATAGGATGCTCCGCATCATCCCCTCCCCCTTGGGAAAGATCCGACCTCGGATCGAAAACCAAATCACCATGGGAAAGAGATGGCGTTGCCATGTAGAAGTGATCGATCACCAAGTCACGTCACTTTGAAGCTCTTAATGGGCACTCTCCAATGTCGCACAATCTTGTAATTCCTTCAAAAGTAGCAAAGATAACAAGCACTTGGAAAAACAAATGTGGTTGTCGTCGAGAGCAAAACCAAGCATTCAAGAGGTGATTCACCCAACAAGTGTTGTCATCAAGCATAGCATATGGTTTGACAAAGAAGTGTGTCATGACATTTGGACATATAAATTGAGCACAATCAAGTACATCATGGGAATAAGCATGTAAATGGGAGGTCAAGATGCAAATATATGTGATGAGTGAATAAGCATCTACCTCAAGGTCATAGCAAGCATGCATGAAGAGCTCAATGAACAGGTCTATGGTAGGCATAAGAGTCATTCACAACACCAAATATAGTGAAATGTCTAAACACATGGGGCAAGTGCAAAGACAATCCAAGCATAGCGATGCATAGGGTGTAGTAAGAAGATATCATGGCACTCAACACAATGGAAAGAGCAATTGTTCATCATGTGTGAGGCAATCAAGTAAAGCATGTGATAAGCAAAGGGACATGGCATATGTGAAGAACTAGATGCAACACACAAGGCATATATGTCATGGGGCATGGTAATGTGGTAATGAGAAGTCGAAGCAACATCGCTAGCATGTGTGCAAAGTTAATGCGTGGAGTAAGCAACACATGACGTATGATCCACAATATGCATGCTCATGGTTTGGGTGTTCTCGAGATAGAAGGATATCACCTCGAAGCCATGTCCTTGTAGCGTTCTTCACAATGTCAAAGTGGTAGGAAGTATGGTGTAGAAGCGTGTCGCGATCAGTTGTATGAGGCTCGCTCTCAAGAGCTCGAATGGTCAACTCACGTGAAGTGGAAGTAAACCACGAAGTCCAAGTATCCTACACATGCACACAACAAAACAAAAGAACGTATGCACATAGTAGATAAACACATCATCCATCATGATGGTTCTCTTCTCTTGCACATAACCATTAGAAGCACAAGTGCATGAGTAATATGATGCAACAATGGCGATATTCACGGCACTAGGTATATGGTGCAAAGAGATAATACAAGCATGCTTCACAAGGAATATGTCAAAACCTCCAAACATGTGTGAGAATGCTATGGGGCAATCTCATGAGCAAGACTATAAGCATTGTTGCACTCAATACATGGCAAATCATCTAGCATGAGAGAGCAACACATGGAGATATATGACACGAAGCAATATGAATCATGTGCAAAGCATATAGATGGTTGTCATCAACCGCATGAGATGAGCACTTATAACACAAGAGACAATGATCAAGATATATCATGTGAGAGGCATGAGCATATATGTCATCAACCCAAGAAAGCAAGTACTGGAACATTGGTGATGCAACATAGCGAGCATTCATAGCTATCAAATCAAGCAAGCTAGTAGTGCGAAGATGCAACATACTAGGAGGAATCATTAGCAAACATGTCAACGGGTGCAAATAGTGGGCATGAATAATTCTGAAGTCATAGCACAAGCATGAAAGCAAGATATGAGTACAATATCATGAATGTAATGGCGAGAGGCCATATGTGAATAGCAATGGGTCATCATGACTCTCCCAACACAACAAGCATCAATAGAATGGGGCACATGATAAACATGGCAAAAGCAACAAGGATCTCCACCAAGCATGCAAATACACATAGGAATATCATAATGGGGAATCATGGGTAGAAACAAACAAGGGTCACAATTGCATGGCAAAGGCATAGAAGCAAGCATAGCATGCAAAGTGAACACGGTGAAATGAGGCATAATAATGTGAGAAGTGGTAAATGGCCCATAGCCGTGACAGAGAGCAGTAAGAGGACTTGCTTGTATTCCTTGCGAAAGGAATGGTGGTAAGGATAGTCCATGGGATCCCAAATCGTCATTGCTCTCAAGAGCTCGTTTTGTCAACTCGTGGGATTGCGAAGTTGACAAGTATTCATGGTACCTACACAAAAGAGACACAAACCGAAAGAAATTATGTGTGTGGTAAATGTACACATCATTCATTATGATGTGTATGTACACGTGTGAGTTAGCACAAGATAAGCATCGCTCAAAGAAATTTGATGCATGGTATAAGAACATATGTCATCCATCATGAAAGAATAGTTATTATGTGTGACACGATGGGGACACAAATTGAGCAAACAAGTATATGGCACATCAAAAGCATGTTTATTCATGGGGAGCATATGGTGCACACAAGTATTGGGATCATGCAATGGATGGGATGGGTCGAAATCTCCTAAAATGTATGAGGAAACTATGGGGGTCTCCTCATGAGCAATATCGGAAACATCATATGGAGAAAATGGACAACATCCAAAACAATGCATATTCGAAGCTAGGTGGTCATGGCATAGCATATGAGATAAATGATGCAAAGAAGCATATCAATATCATCACAAGAGAAACAAATGCCAATAACCATGGTCTTGTCATCTATGCCATATGTGCAAATTGGGTTTATTTTAATGGCATATGCATAGTCACTATGAAGAGATTGCAAATAAGACATATGGTTGATCTCATGCATAGCATATGACAAGTCAAGCGGATTATCAAACATGATGTGACCTAAAAAATTGTCACAAGAAATCCTATGTAACATGGCATCACAACTAATAGACTCCACAATAGAATCATCATACTCATCATAAATGGGCAAATCATCGCATGGGGAAATCATACTAGCATGAAGCATGGCAATAGGTGGATCAACATCATGCAAGCAATCAATGTCAAGAATGTCCACTAGTGGGACTAGAGCATCACCTTCACCCTATGTTACCTTTGTCATTCCACTCCAGTTACTGTAGGTGAGGTGGGAAAAGACCAAATGGTGGTCATCATCATCCATCTTGATGGAACCATGTGGGCGGTGCATCATAATCCATCATGGCCATCGTCTTGTCCAAGGGAGGGCAAGGAGTCGAAATCGAGGATCGACGGCATCATCATAAATGGGACCTAGCACCAAGCGAGAAGACACAATAGAGGTGAAAGTCAAGTTGTTAGAAATGCAAATGGCCTCCACGAGACCTATCAACTATCTCACTCTCTCTATGTGGTGGTTCACTCACTCCCTCAAAATAGGTGCACTCAAACTCACGTATGGTGGAGTCACTCATCTAACTCAAGTGGTGGGGTTTGTGGCTCTCCTCACATGGGAATTGTGGCAACTCATCATATATGGGGCTAGTGGTGAAGTCACTCTCACTCTCAATATGGTGGCACAAGTCACTCAAGTCATCATCACGTCGCCGTGGTCGAAGGAGAATCCCATGCTCAACCATCTTGTCGTTGTCGCTTGGTGGATGAAGGCGGAGATGGCACATCATCACTCTCCTCCATGGCCGGAGGAAAATCCCATGCTCAATCATATAATCTTGAAGTCGCCATGGATGAAGGCGAAGATGGCACATCATCACTCTCGCCTCCCAAATATGGAAGCATCACCCACTTGCTCGCCACCTGGCGCCGCCTCCAAAGCTTGGTCCTGAGGGTCTCCGTTGATCAGGAGCATCCTCGGACATCACAATGTCAAGAGCCCATTTGGCAAGTGAACCGTCACGACATCTACTTCACACACACTAAGGTGAATCATCTCCTTTACGTGCTCACTTGACCCTTCGAGATGGCATACTACTTGACACTTCTCCCGTGTGCATGCATAGGTATTGCCGAACATTACGGGAGGAGGAGGAGTGCCAGCGCCAAGAGCGACTACACCATCCCGCGAGAAGCGTGGAAGAAGGCGAAGAAAGGAAGAAAGAAGAAGCGGGCGGGGCCCAGAGTTGCGGATCATCCGGACTGACCGGAAGATCGGACCGAGCCGGATGATCCGGACGACCTCCGGGCGATCCAGCTAGCAGCGCCCGAAGACTACGAGAACCTCGGCAAGGCAAGCGGATCATCGGACGGTCGCCGGATCATCGGACCCCGACACCGGATCATCCGGGCCACCATCGGATCATCCGGACCCGCTGCGTCGTGACTTGGGCACGAGACCGTGTGCACTCGCCCTCACTTACCCCTTAGCCCCTTGGGCTATAAATAGACCTCCTCCACCTCCTTTCTAGGGTTAGCAAAGTGATAGCTCATTCTTAAGTGAGCTTTGCTCCTACCTATCTCTACTCTTGAGAGAGAGACCACTACTCCATTGGAGGCCAAGACCTCCATCTAGGAGAAGATCCCCTACGGATGCAAGACCCTCTTTAGGGAAGATCCATCTACAATATCATCAAGACCTCCTCTTGGAGATGAACCTTACCTTGTATCTTTCCCTTTGTTGTCCATTTACCTTGTGATCTTGTGTGTTTGATTGTCTAGTGGATGTGTGATTGGACTTGTTCTTGAGTGTTTCCCCTTGTGATTTCTCCCCGTTCTTCCCCGTGTTCATCGTGTTCTTGAGGATCCTCCAAACATGAAAGATCGGCGAATTAGGGTTCCACCTACATCATATGGTATCATGAGCCCACGTTGATCACGTTTTTGGAGCCCTACCCTCTTTTTCTAGCTTGATTTTGTTGATTTCGTCCTAAATCCGAAAATCCCACCAAAAAAATAGCCCAAAATTTTTGTGATTTGTTGGTTTGATGATGTTTTGTAGATTTTTGATCCATGGATTTGCTTGGTTTCAAGTGAATCTAGCATTTCCCCAAGTTTCCCCACCTTCCATCCACAAAATCTCGCCAATTTTGACCCCAAAATCCCCAAATTCCGTAAAATTCGTCTCCAAGAGCAAATCCGGCGGATTGACTTGCGGATCATCGGACCTTCTCGGATCATCCGGACATCCCCGAGATCAGCTGGCGCCCCGGACGTCCGGATAACCTGGCCTTAAATTTCCCGAACCCGGAGCTGGCGAACCCGGATCATCCAGGAAGTACACGGATCATCGGACCTCCTCCGGATGTCCGGTTAACCACGACAACGACTTCGGCTGAAATTTTGTTTGGTCATAACTAATTCATCGGTCCGATTTTGACGTTCTTTAGCTCGTTTTTGAAGCTCTTGACATCCCCATCCAAAAAATACCACCAACATCATTTGACTCCATCATAATTTCTGAAATTTGGCATGTTTTCCTAGGCCCTCCACCATATCATCAGCATTACCACCACCGACTTCGCAGCCCTAACCCATTTTGTTCCCCATAGCATTAGTGGTTGTTTGAGTTGTGATTTGAGTCTCCTAAGGTGTTTAGGCTACTTAGGGACAATTGCTTCTTCATCAACCACCACCACCATTTCCATAACCGTGCCCACCATACAATTCCTACCCAACAACCAATTTTGTTTGTGTTGTGAGTTGTGTCTCCTAAGGAGTTTCGGCTACTTAGGGACAGTGTGCTTCAACTCTTACATCGTGTATAGCCCATTATCCCACTTCGCATTGCCAGAGCAAACCACCACCGCTTTCGCTCCCACCATTTGACATTTGTCATTTGAGATTTTGAGTTTGCGGTTTCCGTTTCCTAAGGTGTTTGACTACTTAGGGACGAGTCACCCTCATCTTGGTATCTACACCAAAGCACCGCCACTCATCATCACAAAGGGCGGTAACCTCGTGACACCTTTGTATATTCCTTGCAATTGCATTGTTAACCCCTAGCCCATTTTGCGTTACTTGCCTATCGAGACTAGCCATTTGAGTATTGCCGAAACAGCGTTACTTGTGCACATTAGTGATCATACCTTCCATTACATACATACCATATCATCTTGGTATCATATCATCCATTATTGCCTCAAGTTTGTTCCGCATATACACAATTGCTATCTTCGTTTGTGCATTATGCAAAGTGGCCATAGAAAAAAAAAGAAAAAGCTTTTAAGCAAAAGAGGCAAGAGCTCGTGACCAAGTGCCATAGCATCATACCCCATTGCAAATAAGAGCCATACCAAAATCTACATCATATGATATCATGCTTGAGATAAACACCGAACCATACATACATAGCATACTTGGGATAGAAAGAATATCCATTTGCATCTTATAGGTTGTGCACAAGTGTCCTATCCGCCTATTGAGCAATCGTGCTAAGCGTCTCTCTTGAGTTGTGCGACACAGCGTTTTGGTGGATTCCACATTTGAGCTCATTCCTTGGTTGCCGCGACCCATTTATCTATCCGTGTGTGTGTTTCCGTGTACCTCATTGCTATTGGTCTACTTGTTTCACTTGCGAATTTGTGAATCTCTTTCAACATTATTGACTCTTGCTAACATTTTGCATCAAATTTTTGTGCCACTATCCTCACCGAGCTCTACCATAAGCTTTACTTGATAGGTGTGAGTGAACAAGTCCGGTACCAATTCCACTATTCTTTCATCTCACATTGAGTGACACGGGATACATCCTCAACTTTGGGAAAAGGTAACTTGGTATTGTTTATCTCATTTCCTACTCACCTCTACTCGAGTCTTGTGATGGATAGGCAAGGCATTTCATCTTGATCTACAACAACAACTGACGAGTTCGATGCCATGAACAACAACTCGAGGGCCAAGATGCAAGCTAAAATGGAGGAGATCAAAGCCCTCATCAAGTCTTACAAGCGATCTTCCTCATCTTGAGAAGGCGCTCAAGAGCACATCCTTCCGAGCTACCATCTCGGCAAGATCACATCGGCATCGACACCATCAACAACAAACGTGAAGGTCAAAGAGCTCTACATCAACAACCGCTCAATGACTTCACCATCTCCTTGGCATCTTAATGGCGACTTCAAGAGCATCTTAGCCCTCGGACATACGGCATCTTCAGCCAACAAGAACATCAAGACTACACTCAAGAGAAGCTACCCAAGCTCAAGTCCGCGACTTCCACGAGCTACTCGAGCTCGACACCGACCACAAGATTCCTTTCTATGGGACTCAAGAACCAAGGTACCTCAAGTGGGAGGCGTTTGATGGACGACTACCTCAAGCTACATCAAGTTGCCTCCGAAGATCAAGTGAAGTCATACAAGAAACTTCCATGACTACGCATTGGCATGGTGGCTTCACACACCTTGAGTCCTACGACATGAGTTGGCCCAAGACAAGCAAGCTTGCTTGGCGATTTTGTGCCTCCAACCTACGGAACAACCGGCGCCAATTGGAGAACACCACCCAAGGATCCAAGTCCATCGACAAGTACTTCAAGGAGATGATGATTGCCTTGCGACGGCCGTGGGCGACCCCATTCGATGAAGTTCCACTTCATGATGGGATTACTGCGACATCTCCAAGACCATCTGCCTCGAGAACTACAAGTCCATCAACAACTACTACATTGGTGCTCTCAAAGCGGAACAAGAACTCATGAAGGCCAAGGCTTCTCCACCCCAAGCAAACTTGGCGACCAAGCTCTCGACAAGCATGAGGCTAGTACCACCAAGATGTCCAAGCCCGACAAGCTCCAAGGCGATGCTCCCAAGTGCGACTTCACCGCCATCCCCTTTGTGGCATTGATGATGCCAAGTCTACCGACGACTCTTTTCCAAGGCAGTGCGGCGACGAGTTCGACTAAGGAGACCTTCAGGACCAAGCTTTGGAGGCGAGTGCCAAGGTGGCGAACAAGGATGATGCTTCCATCTTAGGAGGCGAGAGTGATTATGTGCCATCTTGGCCTTCATCCTGAGCGAGAGTGATGTTGAGCCATCTTGGCCTTCATCCATGGCGGCAGATGGCGAGATGATCGAGCATGGGATTTTTCCTTCGGTCATGGAGGAGAGTGATGATGCCATCTTGGCCTTCATCCACGGCGGCAGCGGCGAGATGGTTGAGCATGGGACTTTCCCTTGACCACGGCGTGTGATGACTTGAGTGACTTGTGCCACTATATTGAGAGAGAGTGACTTCACCACTAGCCCCATATATGATGAGTTGCCACAATTCCCATGTGAGAGAACCACAACCCCCACCACTTGAGTGAGATGGTGACTCCACCATCGTGAGTTTGAGTGCACCTATTTTGAGGGGTGGTGAACCACCACATAGAGAGAGTGAGATAGTTGATAGGTCTCATGAGGGCCATTTGCATTTCTAACAACTTGACCTCTACCTCTATTGTGTCTTCTCATTTGGTGCTAGGTCCCATTGATGATGGCGCCCGATCCTCGGCGACTTAGTCCTCCCTTTGGACAAGGCGATGGCCATGGTGGAATATGTTGCACCCCCACATGGTTCCATCAAGATGAAGATGACCACCATTTGGTATTTCCCACCTCACCTACACCACTTGAGTGGAATGACAAAGGTAACATAGGTGAAGATGATGCTCTAGTCCCACTAGTGGACATTCTTGACGATTGCTTGCATGATGTTGATCCACCTATTGCCATGCTTCATGCTAGTATGATTTCCCCATGCGATGATTTGCCCATTTATGATGAGTATGATGATTCTATTGTGGAGTCTACTAGTTGTGATGCTACGCTTCATAGGATATCATGTGAAAATTCTATTGGTCACTTCAAGTTTGACAATCCATTGAACTTGTCATATGCTATGAGTGAGATCTCCCACATTGCATCATTTCAATCTCAACATAGTAACTATGCATGCCCCATTAAAATAAATCCTATTTGCACATATGGCATAGATGACAAGCCCATGGTTATTGGCATTTGTTTCTCTTGTGATGATATTGATATGCTCCCTTTGCATCATTTATCTCATATACCATGCCATGACCACCTAGCTTCCGATATGCATTGTTTTGGATGTTGTCCATTTTCTCCATATGATGTTTCCGATATTGCTCATGAGGAGACCCCCATAGTTTCCTCATACATTTTAGGAGATTTTGATCCATCCCATCCATGGCATGATCCCAATACTTGTGTGCACCATATGCTCCCCATGAACAAACATGCTTTTGATGTGCCATATACTTGTTTGCTCAATTTGTGTCCCCCTTTCGTGTCATACATAACAACTATTCTTTCATGATGGATGACATGTTCATATACCATGCCTCAAATTTCTTTGAGCATTGCTTATCTTGTGCTAACTCACTGCGTGCACATACACATCATGATGGATGATGTGTACATTTACCACACACACAATTTCTTTCGTTTGTGTCTCTTTTGTGTAGGTACCGGGAATACTTGTCAACCTCGCAATCCCACGAGTTGACAAAGCGAGCTCTTGAGAGCAATGGCGATTTGGGATCCGTGGACATTCCTTACCACCATTCCCTTGGCACTTGAGGACTATCGCACAACTCATCTACTTGGCTCTCCTGGCTATGGGCCATTTACCACTTCTCACATTATGCTCATTTTCTCGTGTTCACTTTGCATGCTATGCTTGCTTCTATGCCTTTGCCATGCAATTGTGACCCTTGTTTGCATCTACCCATGATTCTCCATTATGATATTCCTATGTGTATTTGCATGCTTGGTGGAGATCCTTGTTGCTTTTGCCATGTTTATCATGTGCCCCATTCTATTGATGCTTGTTGTGTTGGGAGAAGTCATGATGACCCATTGCTATTCACATATGGCCTCTCGCTAATACATTCATGATATTGTACTCATATCTTGCTTTCACGCTTGTGCTATGACATGAATTATTCATACCCACTATTTGCACTGATGACATGTTTGCCATGATTCCTCCTATTATGTTGCATATTCCACTTCTAGCTTGCTTGATTTGATAGCTATGAATACTTGCTATATTGCATCACCATGTTCCACTACTTGCTTTCTTGGGTTGATGACATATATACCTTGTGTGTTGCATCTAGTTCTTCACATATGCCATGTCCCTTTGCTTATCACACATGCTTGACTTGATTGCCTCACAAATGATGAACAATTGCTCTTTCCATTGTGTTGAATGCCACGATATCTTCACTACACCCTATACACGTTATGCTTGGATTGTCTTGCACTTGCCCCATGTGTTTAGACATTTCCCTATATTTAGTGTTGTGAATGACTCTTATGCCTACCATAGACCATTCATTGAGATCTTTATGCACTGCTTGCTATGACCTTGAGGTAGATGCTTGTTCACTTATCACATATATTTGCATCTTGACCTCCCATTTGCATACTTGTTTCCATGATATACTTGATTGTGCTCAGTATTTATATGCTCAAATGCCATGCCACACTTCTTTGTCAAACCATATGCTATGCTTGATGACAACACTTGTTGGGTGAATCACCTCTTGAATGCTTGGTTTTCTCTTCGACAACCACATTTGTTTTTCCAAGTGCTTGTTATCTTTGCTACTTTTGAAGGAATTACAAGGCAGTGCGACATTGGAGAGTGCCCATTTGCAACTTCTGGTGACGAGTGCTTGGTGATCGTCCACTTCTACAGATGACATCATCTCTTTCCCATGGTGATTTGGTTTTTCGATACAAGGTCGGATCTTTCCCAAGGGGAGGGATGATCTGCGGAGCATCTGGACATCACCATGTCAAGAGCCCATTTGGCAAGTGACCCGTCACGACATCTACTTCACACACACTAAGGTGAATCATCTCCTTTACGCGTGCTCACTTGACCCCTTCGAGGATGGCATACTACTTGACACTTCTCCCGTGTGCATGCATAGGTATTGTTGGAACATTCACAGACTGACGAGGAGAATACAGCGCCGGAACGACTACACCATCCGCGAGAAGCGTGGAAGAAAAGAAGGAAGAAAGGAAGAAAGAAGAAGCGGAGCAGGACTGGAGTTGCCGGATCATCCGGACCCCGGCCAGACGATCCGGACGAGCCCAGATGATCCGGATGACCTCCCGACGATCAAAAGCTACTTGCCGAAGACTCGGAGTTACCTTTCGTGAAGTAGCCGGATCATCCCAGGACGATCGCTTGGATCATCCGGACCCCAACTTACCCGACGATCAGGCCACCATCCGGATCATCCGGACCCCGCTTCGTCGCGTGACTTGGGCCGAAAGCCGTGTGCCCGCGGCGCCCTCACTTACCCCTTAGCCTTGGGCTGGCTCCCAGACCTCCTCCACCTCCTTTCTAGGGTTAGCAAAGTGATAGCTCATTCTTAAGTGAGCTTTGCTCCTACTATCTCTACTCTTGAGAGAGAGACCACTACTCCATTGGAGGCCAAGACCTCCATCTAGGAGAAAATCCCCAGCGGATGCAAGACCCCTCTTTAGGGAAGATCCATCTAGGATATCATCAAGACCTCCTCTTGGAGATGAACCTTACCTTGTATCTTTCCCTTTGTTGTCCATGTACCTTGTGATCTTGTGTGTTTGATTGTCTAGTGGATGTGTGATTGGACTTGTTCTTGAGTGTTTCCCCTTGTGATTTCTCCCCATTCTTCCCGTGTTCATACGTGTTCTTGAGGATCCACTCCAAGCGTGAAAGATCGGCGAATTAGGGTTCCACCCTACATCATCACGTAGTCGTGCTAATTTAACTGCACCGTCTTGAAAAAGTCGAGTCAGTAGACTAAACACCGTCGATGCTACCACAAAGAGGGATGGCGGTGAAGTCAAGCTGGGAGCATCGTCTTGGAGCTACGTCAGGCTTGGACATCTTGGTGGTACTAGCCTCATGCTTGTCGTAGAGCTTAGTGGCCTGTGAAGTTTGCTTGGGGTGGAGAAGCCTTGGCCTTCATGAGTTCTTGGTCCGCCTTAGGAAACCAATGTAGTGAGTCGTCGATGGACTTGTAGTTCTCGAGGAAGATGGTCTTGGAGATGTGGTTATGCGATCCCATCATGAAGTGGAACTTCATCGAAATGAAAGTAAATCCGCCCTGCTCGTCAGAAATGTAATCATCATCTCCTTGAAGTACTTGTCGATGGACTTGGATCCTTGGGTGGTGTTCTCCAATTGGGCGTCGAAGTTGTTCCGTGTAGGTTGGAGGCACAAACTCTCGCCGTAAAGCTCTCTTCGTCTTGGGCCAACTCATCGTAGCTCTCGAGAAGGTGTGTGAAGCCACCATATCGAGGCGTGGTCGTGGAAGTTTCTTGTGGCGCACTTCACTTGATCTTTGGGACGAACTTGATGTAGCTTGAGGTGAGCGTCCATCAAATGCTCCCTCGAGGTACTCCTCGGGTTCTTGAGTCCCATAGAAAGGAATCGTGTGGTCGATGTGGTCGTAGTAGCTCGTGGAAGTCGAGGACTTGAGCTTGGGAGCTTCTCTTGGCGTAGTCTTGGGGTTCTTGTTGGCGAAGATGATGTATGTCCGTGGCGAAGATGCCTTGCGATTAACTTGGCGAAGATGCCAAGGGAGATGGTGAAGTCATTAAGCGGTTGTTGATGTAGAGCTCTTGACCTTCACGTTCTTGTTGGTGATGGTGTGTCGATGCCGATGTGATCTTGCGGAGATGGTAGCTCGGAAGCATGTGCTCTTGGCGTCTTCTGAAGATGAGGAACATCGCTTGTAGGACTTGATGAGGGCTTTGATCTCCTCCATTTTAGCTTGCATCTTGGCGTCGGAGTTGTTGTTCATGGCATCGAAATAAATCGTTGTTGTTGTAGACCGAAGATGAAATGCCTTGCCTATCCATCACAAGACTTCGAGTAGAGGTGAGTAGGAAATGAGATAAACAATACCAAGTTACCTTTTCCCAAAGTTGAGGATGTATCGTGTCACTCAATGTGAGATGAAAGAATAGTGGAATTGGTACGGACTTGTTCACTCCACACCTATCAAGTAAAACTTATGGTAGAGCTTCGGTTGAGGATAGTGGCACAAAAATTTGATGCAAAATGTTAGCAAGAGTCAATAATGTTGAAAGAGATTCACAAATTATAAGCGAAACAAGTAGACCAATAGCAAAGAATGGCACATGGAAAGCACACACGGATAGATAAATGGGGTCGTGCAACCAAGGAGCGAGCACAAAATGTGGAATCCTGCGAACGCTGCGTGTTGCACAACTCAAGAGAGGCGCTAGCTGTCGAGAGAGCCGCCACGAACACCTATGGGGCGGGCCCCTTATGCATCTTGATGCGAGGCGGAGGGAGCCTGAGCGGATCGTAGCGAGCAGCATGGCGGTTTTACCGAGGTTCGGACGCGATGGACGCGTAAAACCTACTCCTGCCTTGGTTTGTATTGAGCTCGGGAGCTTGAAGAGCTCTGTAGCGAGCTACACAGGCGTGAGTGTTGCGAAGGTTTCCCCACGAACCCCCCGTTGTGCATGGGCCTCCTTTTATAGTGCAAGGAGTCACCGCCGGTGTCAGCGTGGGAAAGGGGTAAAAATGTAAAAAGAGGTGGTAGTTGGAGCAGTCACGGGAGCAGTGAAGCTACGGTCGTGAGCGATGGTCGCTACCTACTTTGACGATGGGGGACAAGGGCATTTAATGCCCGTCGCCGTCGACCCAAAAAGCTCCGCCCTTGTGTCTCCGTCACCGCGGCGATGGATCCACCACCGTGAAGTGCCACCGTGTCCCCAGGCTGCCTGCACAGCCACCTGCAGCGTCCACAGAAGGCCCGGGGTGAGCGTGGAAATGATGGTTGGGCCAGCGGGCACACGGCGCAATTCTCCCGGCAAGTACCTTGCCGGGGTCTTAATCTTGCGGGCCAGGGAGCTTGCCGGACTCTGTAACTGTCGCTCCCGGGCCCTCGTCGGGACGCATATAAGCGCCGGCGTGTCTTCTATGATGTAATCTTCTAGTCTTCTGGCGAGCTCCTCTTGCCAGGGCCTTGCGTGAATGATGTAACCTTGAGCCTGGAACGGCCTTCCGGCAAACTCCGCTTGCCGGGGTCTCGATCTTCTGTCTTGTATGCTTCGTCTTTGAGTGGTTTGATATGGAGCATGAAGGTCTCCGGCGAGCACGTGGTAAACCTGCGCGAGGGCTGCAACCGCCCGATGCACAAGTTGAAGTCTTGAGGTACCCCTACCTTAAATACACCGAGAGGAGCCGGGCCTCGGCCACCTACCGGTGCCGCGCGCGGTTGGGCAGGCCCAAAAAAGCGATTACTGCAGGCACCTGTGCTGGCAGTCGAATCCACTTCTCGCCTCGCCGCCTCCCCTGCTGAGACCACCGTCGATTGCGGCGTGCGTGGGATGGGGCGTGCCACGTTCTTTAATGGGAAGGCGGAGCGCCCACTTCCCCATAAGCGAGAGGAAGCGAGGCGGTTCCCTCTCTTCGCTCTCATTGCATCTTCTTCCTCCTCCGAGATCCCGTTTAGCTCTCGCCTCCGCATCTCCTCCGCCCGTCTCTTGCGTCTGCTGGCGCCTTGGAGACTCTTCGTCCTCCTTCCCTCGCCGCCTCCACCATGGCCCCGAGGCGGAAGGGAAGCGGAGAAAGACCAGAAAGGCTGGCAGGTGGTGGCTTCGCCCGCTTCTGAGCGGGCGTCGTCTTCTCGCGCCTTGCTCCATGTGAGAACTCTGGAACAAATATTACATTGGGCCAAAAGACCAAAGCGCATCCTCGGACGAGAGCTCATCCGGCGCGCCACCAGGACAACTATCGGCGGGTATTATTTCTTAGCACCTTCTTCCCTTGCGGTCTTTGCCCTCCTTTTTCTGAATTCTTGCAACGGCGTCATGCACACCTATGGCTTCCATCTTCTTGACTTCACCTAGCGCCATCCTTACTTATGGCGGTTTCGCTACTACATGTGCGAAAACTACATAAAATTCATCCCAACGTGGCGCTGTTTAGGCATTTCTTCACTCCTAGAAGCGGCTGGCCCCCCTCTCGGGAGGGATATCTTGGGTTTTAAATGCACAAGAAGGAGTGTTACTTGCCGGGGAGCTCACGTGCAAGTGGGAAGAGTGGGCGTCTTGGTTGGTGCTTGGATCGTTGAAGGCGAGTATGACACTTCACCGTGCCACGCACAACTCCTATCGTCTTGGGCGAGGTGGAAGCGAGCTGGATCCGGACGGCGTCAAGCTCAACGTCGCCCTCATCCGGTTCTTCGTCTTGAGCAGCAAAAGCTGTCCGTTCTTGAAGGTAGCGCGCGACTTCCTCGCCGCCGCGTGCCCCTCTCCAAGATAGGAAAAAGGCGGCTGGGAATCGGCTCACGGCGGATATAATGAGGCTGCGCCCGGGCTGAACTTCAACTTCAGCGGCTTTGGAGCTGAAGGGATGGTCAGGAACTCTTTAAATATGACCGGCCCATCGAGTGGTTCGAGACCTCCCGGTGGTGCCCCTCTGCCCTGACACAGCTCGGGATCGTCTTTGCGCCATGATGCCCGCGTGTGATTACGCCGCGGCGTGGACCGCCGTGGATTCGCTTGATCCATCGGTCATCCTCGGCTTCTTGACAACCTTGAAGGTGGCGAAGAACAAGAGATGACATCAAAAAGCTATCGCAGCACACCACCGACCAAAGCTTGCATACACATAGCTTCTCGAAATTTGAAGAGGCCGCCCGCAGCAGCGGCGAGGATTTTGGATATACTCCGATGAAGCGAGGCTGCGGATGTGTCTGCCAGCGGAGGAGGCGGAGATCTGCGTCTGCTGCAACTTCCTCCCGGCAGCTCGCCGGGGTCCCCTCTCTGAGGCACTCCGGGATCCCGGAATCGTGGCGAGCCACGGCAGAAGGTGGCTGCCGGAGGAGCAGGCGCCCGAAGGCGAATCTTGGCCGGAGGGAAGCGGAGGCGCCCAGGAGAAAGGAGGCGCGAGGCCCAGCCAATGCCGGTGAGGAGGAGGAGGCGCCCGAGGCCGCCCGAGGCGCCAAGCGGGTCCACGGATCTCGCCGGCGACCTCTCCTCGTCGTCGGAGACCTCCCGCCCGGGCAAGCCCTAGGCGTTCTCCCGAAGCGCCTCCGCAAGCGGCGGCAGGCGAGCCAGCGCGAGCCCCGGCAACAACCAGCTCGCCGGGCGGCGCAAGCTTCCGGGAAGCCAAGCTAACGCCGAGACCTGGCGCCCAGAAAGTCTTCGCCTCCGTGGCCTCATGGCGCGCCCCAGGTGGAAGTATGACTTCTCCGCCTTGGCGAAAAACAGACGAGGAGAGCAGAGTAAGTATCCAAGATCTTCATCTTCTCAAATTCCGCCTTGATTATTGTTGAAGCTAATCTTGTTTCTTGCTTTGATTTGGGACCTTGGCAGCGAAGACCAAAGTGCCCGTGTTCGTCAGTTGCGGACGACTTCGCCCTTGTGGCCGGGGCGTCTGAAAGCCAAGCTTGCGGACAGCGCTGCTCAGAGCACCCCAGCGCAACCCAGCCCAGTAAATCAGGTTACGCACTTCGCTTCGCGAGCGTGTTTGAAGATCTTGGCTTTGTACTAATGCCTTGATGTTTTTGTCTTGACTTGTCGAGAGGTGGAGCCCGCAACGGCGGGGCGCCCGGGAGGTCGCCCAGAGCCCGCCAGCCCGTCCCGTCCAAAGCGCGATCTCCCGGCAAGAGAGCACTCCGCCAAGGCGGAATTACTCCGCCAAGGCGAGTACCCGCCAAGAGCCAGCCAACCGGCTGCCCCTCCGCCAGGCGAGCTCCCGGCGAGGCCCCGCCCGCCCGGCGGCGTCCGCCAAGGTAAGTTACGCAACTTTGTCTCCTTGGCGTTGTCTCTTTTGGATATTTGCTTGAACTTCTTTTGCTTTTCCTTCTTCTTCTAGATCCTCCTCCCCGAGCAGATGGAGCCGGAAGTCGTCATTATTGAGGAGGAGACGCATGAGTCGGCGAGTGTCGGCGCCCTGTCGCCGAGACACTGGCCAGGGAACCGCCCGAACCGTCGTCGAGAAGACGCCCGGCTCGGGCCATAGCGGCAGGAGGGCAGCGACCGCACCGCCAGCCAGGCCGGCGGGAGCATCAAGTGCTGCGCCGGTCGCCGACCCCTCCACTGGGAGAAAGCAGTCCGACTACTACTTGAAAGCCCCCAGCGTCTTCATCCAGTGTCGTGGGGCTCTTCGCCGTGACTCCAGCGGTGAGGCCTTTGATGGGGAGGTCCTGCGCCTCCTTGAGCTTGAAGATCGTCGAGGGCCGGCTGGGAGGCAGCCCGGGCCGGAAAAGCCTTCACCAGCTCCTGGCCCTTTACCGGGCAGGCGGTAACTTCGCTTCCGGGGAGGCCCTCGTCGCCAAAGACGCATAGAAATGGAGAAGCGTCTTGGCCGGGCTCAGCGCGCCAACCAGGCTGCCCTCCGAGGTGGGCGGAGGCGTGGCGGCTCGCCGGGGAGTACCAAGTTGGTTGCTGGAAGGCGAGGCCGAGGCAGCAGCGGCTCGCCCGGTGGAGCTTTCGGCGAGAACTTCGCCCGGTCAGCCTCAGCCTCGACTCCCCGTGGAAGACCTTACCGCTCGGGAGCAGGCCCTTGGCGGGGAGGCTGAAGGCCAGCGGCCGCCCGGCTGCCTTGAGACCGCCAAGGAGGAGCTTACCGCCAGGTCGCGCCATTTGGAGGAGTTCTTGAAGGCGGCGTGGAAGATCGCCGCGCACTCAACACTGGAGGCCGAGAGGGCGCCCACACCTTTCGGAACTCCAGGCGAGTCTTTCCAAGAAAGGCGGCGAGTTGAAGGCATCAGGACTCCATCGAGGATCTTGAGCTGAAAGTCTCTGCGATGAGGTTAAACCGCGCCGCCCGGGATCGGAGACCAAGTTGAAGGAGGAGCTCCGCCCGAGAAGCGAACCTTAGTGGACAAGCGCCAACAAAGCAGCCGAGCACTTCCATGCTGCCGTCGAGCTATGGACCGAGGACCTGGTATCTTGTCGTCCGACATTGACGAAATTCTGAGGCTGAAGCTGGAGCATCTCATCTACTCCCGGATCCAAATCTCCTCCAGCGGCCAGCTCAGCCTCTTCTTTAGGGGATCGGCGCGGCCCTTGCAAATCTGCGGAAGAAGATCAGCGCAACTTCCGAGGAGACTTCGCTTGGCTGTGCCGCAGCGAACCATGGGCGTGTCTTGGCGAAGATTGTATACCAAATCCGGCATAAACCTCACCTGCGTTCTTCGCAGCTTGCGGCCGGCCGCGAACATGGAGGCTCTGAAGGAGCAGGTCGCCCACATCATTGCTAAAGTGAACAAGATCTCCGGGGTGGAGGCGACCCAGCGTGACTAGGCCTCCTTTATCTTTATCTCTTTTTGTTGCTGCATAGGGTGTTATGAACTCATTAGTCTTGGCGACGGGTTATTCCTTGTAAGATATTATCTTTATTTTGATCAATAGATGCGTGTTATCTCCTGATACGATCCTCAACTTTGTATGCTTCAACCCCTCGCTTCTAGGGAACTTGCGGCAAGGGCCCTTACCCATGACCGAGTCTTGAACTTCGAAGCAGCACGCTGAGCCAAGGTCTTTACCGCAAAGCAACCTTGCCGCTGACTAGTCGCCGCGCTTAGCTTGCTGGCCCGGACTCGAAAGCGAAACAAAGGCGCGACACTGCCGTATGCTCACTTAAATCGTTGAGCGTGCTCGAAAACAAGATAAAGGTGCGGCTATCCATGGGTAGGTTCCTCAGCGCTGGAGTTTTCCATACAAAGTGTAGGTTGTTCAAGGAAGGCAACTTAAAATTTAAAATTTTGAACTGCTCAAATTCTAATAACTTAGCTTTTCGTGATCTGCGCGTTCTCAAGCAAGCTTCTCTTTCTTGAACAGCACTTGGTTCATCCTCCATTTCCTTCCCCGGCAAACTTGTCTTGTGAGAGCGTTCCTTCTGCTTAGAGGCAAGGAAAAAGAAGAGGAAAGCGAGTATATGGCCTTTAGGCGTGCTATTGCTTACCGGATATGTGTGCCGCTAAGAGATGCCAAATAACACATGCAGATAGCAAATAGCAAAAGAAAAACATGGGAAAAGGCAACTAAGCATAAACACAGAAACTTTCTTGATGCAGAGTCTGTGCTGAAGCTTTGTACAAGGGTTACATGCAACAGCGGCAAAGCTTGTACAAAAGGTGGTTGCGGAGGCGGATCACAACGCGCTATATAGGGTGAAACTTCTTGAAGATGCTCTATGTTCGGGAGTTGCTCACGGTAAGCCTTCTTGAGTCTCGGCAGAATGACACGGGCCTCGTGACTTGTCTCACCGATAAGGCCTTCCCGCCGGCGTCAACTTGTTGGAATTCTTGGCCGGACTGAACACGCCCGAAGAACAGATCGCCTTCCTCGAGACTCCTGGCTTTGACCTTTGCGGCTATGGTAGCGGCGCCAAGGCTTTGCTGGTATCGAGCAGCTCGTACAACAGCACAGAGGCGTCCCTCCTCAAGGAGCAATGCATCATCTTGCCGTAGTTGCTCTTGCTCGAGCTCATCATAAGCGAGCTTTTCGAGGAGATCCATTATCTGAGTTCCGTGGGAGAACGCCTCTCTCTCCATAGACTAGAGCAAAAGGTGTGCTGTCCGGTGGCTCGATTGGTGGTGTTACGATTGACCAAGAGCCGCGGTAGCTCCTCTATCAATTTCTTCCGCTTTCTTGCGCCTGTCAAAAGTTCTTGTCTTGAGTCCGTGCACGCTTCTTGGCGTGGCCCTCTCCGCTTGACCGTTGCTCCTTGGGTGAGCAGCGAAGCGAAAACAGAACCTTATGGCGCCAAGGTCTTGGGCGTCTTGCATGAAGGTGCGACTAGTGAATTGTTACCACCGTTGTCGGTGATAATCCTGTTAGGGATCCGGAAGCGACACAATCGACTGAAAGAACTTGACGCTGCGGTGTCTTGTCACCTTTCTCCTTGGCTCCACTTCGGCCACTTTGTGAACTTGTCGATTACTACGTACAAGTACTCAAAAGCCTCCGCAACACGGGGGAAGGGGCGAGGATATCGAGCCCCGGACCGAGAAGGGCGAGGACAAAGGTTGTTTGGAGAGCTTGAGGCTGGTGATGAATCGCTTTGCATGGGCCTGGCCTTCACACTTGGTTACTAGTGCGGTTGCATCTTGGAGGGCTTCTTGCCAAAAGAGCGCTTGCGGAAAAGCTTTCGACAAGCGCCCTTCGCCAATGTGGTGGCGCATATGCCTCCGTGTATTTACGCCAACAGCCTGTCCATCTTCACGGAGATGCACTTCAATCTGACACCATTGAGCCTTCTTACATGCAGCTCGTTATCCACAATTGGTACATACTTGGTGTCTGGTTATCTTCTCTATTTCTTACGGGTCGTCGGGAAGTTCTCCGGTTTGCAAAAGCAGACGATCTGCTGCGCCCATGCAGGAGCTTGGGGCTCAGCGGCAAGGACTAAAGGCATGAGGGCGTTGCGGAACCTCGGCTTCTCGGCAGAACCTCTGGCTCTGCGGGCTGAAGGTCGACCGGCAAGCTTCGCCGGGCGAGGCTTGTCGGGAACACTGCCTCAAGCTATGCGGATCCGGGGATCTGCGGGAATGCAAATGTTCCTCGGCGTTCTGATGCGTTGATCTTGGGGACCTTGGCGGCGGCCTCGGGGAGACGCCCGGCAAGTAGTCGCGGAGACCAACTTTCTCTTCTTGGACTGCCCAATTGATGGTGTGGCGGATGGTTGAGTCAACTTGAGCAAGAAGGTCCCGGTTCCACGAGTAACTTCATCGAAGCACACTTTGAAAGGCCATCTGCGATTTCATTACGAGCTCTCGGGGCGTGCTCCATCTGCAAACCTTCAAAGCGCTCCTCAAGCTTCCTCACTTCATCGACATAAGCTTCCATCAAAGGGCTCGATAGCTCTTGTTAACTAACTTGCCGGACCACCAGCTGAGAATCTCCCGCACAATCAACTTCACGATCCCAAGTTCGGCCCGCAATCACGAGGCGGCGAGCAAACCTTCATATTCAGCGGTGTTGTTTGTCGCTTGCTCCCTTAGGAAGTGCATCTGGATAACATACTTGAGGTGCTCTCCGGTGGTAGCGATAGGTACCACGCCTGACACGGCGCCTTGTGAAGAGGCACCATCAAAGTACATTACCCATTCACTTGTAAGCTTCTTATGCAGGTGTACTTGTTTCTTGGACTTCTTCATCGAGCGTTGGGGTCCATTCTGCTATAAATTCTGCCAAAGCTTCGGCTCTGTATGGTTGAAGTACTTTCAAACTTGAGTCCAAAGCTCGGCAGCTCGATTGCCCACTCAACGATCCTGCACTGCAGCCTGGGTTGTGCAATATCCTCTTGATTGGAAGCGAGTGACCTTGTTATCTCAAATGATACATGGAAGTAATGGCTTTAGCTTTCTCGAGGCCATGAGGAGGCAAAACAACTTTGCACGCAATTATCTTGATCTAGCCCCTGGAGAGAACTTACAAACTACTTGGTATTTGCACCATCTTCTTCCGCCTCATCCTGTTCTGCTTGAGTTGTCCTTGTGGGGCGGAGCTTGTCAGACAGCCCTTTCATTGGACTCGCTTGCGGTGGTGTAACCTCCTCGTCGGACTCCTCTCCGCTACTAGCAGCACTAACCACCTGGTTGGTTGCCGCTAGGTACAGCAACAACTTCTCACATGGTCTAGGTCGACAGAATATTAGGGTGGAGGGCGGTACCGTTTCAAATCCTGCGGCGCTGCCTCCGCTTCGAGTCCACTTCATGGGACCTGCCTTCTTCAAGATTTTGAAGAGGTAGAGGCGCGTTCTGAGACAGAAATGAACCTCTGAGGGCAGCCACACAACACGCAAGCCTTGACATCCTTGACTCGCCGGGGCCGATCTGCTCAATGGCTTTAATCTTGTCGGGTTGGCTTCAATCCCCTCGTGTGACTGAAGCCGAGAAGTTTGCGGAGGAAATAAAACACTTCTCTTCAACCTTTTTTGGCCATTAAAAGAAATCTTGGTGATACCGTTTGCCTTCAAAACGATGTCATCCGGGCCTTAATTTACTGGATCTTGGCCAAAAGGGAATAATCCCTTAAAGGACCTGCTTTTATTCCAAATCGGTGAAAAGTCCCTTATAAACACCTCCATTCCCTTTGGCCTTGCGGTGAACGGTTACGGGGTTTGGCCTTTAAAACCAACGGCGGGAATGGATCCAACACCTCTAACTACCCCTCCCTTCCCTTGGCCTTCCCCTTGGGTTTCTTCGGTTGGATAATTCTTGGCCGCTCCCAGCTTCCTTATTTTTTGTTGATGGGCGGCGCCAGGGAACCCCAACTTTTTGCTTAATCCCCCAGGGAACAAGGGTTGGTGGTTCCCTTCAAACAGGGGACATTTCCGCCCCCATGAGGAAAAAGCAGCAGCCCTTTCCTATTCTGTCAAGTGTGGCGATGGTGAAAAGGTACCACCGATCCGTCCTCATGGCGGACACCCTTCTTGGTTCTTTGGCGGGGGCCATTCCCTTTTACTCTTGCGGGTGGAGCTCGGCGGGGCGTCCTTGGCGGCTGGCCTCGAAGAAGGTGCGGTTGCGGAGTGGGCCCCGGCACTTGCGGACTTGGCCGTCTTCTTCCCCGGGGCTTGCGGCAAGTGTATTCTTATCGGCGCGGTGCGCATCCGGTAGATCTTGTCGGCGCGGATAAGCGCATCCTTCTTTGCCGTGGGCGGTGATGGCGCTTATCGGCCCGGCATCTTAGTATGTTGTAAGCATAATGGGAAGCTGCCATGAACTTGGCGAGGCGGGGCGGCGGTATTCCATTGTATGGCAATGGAATATCGGTGACGTCGAAAGTGATCCGCTCGATTCTGAAATTGAGCTCCCCAAAAGTCCCGGCGGATCTTTCCCGGCTTACTCCGTCCGGGTTGATTCCTTGGAAAGAACCGGTCTCTTGAGCTTCGCCATCCGAATTTGGAGTTTTCGATCACCGAGAGGAGATCAAGTTTAGCCCCCCCCGTCAACCCATTTTGGTGACCTTGAGGTTGCGGATGGTGGGCGAGACCAGTCGGCAAGCACCCGACCCGGTGGTGCGGTCGGGGTGATCCTCAAGATCAAAAATGATGGGCGTCTTTGGACCATTTGAGAACTCTTGGCGACTCCGGCACTCCGCTGCATTCACCTCACGCACCCCTTGCTTTGGTGGCGGTGGGAGGTGTGCGACGCCACCGTCGGCCCAGGACCTCCGTGGCCTTTGGAACTCCTGCTGCTGTTATCCTCATCCTCCATATCTTTCCGTCGTCTTCTTCATCCTTGTGGGGGTCGATCACCTTGCCGGCGCTTGGCCTTGCCGGCGCCCTCCCGGCCATTGAGCGGCCGCTTTTGCTCGGCTCTCCTCCGCCACCTTGGGCCTTCTCCTTGTCGCGCCTCTCGTACTCAGCTTTTTCTTTCGGCAAGATAATCGGCAGGCTTGGTTGTAGAATCGTGGCCCTTAGTGCGGTGGATTTCTTGATATTGTTTGTCCGGGCCGTCACCGCGGCCGCCCTTCTGGGGCAGGCTCCTTGCGGGCAACCAGCCTGTGTTTGCTTGGGGAGCCTCCTTGCGGACTTCTCCGGCAAGCACCTCTTCTTGTTCTTCCTTTGGTTGTTCCGCCGCCGTCTCTTCTTTCTTGGGGCGTCGTCCTTTCGCTTCCTCTGCCTTGACATCCTCCCGGGAGTCTCCTCCCCTCTTCGTAGCGTCTTGCCTGCTCAACCGAGCATAGAGCTCGTGACATCCGAATCTTGGTCCCGCCATCTCTTCACGCATCGGCGGTTCGCCGTTACGGTGGGCAACGGCGATAACGGGCGGGGTGAAATCGAGGATGTTGTCGCGCAGGTGAAGCGTTGGATATACTTGCGAGGATTCTCCTTCCTTACGGGCCAAAATGTGGAATCGCTCTCCGGCCATGAGGTTTGTGGGCCCGGTGAAAGCGCCAACAAAGCGATGGCAAATCGCCAAGAAATGGAGCCTTCCGGCAAGTGCATAAGCCAGAACGAGCGTTGGCAAACCGCAGGCGAAATGGTTCGGAATCTTCTCGCGCCCCCGGCGCCTGCACGCGATGGTGTGAACCGGAATTCGGGTGCGTCTTCCCGTCGTACTTCTCCGATGCGTCGGGGAAATTCTTCATCTTTGGAGCCCTTTGGGGCCCGGGCTGCGGTGAAGCGAGGTAACTTTGCCAGCGTCGCTGCTGGTTCACCGGGCCTTGTCGGCAGTGTTACTTCAAGTCTGATTATCGCCCGAGCTTCCTGGCGGCCTTCGTTCCGGCGTCTTCTTATGCCCGATGTCGAGACTGGCGTTGATCCCGGCGGCCCGCGGATCCGGCGATCTTTGGAGCCGTCGTCGGCGCTTTCCGGCGAAGCGGCGTCTTCGCTTCGCGGCGGGAGTGCCAGTGGTTTTGGCGGTCTTATCGCCGTCGGCCCGTCTTCTCGTTTATCGCGGCGCGAGTCGCCGGCTGCTGTGAAAAACGTTTTAGCGGCGATCGGGCTCTGATGGTAACCCTCGATCTTGACCTTTCCGCGGCTGGAGGAAATCGGCGATTCGCCCTTGCGGCGCTTCTGCCGGGAAGTGGAAGGAAGGCGGCGGCGGCGGCGGGAATGCCGGACTCCCAGCGTTAGGAAAACGAAGTCTGCCGGCGCCCCGCTTTGCATGTGCCGGGCGGTGGTGAAGCATCCGACCTCCGGGGTGTCCTTGCCCGGCGGATACCACCTCCGTGGTATGGCGCGCTGGGTTGTCGGTCTTTGAGATGGGCCGGCGGCGTCCACGAAGACCGGGCGGATCCGTCTTGTCCTTGGATCGGTGGCGCCCCGAGTGTCCTCGCCGGCGACCACCCTTCCCAGCGTCTCCTCCGCCCACCGTTGGCTCGGTGGGGCGGATGAAACAGCGAGCGAACCTCAACCTCTGAAGCCTTCTTCTTGGGGCCATGGCGGCAATTGTTGATGAAGTTCTTGATGGGCCGGAAGGTTGATGAAAAAGCGGCCGCGTGAAAGCGGATCAGGTCCGCACAACCTCGCCCCCTACGGGCGCCAAGATGTCGAGGGCGCCCAACCGAACACCTATGGGGCGGGCCCCTTGATTCTTGATGCGAGGGGAGGGAACCGAAGAGCAGATGTGGCGAGCAGGGTTTTACCGAGTTAAGACGCGATGGGGGCGTAAAACCCTACTCCTGCCTTGGTTTGTATTGAGCTCGGGGCTTGAAGAGCCTGATGGCGCTAACGGCGTGAGTGTTGTGAAGGTTTCCCCAGACCCCCCACGTTGTGCATGGGCCTCCTTTTATAGTGCAAGGGGTCACCAACAGGTGTCAGCGTGGGAAAGGGTAAAAATGTAAAAGAGGTGGTAGTTGGAGCAGTCGGGGAGGTGAAGCTACGGTCGTGAGCAGTGGTGCGCTACCTACTTTGTGATGGGGACAAGGGCATTTAATGCCCGTCGCCGTCGACCCCAAAGCTCCCCCCTTTGTCTCCGCCTTGCGGCGATGGATCCCCCGTGAAGTGCCACCGTGTCCCCGGCTGAACCACCTGCCCCAGCGTCCTGGAAGGCCCAGGGCGGGGTGATGTAGGGGGCCACCTGCGCAATTCTCCCGGCAAGTACCTTGGGGGTCTTGTCTTCGGGGCAGGGGAGCTTGGGCTCTGTAACAATAACTCCCGGGCCCCTCGGGGGCCATATAAGCGCCGGCGTGTCTTCTATGATGTAATCTTCTAGTCTTCTGGCGAGCTCCTCTTGCCGGGGCCTTGCGTGAATGATGTAACCTTGAGCACAGGAGCGGCCTTCCCGACAAACTCCGCTTGGGGTCTCGATTTCTGTCTTGTATGCCGTCTTTGAGTGGTTTGATATGGAGCATGAAGGTCTCCGGGAGCACATGGTAAACCCTCTGGGGGGCTGCAACCGGTGCACAAGTTAAATCTTGAGGTACCCCTACCTTAATCTACCGACACTAACGATTGCTCAATAGGCGGATCGACACTTGTGCACAACCTATAAGATAAAATGGATATTCTTTCTATCCCAAGTATGCTATGTATGTATGGTTCGGTGTTTCTCTCAAGCATGATATCATATGATGTAGATTTTGGTATGGCTCTTATGTGCAATGGGGTATGATGCTATGGCACTTGCTCCGAGCTCTTTGCTCTCTTTTGTTAAAGCTTTTTCTCTTCTTTTTTCTCTATACTTTTGCACAATGCACAAACCAAGATAGCAATTGTGTATGTTCGAGGAACAAACTTGAGGCACAATGGATGATATGATACCAAGATGATATGGTATGTATGCAATGGATGGTGGTTCACTAATGTGCACAAATGCGTTGCGGCAATACTCAAATGGCTAGTCTCGATAGGAAATGTAAAATGGGCAAGGGTTAACAATGCAATTGCAAGGGAATATACAAAGGTGTCGTCGAGGTTCCGGTCCTTTGCGATGATGAGTGGCGGTGTTCTTGGTGTAGATACCAAGATGATGGAGACTCGTCCTAAGTGGCGAAACACCTTAGGAAGCGGAAAAACCCGGAACTCAAAATCTCAAATGACAAATGTCAAAATGGTGGTAGCGGAAGCGGTGGTGGTGTTGCACTAGGCAATGCGGAAGTGGAATGATGGGCTATACAGTCGGGAGTTGAATTTGCCGTCCTAAGTAGCTGAAACACCTTAGGAGACACAAGCCACAACTCAAACAACCTCAAATGCTATGGGGAACAAAATGGGTTGGGTTGCGGAAGTCGGTTGGTGGTAATGCGGATGGTATGGTGGAGGCCTAGGCAAACTTGCCAAATTTCAGAAAATATGATGAAGTCAAATGATGTTGGTGGTATTTTTGAGGGATGGGGGATGTCAATAGCTTCAAAACGAGCTAAAGCGTAAAAATCGGACTCGGGATGAATTAGTTATGGCGAAAGAAGAATTCAGCAGTCGTTTCGGGTTACCCGGACATCCGGGGGGAATCGGATGATCCGGTTAAATCAACAATTTCTTCGTGTGGGGCGTCCGGGACATCCGGAGATGGTCCAACTGATCCGGGTGGATCCGGATGATCCGGGCAGGTCAAACTGCTTTCGGGTTTTGCTCGTGGAGCAATTTTTTGGGAATTTGGGGATTTTGGGGTCAAAATTGGCGAATTTCGTGGATGGAAGGTGGGGAAAGGAAATGCTAGATCCACTTGAAACCAAGCAAATCCACGGATCAAAATCAACAAAACATCATCAAACCAACAAATCACAAAAAATTTGGGGCTATTTTTGGTGGGGATTTTCGGATTTAGGGCGAAATCAACAAAATCAAGCTAGAAAAAGAGGAGGGGGCTCCAAAAGCGTGATCAACCTAGCTCATGATACCATATGATGTAGGGTGGAACCCTATAAGCGTCGATCTTTCACGTTTGGAGTGGGATCCTCGAAGAAACGATGAACCAGGGGAAGAGCGGGGAGAAATCACAAGGAAACACTCAAGAACAAGTCGAATCCACATCCACTAGACAATCAAAACACAAGATCCGGGTACATGAACAACAAAGGGAAAGATACAAGGTAAGGTGATAGAGGCGGGTGTCGATCTTTCGATGAGATGTTAACTATCGATTTGGTGGAGGCGACTTTGGCGATCCGACTACAAGCGTGCCGGACGTTGCGCCTTAGCAATGCTAAAAAAACTCCGGAGGTTATTGACCCCGCGGAGCACAATCAACCGACCCGAAGGTCTATTCCTGCAAGCAATCGAAGAACAAGCAAGAATATGATAAAAGCAATCTGAATATTGCGGTATGTATGAAGTATTGATAAAGGTGGGGATCCGTAAGCGGTCTTGGTGCAGTCGTTGGACACAAGCGAAGTACCCGAAGTTGCAATGGCTAACTTTGAACTAAACAAATCCCAAGGAAAAAGCTACTAGATGGATCTACTTATATAGGAGCAAGGGGTGGCCAAGGTGGGGGAGAACATCCCAAGGGCCCCGGCCTAAAAACCCGGGGTAACCCTTTGGACAGGGTCGGATTCTGGTGCAGCGTCAGATTGTTTCGTCCATAACTCAACGCTCCGGACGGATTTTAAGGTGATTCCAACTGTGCTGGAAAGAGCATGAAATCTACTTTTCGACAAAAAAGAATCACCCAATTCGGAGTCCGTATGATAAAACTTATGGTAGAGCTCGGTGAGGATAGTGGCACAAAATTTGATGCAAAATGTTAGCAAGAGTCAATAATGTTGAAAGAGATTCACAAATTCATAAGCGAAACAAGTAGACCAATAGCAAAGAATGGCACATGGAAGCGCACACACGGATAGATAAATGGAATTCGTGCTGACCAAGGAGCGAGCACAAAATGTGGAATCCACAGCAGCTCGTGTTGCACAACTCAAGAGAGGCGCTAGCTGTCGGGGAGGCGCATACGAACACCTATGGGGCGGGCCCCTTATGCATCTTGATGCGAGGCGGAGAAGCCTGAGAAAGATCGTGCGAGCCTGTGTGGCGGTTTTACCGAGTTCGGACGCGATGGGCGTAAAACCCTACTCCTGCCTTGGTTTGTATTGAGCTCGGGAGCTTGAAGAGCTCTGATGGCAGCTACACCGGCGTGAGTGTTGCGAAGGTTTCCCACGAACCCCCACGTTGTGCATGGGCCTCCTTTTATAGTGCAAGGGGTCACCGCCAGGTGTCAGCGTAGGAGAAAGGGGTAAAAATGTAAAAGAGGTGGTAGTTGGAGCAGTCTTGAGAGCAGTGAAGCTACGGTCGTGAGCGATGGTCGCTACCTACTTTGTGATGGGGACAAGGGCATTTAATGCCCGTCGCCGTCGACAAAAGCTCCGCCCTTGTGTCTCCGTCGCCGCGGCGATGGATCCACCACCGTGAAGTGCCACCGTGTCCCCAGGCTGCACTGACCACCTGCCACGCAGCGTCCACAGAAGGCCCGGGGTGGCGCGTGGGCTGATGGCTGGGCCGGGCACCTGCGCGCAATTCTCCGGCAAGTACCTTGCAGGGGTCTTGATCTTGCCGGGCAGGGAGCTTGCGGGCTCTGTAACTAATCGCTCCCGGGCCCTCGTCGGGGCGCATATAAGCGCCGGCGTGTCTTCTATGATGTAATCTTCTAGTCTTCTGGCGAGCTCCTCTTGCGGGGCCTTGCGTGAATGATGTAACCTTGAGCACAGAGCGGCCTTCCGGCAAACTCCGCTTGCCGGTCTCGATCTTTGTCTTGTATGCTTCGTCTTTGAGTGGTTTGATATGGAGCATGAAGGTCTCGGCGAGCACGTGGTAAACCTGCGCGAGGGCTGCAACCGCCCGTGCACAAGTTGGAGTCTTGAGGTACCCCTACCTTAATACCGAGAAGAGCCCGGGCCTCGGCCACCACAGTGCGGCGCTGTTGGGCGAGCCCAAAAGCGATTACACAGGCACCTGCTGACCCTGCGTCGAATCCACTCCGCCTCTGCCGCCTCCCCCCAGCAGCACGCGTCGATTGCGGCGTCGTGGGATGGGGCGTGCCCACGTTCTTTAATGGGAAGGCGGCGCCCCACTTCCCCATAAGCGAGAAGAAGCGAGGCGGTTCCCCTCTCTTCGCTCTCATTGCATCTTCTTCCTCCTCCGAGAGATCCGTTTGCGCTCGCCTCCGCATCTCCTCCGCCGTCTCTTGCGTCTGCGGCGCCGCCAGACTCTTCGTCCTCCTTCCCTCGCCGCCTCCACCATGGCCCGAAGGCCCGGAAAGGGAAAGGCGGAGAAGACCAGAAGGAGAAATCGGCGGTGGCGGCTTCGCCCCTTCTGAGCGGGCGTCGTCTTCTCGCCCGCGGCTCAGCAGGAACTCTGGAACAAATATTACATTGCAGGCCAAGAAGACCAAAGCGCATCCTCGGACCAGAGCTCATCCGGCCGCCACCAAGGACAACTATCGGCGGGTATTATTTCTTCGCAGACCTTCTTCCACTGCGGTCTTTGCCCTCCTTTTTCGAATTCTTACGTGACGTCATGCACACCTATGGCTTCCATCTTCTTGACTTCACCCCTAGCGCCATCCTTACCATGGCGGTTTTCTTTACATGTCTTGAAAACTACATAAAATTCATCCCAGCGTGGTATTTGTTTAGGCATTTCTTCACTCCTAGAAGCGGTGGCACCCCCCTCTCCGGAGGGATATCTTGGGTTTTAAATGCACAAGAAGGAGTGTTACTTGCGAGGAGCTCATGACAAGTGGGAAGAGTGGCGTCTGGCTGGTGCTGGATCGTTGAAGGCGAGCGCAGCACTTCACCGTGCCACGCACAACTCCTATCGTCTTGTGGCGGGGCTGGAAGCGAGCTGGATCCGGACGGCGTCAAGCTCAGCGTCGCCCTCATCCGGTTCTTCGTCTTGAGCAACAAAGCTGTCCGTTCGAGAGGTAGCGCGAGACTTCCTCCGCCGCCCGCGTGCCCCTCTCCAAGATAGGAAAAAGGCCGGCTGGGAGTGCTGGCTCGCGGCGGATATAATGAGGCTGCGCCCGGGCTGAACTTCAACTTCCGCGGCTGGAGCTGAAGGGGATGGTCAGGAACTCTTTAAATATGACCCGGCCCATCGAGTGGTTCGAGACCTCCCGGGAGTGGTGCCCCTCTGCAGCAGCCACAGCTCGGGATCGTCTTTGCGCCATGATGCCGCGTGTGATTACGCGGCGTGGACGCCGCGTGGATTCCGCCCGATCCATCGGTCATCCTCGGCTTCTTGACAACCTTGAGGAGGTGGCGAAGAACAAGATGACATCAAAAACATCTGGAGGACACCACCGACCAAAGCTTGCATACATAGCTTCTCGGGTGAAGAGGCCGCCGCAGCGGCGTGGCGAGGATTTTGGATATACTCGATGAAGCGAGGCTGCGGATGTGTCACCAAGCGGAGGCGGAGATCTGCGATCTGCTGCAACTTCCTCGGCAGCGCTCGAGGTCCCCTCTCTGAGGCACTCCGGGATCCCGGAATCGTGGCGAGGCCACGGCAAGAAGGTGGCGCTGCGGAGAGCAGAGCGCCCGAAGCGAATCTCGCCCGGAGGCGCAGGCGCCCGGAGAAAGGCGCGGCGCAGAGGCGCTGGGCCCAGCGAGCCAGCCGGTGAGGAGGAGGAGGAGGAGGCCGAGGCCGCCGAGGGCGCCAGCGGGTCCACGGATCTCTGGCGGCGACCTCTCCTCGTCGTCGGAGACCTCCCGCCCGGGCAAGCCCTAGGCGTTCTCCCTGAAGCGCCTCCGCAAAGCGGCGGCGAGGCGAGCGCGAGCCCCGGCAACAACCAGCTCGCCCGGGCAGCGCAAGCTTCGGGGAAGCCAAGCTGCGCCGAGGACCACCAAGCGCCGGGAGTCTTCGCCTCCGCCCCTCATGGCGCGCCCGGGTGGAGTATGACTTCTCGCCTTGGCGAAAACGGCGAGGAGGAGCAGGAGTAAGTATCCAAGATCTTCATCTTCTCAAATTCCGCCTTGATTATTGTTGAAGCTAATCTTGTTTCTTGCTTTGATTTGGGACCTTGGCCCAGCGAGAGGCCAAGGTGCCGTCAATCAGTTGCGGACGACTTCGCCCTTGGCAGCGCGGGGGCGTCTGCGAGCCAAGCTTGCGGACCAGCGCTGCTCGAGCAGCCCAGCGCAACCCAGCGTAAGTCTGGGTTACGCACTTCGCTCGCCGGGCGTGTTTGAAGATCTTGGCTTTGTACTAATGCCTTGATGTTTTGTCTTGACTTGTGCGGAGGTGGAGCCACAATGGCGAGGCGCGCCGGAGTCGCCCCGAAACGCGAGCCCGCCGTCCCGACAAAGCCGATCTCCCGGCAAGGAGAGCACTCCGCCAAGCGGGTACTCCGCCAAGGCGAGTACCCGCCAAGCAAGCAACCAGCGGCGGCCACTCCGCCAAGCGAGCTCCCGGCGAGAGCCCGCCGTGGCAGCGTCGCCAAGGTAAGTTCGCAACTTTGTCTCCTTGGCGTTGTCTCTTTTGGATATTTGCTTGAACTTCTTTTGCTTTTCCTTCTTCTTCTAGATCCTCCTCCCCGGCAGATGGAGCGAAGTCGTCATTATTGAGGAGGAGGCACGCGTAGTCGGTGTCGGCGCCCTGTCGCCGAGACCTGGCGGGAACGCCGGGCCATCGTCGAGAGACCGCTTGGCTGCGGGCCTTGTGGCGGGAAGGAAGGCAGCGGCCGCACCGCCAGCCGGGCGGGCGGGAGCATCAAAATGCTGCGCGCCGATCGCCGACCCCTCCGCCGGAGAAAGAGCAGTCCGGCTACTACTTGAAAGCCCCCCCGGCGTCTTCATCCAGTGTCGTGGGGCTCTTCATCCTGAGCTCCAGCGGTGAGGCCTTTGATGGGGAGGTCCTCGCCTCCGCAGGCTTGAAGATCGTCGAGGGGCGGCGGGGGCAGGCCCGAGGAGAAGGCCTTCACCAGCTCTGGCCCTTTACCGGGCGAGGCGGTAGCTTCGCTTCAGGAGGCCCTCGTCGCCAAGGCCGAGGAAATGGAGAAAGCGTCTTGGCGGGCTCAGCGCCGCCAACCAGGCTGCCCTCCGCGAGTGGCGGAGGCGTGGCGGCTTCGCCGGGGAGTACCAAGAGTGGTTCTGGAGAAGGCGAGGCCGAGGCAGCAGCGGCTCGCCGGGTGGAGCTTTCGGCGAGAAGGAGAACTTCGCCCAGTGAAGGTCAACCTCGACTCCCCGTGGAAGACCTTACCGCTCGGGAGGCAGGCCCTTGGCGGGGAAGGAAGGCCCAGCCGCGGCTGCTGCGGAGACCGCCAGGAGGAGCTTGCCGCCAAGGTCAGCCAGTGGAGGAGTTCTTGAAAGGCGGCGTGGAGAAGGTCGCCCGCCTCAACACGGGAGCGAAGGGCGCCCACACCAACTCGGAACTCAGCGAGTCTTTCCAAGAAGCGGCGAGTTGAAGCCGCCAAGGACTCCATCGAGGATCTTGAGCTGAAAGTCTGCGATGAGGAGTCGCTGCGCCGCCGGGATCGGAGACCAAGTTGAAGGAGGAGCTCCGCCGAGGCGAACAGCAGTGGACAGCGCCAACAAAGCAGCCGAGCACTTCCGCCCGTGCCGTCGAGCTATGGACCGAGGACTTGGTATCTTGTCGTCCGACATTGACCGGGAGCTCTTGGCTGAAGGCTGGAACATCTCATCTACTCCCGGATCAAATCTCCTCGGCGCCAAGCTCAGCCTCTTCTTTAGGGGATCGCGCGGCCCTTGCAAATCTGCGGAAGAAGATCAGCGCAACTTCGCCGAGGAGACTACTTGGCTGTGCCGCAGGAACCATGGGCGTGTCTTGGCGAAGATTGTATACCGCAATCCGGCATAAACCTCACCAGCGTTCTTCGCAGCTTGCGGCCAGCAGCGAACATGGAGGCTCTGAAGGAGCGGTCGCCCACATCATTGCTAAAGTGAACAAGATCTCGGGGTGGAGGCGACCGCGTGAGACTAGGCCTCCTTTATCTTTATCTCTTTTTGTTGCTGCATAGGGTGTTATGAACTCATTAGTCTTGTGACGGGTTATTCCTTGTAAGATATTATCTTTATTTTGATCAATAGATGCAGTGTTATCTCCTGTTACGATCCTCAACTTTGTATGCTTCAACCCTCGCTTCTAGGAACTTGCGGCAAGGGCCCTTGCATGTGCTGAGTCTTGAACTTCGAAGCAGCCTGCTGGCCAAGGTCTTTACGGCAAGCAACCTTGCATGACTAGTCGCCAACGCACTTAGCTTCTTTGGCGGACTCGAAAAGCGAAACAAAGGCGCGACACTTGTCGCGCTCACTTAAATCGTTGGCGTGCTCGAAAACAAGATAAAGTGCGGCTATCCATGGGTAGGTTCCTCCAGCGCTGAGTTTTCCATACAAAGTGTGGTTGTTCAAGGAAGGCAACTTAAAATTTAAAATTTTGAACTGCTCAAATTCTAATAACTTAGCTTTCGTGATCTGCGCGTTCTCGGCAAGCTTCTCTTTCTTGAACAGCACTTGGTTCATCCTCCATTTCCTTCCCCGGCAAACTTGTGCGCGAGAGCGTTCCTTACCTTAGAGGCAAGGAAAAAAGAGGAAAGCAGTATATGGCCTTCGGCGTGCTATTGCTTACGGATATGTGTGTCGCACAAGAGATGCCAAATAACACATGCAGATAGCAAATAGCAAAGAAAAGCATGGGAAAGGCAACTAGCGCAAAACACGAAACTTTCTTGATGCAGAGTGCGCCCGGCTTTGTACAAAGGGTTACATGCAACAGCGGCAAAGCTTGTACAAAAGGTGGTTCGGGCGGATCACGGCAACGCGCCTTATGGGTGAAACTTGCGAAGATGCTCTATGTTCGAGGAGTTGCTCACGGTAAGCCTTCTTCGGTCTCGGGCGGACAACACGGGCCTCGTGACTTGTCTCACCCGATAAGGGCCTTCCCACCGGCGTCAACTTGTTGGAATTCTTGGCGGACTGAACACGCCGAAGAACAAAGTCGCCTTCCTCGAGACTCCTGGCTTTGACCTTGCGGCTATGGTAGCGGCGCAAAGGCTTGCTGGTATCGAGCAGCTCGTCTGACAGTTCGAGGCGTCCCTCCTCAAGGAGCAATGCATCATCTTGCCGTAGTTGCTCTTGCTCGAGCTCATCATAGCGAGCACTCGAGGAGATCCGTATCTGAGTTCCGTGGGGAGAAGCGCCTCTGCTCCATAGACTAGAGCAAAAGGTGTCTGTCCGGTGGCTCGATTTGGTGTTGTTACGATTGACCAAGAGCGCGGTAGCTCCTCTATCAATTTCTTCCTTTTCTCGCAGACTGTCAAAAGTTCTTGTCTTGAGTCGCGCAGCACTTCAGCGTGGCCCTCTCCGGCTTGACCGTTGCTCCTTGGGTGAGCAGCGAAGCGAAACAGACCTTGGCGCCAAGGTCTTGGGCGTCTTGCATGAAGGTGCGACTAGTGAATTGTGTACCGTTGTCGGTGATAATCTGTTAGGGATCGAAGCGGCACACAATCGACTGAAGAACTTGACCGCTGATTGTCTTGTCACCTTTCTCCTGGCTCCACTTGGCCACTTTGTGAACTTGTCGATTACTACGTACAAGTACTCAAAGCCTCCGACAACAGGGGAAGGGCGAGGATATCGAGCCCCAGACGAGAAGGGCGAGGACAAAGGAATTGTTTGGAGAGCTTGAGCTGGTGATGAATCTGCTTTGCATGGGCCAGCACGCTTCACACTTGGTTACTAGTGCGGTTGCATCTTGGAGGCTTCTTGCCAAAAGAACGCTTGCGGAAGCTTTCGGCAAGCGCCCTTCGCCAATGTGGTGGCGCATATGCCTCCGTGTATTTACGCCAGCAACCTGTCCATCTTCCACGGAGATGCACTTCAATCGACACCATTGAGCCTTCTTACATACAGCTCGTTATCCACGAATTGGTACATACTTGTTGTCTGGTTATCTTCTCTATTTCTTACGGGTGCGTCGGGAAGTTCTCGGTTTGCAAAAGCAGACGATCTGCTGCGCCCATGCGGAGCTTGGGGCTCAGCGGCAAGGACTAAAGGCATGAGGGCGTTGCGGGAACCTCGGCTTCTCTGGCAGAACCTCTGGCTCTGCCGGGCTGAAGGTCCCGGCAAGCTTCGCCAGGCGAGGCTTGTCGGGAACACTTGCTTCAAGCTGTGCAGATCCGGGGATCTGCAGGAACAAACTGTTCCTCGGCGTTCAGTCGTTGATCTTGGGGACCTTGGCGGCCTCTCGGGGAGACCCGCCCGGCAAGTAGTCGCCGGAGACCAACTTTCTCTTCTTGGACTGCCCAATTGATGGTGTGACGGATGGTTGAGTCAACTTGAGCAAGAAGGTCCCGGTTCCACAGTAACTTCATGAAGCACACTTTGAAAGGCCATCTGCGATTTCATTACGAGCTCTCGGGGCGTGCTCCATCTGCAAACCTTCAAAGCGCTCCTCAAGCTTCCTCACTTCATCGACATAAGCTTCCATCAAAGGGCTCGATAGCTCTTGTTAACTTGCGGACCACCTGGCTGAGAATCTCCCGCACAATCAACTTCACGATCCCAAGTTCGGCGCAATCCACGAGGCGTGAGCAAACCTTCATATTCAGCGGTGTTGTTTGTCGCTTGCTCCCTTAGGAAGTGCATCTGGATAACATACTTGAGGTGCTCTCCGGTGGTAGCGATGAGTACCACGCTTGACACGGCGCCTTGCAGCGTGAAGGCACCATCAAAGTACATTACCCATTCACTTGTCGCTTCTTATGCGGGTGTACTTGTTTCTTGGACTTCTTCATCGAGGCGTTGGGGTCCATTCGCTATAAATTCTGCCAAAGCTCGGCTCTGTATGGTTGAAGTACTTTCAAACTTGAGTCCAAAGCTCGGCAGCTCGGTGCCCACTCAGCGATCCTGCTGTAAAGCCACGGGTTGTGCAATATCCTCTTGATTGAAGCGAGTGACCACTTTGTTATCTCGTGTGCTGGAAGTAATGGCACAGCTTTCTCGAGGCCATGAGGAGGCGAAAAGCAACTTTGCACACAGTATCTTGATCTAGCCCCACCGGAGAAGGAACTTACAAAATACTTTGGCGCTGCACCATCTTCTTCCGCACCTCATCCTGTTCTGCTGTGAGTTGTCCTTGTCGGGGCGGAGCTTGTCGGAGCAGCCCCTGCTTGTCATTTGGACTCGCTTGCGGCGGTGTAACCTCCTCGTCGGACTCCTCTCCGCTACTAACGCAGCACTAACCACTGGTTGGTTGCCGCTAGGTACAATGACAACTTCTCCTGTGGTCTAGGTGCGACAAGTATTGGGGTGGAGGGCAGTACCGTTCAAATCCTGCGGTGCTGCCTCCGCTTCGGAGTCCACTTCATGGGACCTGCCTTCTTCAAGATTTTGAAGAAAGGTAGGCGCGTTCTGAACTTAGAAATGAACCTCTTGAGGGCAGCCACACAACCTGCAAGCCTTGACATCCTTGACTCGCCGGGCTTGATCGCTCAATGGCTTTAATCTTGTCGGGGTTGGCTTCAATCCCCTCTGTGACCTGAAGAACCGAGAAGTTTGCGGAGGAACTCCAAAGACACACTTCTCGGGGTTCAACTTAAATTGTATCTTCTTGCGAGGTTAAAATGTCTCTTCCAAATCTTGAATCAGCGTATCCTTGCTCTTGCTCTTCACCACGATGTCATCCATGTAGGCCTCTACATTTACGTGGATCTGTGGCTCAAAAGCGATATACACTACCCTTGCAAATGTTGATCCTGCGTTCTTGAGTCCAAATGGCATGCGTCTGAAGCAATAAGTGCCACATGGAGTGATAAATGCAGTCTTCTCTTCATCCTCTTTGGCCATAAAGATCTGGTGATAGCCGAGTATGCATCAAGAAAGCGAGTAGCTCACATCCGGCCTTTGGAGTCAACAATCTGGTCAATCTTGGCGGCAAGGGAATGGATCCTTAGGACATGCTTTATTCACATCGGTGAAGTCTATACACAGCCTCCACTTCCCGTTGGCCTTGCGCACGACGACTGGGTTTGCTAACCACGTCGGATGGATCACACCTCTAACTAGGCCCGCTGCCTCTAGCTTCTTGATTTCTTCGTTGATGAATTCTTGGCGCTCCACGGCTTGCTTCCTCACTTTTTGCTTGATGGGCCGCGCATGAGGGCAAACAGCAAGCTTGTGCTCAATCACCTTCCTGGGAACACCGGGGATGTCAGATGGTTGCCATGCAAACACATCGACATTCGCCATGAGGAAAACAACGCAGCGCTTTCCTATTCTTTGTCAAGTGTAGCGCGATGGTGAAGGTACCACCAGTGCCGTCCTCCTTGGCGGACACCTTCTTGGTTCTTTGGCGGGCGGCCATTCCCTTTTACTCTTGCGGTGGAGCTCGGCGGGGCGTCCTTGGCGGCAGCGCAGCACTCGAAGAGTGCGGTTGCGGAGTGGGCCCCGAGCACTTGCGGACTTGGTCTTCGTCTTCTTCCCCGGGAGCTTCAGCGGCAAGTGTATTCTTATCGGCGCGGCTGCCGCATCCGGTAGATCTTGTCGGCGCGAGATAAGCGCATCCTTCTTGTCGCCGTGGGCGGTGATGGCGCTTATCGGCCCGGCATCTTAGTATGTTGTAAGCATAATGGGAAGCTGCCATGAACTTGGCGAGGGCGGGGCGGCGAGTATTCCATTGTATGGCAATGGAATATCGGCTGACGTCGAAAGTGATCGCTTCGATTCTGAAATTGAGCTCCGCCAAAGGTCACGGCGAGTGATCTTTCCTTGGGCTTACTCCGTCCGGGTTGATTCCTTGGAAAGAACCGGTCTCTTGAGCTTCGCCATCCGAATTTGGAGTTTCTCGATCACTGGCGAGAGGAGATCAAGTTTAGCCCGGCCCGCCGTCAACCAACATTTTGGTGACCTTGAGGTTGCGGATGGTGGGCGAGACCAGCATCGGCAAGCACCCGACCGCGGTGGTGCGGTCAGGTGATCCTCAAGATCAAAAATGATGGGCGTGCTGGACCATTTGAGAACTGCTTGGCGACTCCGCAGGCGGCTCGCTGCATTCACCTCACGCACCTTTGCTTTAGGCTGGCGGTGGGAGGTGTCTGAGAGGCGCCACCGTCGACTACAGGACCTCCGTGGCCTTCGGAACTCCTGCTCGTTGTTATCCTCATCCTCCATATCTTCGTCGTCGTCTTCTTCATCCTTGTCACGGCCCCGGGGAGGTCGATCACCTTGCCGCTGCTTGGCCTTGCCGCGGCGCCCTCCCCGGCCATTGAACGGCCGCTTCTTGCTCGGCTCTCCTCCGCCACCTTGGGCCTTCTCCTTGTCGCGCCTCTCGTACTCAGCTTTTTGCTGCTCGGCGAGATAATCGGCAGCGCTTGCGATTGTAGAGATCGTGGCCCTTAGTGCGGTGGATTTTTGATATTGTTTGTCGGGCCGTCACGCTTGTCGGCCGCCGCTTCTGAGGCAGGCTCCTTGCGGAGCAGCCAGCCTGTGTTTGCTTGGCGGGAGCCTCCTTGCGGACTTCTCGGCGGCAAGCACCTCTTCTTGTTCTTCCTTTGGTTGTTCGCGCCGTCTCTTCTTTGCGGGCGGCGTCGTCCTTGTCGCTTCCTCCTGCGCCGACATCCTCCCGGAGTCTCCTCCCCTCTTCGTAGCGTCTTGCCTTATCAACCGAGCATAGAGCTCGGCGACATCCCGAATCTTGGTCGTCGCCATCTCTTCACGCATCGGCGTGATTCGCCGTTCGGTGGAGCAGCGCGATAACATGGCGGGGTGGACATCGAGATGTTGTCTGCACACGGTGAAGCGTTGGATATACTTGCGAGGATTCTCCTTCATACGGGCCAAAATGTGGAATCGCTCTCCTGGCCATGAGGTTTGTGGCGCCGATGAAGGCGCCAACAAAGCTGATGGCAAGTCTGCCAAGAGGAAATGGAGCCTTCCGGCAAGTGCATAAGCCAGAGCGAGCGTTGGCTTAAGCCTGGCAGGAAATGGTTCGCCAGAATCTTCTCGTCGCGCCCCGGCAGCTGCACGCGATGGTGTAGAACCGAGAATTCCGAGGTGCGTCTTGCCGTCGTACTTCTCCGATGCGTCGGGCTTGAAATTCTTCATCTTTGGAGCCCTTTGGGCGCGCGCGGCTTCGCGGGTGAACGCAGGGTAGCTTTGCAGCGTCTGGCAAATCGCTGAGTTCACCGGGCGTAGCGTCGGCATGTTCCCAGCTTTCAGTCTGATTGTCGCCGAGCTTCGGCGGCGCTCGATAATGGTCGGCGTCTTCTTATCGCCGATCGTCGAGGACTGGCGTTGATCGGCGAGCCAGCGGATCCGGCGATGCCGTGGAGCCGTCGTCGGCGCTACTCGTTCGTGGCGGCGTCTTCGCTTCGCGGCGGGGAGTGCAGTGGTTGCACCCGGCGGTCTTATCGCCGTCGGCCTTCGTCTTCTCGGTTTATCGCGGCGCGAGTCGCCGCTGCTGTGAAAAGTCGTTGTTAGCGGCGATCGAGCTCTGGATGGTAGCCCTCGGTCTTGACCTTGTCGCGGCTGGAGGAAGTCGAAAGCGATTCGCCCTTGCGGCGCTTCTGCCGGAGTGGAGGCGAAGCGGCGGCGCGAGGCGCGGATATGCTCGGACTCTAACAGCGTTAGGAGAACGAGTCTGCCGGCGCCGCCGCTTTGCATGTGCCGGACGGTGGTCGAAGCATCCGCGAGCCTCCGGTGTCCTTGCCCAAGCGGCGGATACCACCTCCGTGGTATGGCGCTGCTGGGTTGTCGTGTCTTGAGATGGGCCGCGACGCGTCCACGGAGACGGCGCGGCCATCCGTCTTGTCCTTGGATCTGGTGGCGCGCGAGTGTCCTCGCCGGCGACCACCCTTCCGGCAGCGTCTCCTCCGCCCACCGTTGGCTCTGGTGGCGGCGGATGAAACGCGAGCGAACTGCAACCTCTGAAGCCTTCTTCTTGGGGCCATGGCGCAATTGTTGATGAAGTTCTTGATGAAGCTGGAGAGGTTGATGAAGAACGCGCCAGCGTGAGCGCGGATCAGGTCCGCACAACCTCGGCGCCCCTACGGCGCGCCAAAGATGTCGGGGAGGCGCCGCCACGAACACCTATGGGGCGAGCCCCTTATGCATCTTGATGCGAGGCGGAGGGAGCCTGAAGAAGCAGATCGTGGCGACGCAGGCGGTTTTACCGAGGTTAAGACGCGATGGACGCGTAAACCCTACTCCTGCCTTGGTTTGTATTGAGCTCGGGAGCTTGAAGAGCTCTGATGGCAGCTACACCGGCGTGAGTGTTGTGAAGGTTTCCCACGAACCCCCCACGTTGTGCATGGGCCTCCTTTTATAGTGCAAGGGTCACCTGCTTGGTGTCAGCGTAGGAGAAAGGGTAAAAATGTAAAAGAGGTGGTAGTTGGAGCAGTGCGAGGAACAGTGAAGCTACGGTCGTGAGCAGTGGTCGCTACCTACTTTGTGATGGGGACAAGGGCATTTAATGCCCGTCGCCGTCGACCCCAAAAGCTCCCGCCCTTGTGTCTCCGTGCGCCGCGGCGATGGATCCACCACCGTGAAGTGCCACCGTGTCCCCAGGCTGCCTGACCACCGCTGCGCGTCCTGGAAGGCCCAGGCGGCGCGTGGGTGATGAGCTGGGCGCAGGCACAGCGCAATTCTCCGGCAAGTACCTTGCGGGGTCTTGATCTTGCCGGGCAGGGAGCTTGCGGGCTCTGTAACTTTGTCGCTCCCGGGCCCTCGTCGGGGCGCATATAAGCGCCGGCGTGTCTTCTATGATGTAATCTTCTAGTCTTCTGGCGAGCTCCTCTTGCGGGGCCTTGCGTGAATGATGTAACCTTGAGCACAGGCGGCCTTCCCGACAAACTCCGCTTGCCGGGTCTCGATCTTCTGTCTTGTATGCTTCGTCTTTGAGTGGTTTGATATGGAGCATGAAGGTCTCCGTGAGCACATAGTAAACCTGCCATGAGGGGCTGCAACCGCCCGATGCACAAGTTGGGGTCTTGAGGTACCCCTACCTTAGCTCTACCGACACTAGCACGATTGCTCAATAGGCGGATCGACACTTGTGCACAACCTATAAGATGCAAAATGGATATTCTTTCTATCCCAAGTATGCTATGTATGTATGGTTCCCGGTGTTTCTCTCAAGCATGATATCATATGATGTAGATTTTGGTATGGCTCTTATGTGCAATGGGGTATGATGCTATGGCACTTGCTCACGAGCTCTTTGCTCTCTTTTTGCTTAAAAGCTTTTTCTCTTCTTTTTTTTCTCTATGGCCACTTTTGCACAATGCACAAACCAAGATAGCAATTGTGTATATGCGGGAACAAACTTGAGGCACAATGGATGATATGATACCAAGATGATATGGTATGTATGCAATGGATGGTGGTTCACTAATGTGCACAAATAGCGTTGCGGCAATACTCAAATGGCTAGTCTCGATAGGCAAATAGCATAAAATGGGCAAGGGTTAACAATGCAATTGCAAGGGAATATACAAAGGTGTCGTCGAGGTTACCGTCCTTTGCGATGATGAGTGGCGGTGTTCTTGGTGTAGATACCAAGATGATGGAGACTCGTCCCTAAGTGGCGAAACACCTTAGGAAGCGGAAAAACCGCGAACTCAAAATCTCAAATGACAAATGTCAAAATGGTGGTAGCGGAAGCGGTGGTGGTGTTGCACTAGGCAATGCGGAAGTGGAATGATGGGCTATACACAGTCGGAGTTGAATTTGCCGTCCTAAGTAGCTGAAACACCTTAGGAGACACAAGCCACAACTCAAACAACCTCAAATGCTATGGGGAACAAAATGGGTTGGGTTGCGGAAGTCGGTGGTGGTAATGCGGATGGTATGGTGGAGGCCTAGAGCAAACTTGCCAAATTTCAGAAAATATGATGAAGTCAAATGATGTTGGTGGTATTTTTGAGGGATGGGGGATGTCAATAGCTTCAAAAGCGAGCTAAAGAACGTAAAATCGGACTCGGATGAATTAGTTATGGCGAAAGAAGAATTCAGCGAGTCGATGTCGAGGTTACCCGGACATCCGGGGTAGGTCCGGATGATCCGGTTAAATCAAGCAATTTCTGTCGTGTGGGGCGTCCGGACATCCGGGAGATGGTCCAGCTGATCCGGGTGGATCCGGATGATCCGGGCAGGTCAAACTGCTCGGGTTTTGCTCGTGGAGACGAATTTTTGGGCGGAATTTGGGGATTTTGGGGTCAAAATTGGCGAGATTTCGTGGATGGAAGGTGGGGAAACTTGGGGAAATGCTAGATCCACTTGAAACCAAGCAAATCCACGGATCAAAATCAACAAAACATCATCAAACCAACAAATCACAAAAAAATTTGGGGCTATTTTTGGTGGGGATTTTCGGATTTAGGACGAAATCAACAAAATCAAGCTAGAAAAAGAGGAGTAGGGGCTCCAAAAACGTGATCAACCTAGCTCATGATACCATATGATGTAGGGTGGAACCCTATAGCGTCGATCTTTCACGTTTGGAGTGGGATCCCTCGAAGAACACGATGAACACGGGGAAGAACGGGGAGAAATCACAAGGGGAAACACTCAAGAACAAGTCCGAATCACACATCCACTAGACAATCAAACACACAAGATCACAAGGTACATGAACAACAAAGGGAAAGATACAAGGTAAGGTGATAGAGGCGGGGTGTCCCGATCTTTCGATGAGATGTTAACTATCGATTTGGTGGAGCGACTTTGACGATCCGACTACAAGCGTGCCTGACGTTGCGCCTTAGCAATCGCTAAACCAACTCCGAGAGGTTATTGACCACGCCGGAGCACAATCAACCTGACCACGAAGGTCTATTCCTGCAAGCAATCGAAGAACAAGCAAGAATATGATAAAAGCAATCTGAATATTGCGAGTATGTATGAAGTATTGATAAAGGTGGGGATCCGTAAGCGGTCTTGGTCAGTCGTTGGACACAAGCGAAGTACGAAGTTGCAATGGCTAACTTTGAACTAAACAAATCCCAAGGAAAAAGCTACTAGATGGATCTACTTATATAGGAGCAAGGGGTGGCGGCCAAGGAGGTGGGAGAACATCCCAAGGCAGCCTAAAACTAACCCTAGGTCGTACAAGGCCAATGGGCCCAAGTGGAGGTGACGTAACACCTTTGGACTTGTAGTTTGACTCGGATTCTGGTGCAGCGTCAGATTGTTTCGTCCATAACTCAACGCTCCGGACGGATTTTAAGGTGATTCCAACTGTGCTGGAAAGAGCATGAAATCTACTTTTCGACAAAAAAGAATCACCCAATTCGGAGTCCGTATGAAAAAGTTGTTGACGTTTTGAGTCAGGTATGTCTGTGCAGTCGAATCTGAATCCAGAACGTGAGAGACTTGGACTCTATCTTCTCTCGGCCCAAAAGTGACGTGAGAAGACTTTTGAACAACACCTAAACTTCTCCTTTTCCTTATCTTCATATGTGGATTGTACAAATGTCCCATACACCTGCAATTAGACAAAACACAAAAGTATGTGAAGTATTTTTGTTACGGATAACATAAATATATTATTGAATAGTTTGCACTAGAAATCACCTGACAAATATGCATGTATGCAATATTTTTGGTCTTATCCAAGGTAGTCATGTCCTCATCATCCTTCCCTTCTTGAAAACAAAGCCGTCCTCGGCGTTGCTTAATCTGAAATGTGGCTAACAAAAGAGACAAGGTGTACATGTTGTATATGTATATGTCATCCATTTTTATTTCCCTTGATTTTTGCATATATGACACAGGAATAGATGAGTAACTTGCATAGTTCATAAAATCTAAAGCCAACAAATTAGCACAAGAACTGGAAGGCATGAAAATATTGCAACTCAGTTTGCACATATAAGTGAAGCTCTTATTTATTTCAAAAGATTGACAATGTTCATCATTAAACCATCCCAACATTGGTGAATAAACCTTATTTGAATCAAATTTACATGCTATAACATGCTTAGATAAGCAAACATGCAATGAGTCATTCGACACAGAATCATCACCAAGATTAGAGGTCATATCAAAATGATTAAACATTGATTCTTTTGCATCAACAGTTAATTCAATGGGTGCACTCAAAATTGTTGGTATTTCAGTTGTTTGATCACATGGCGCATTCATGACAGTTTTAAGATTCTCTAAAATAGGTGATGTGCTCAAATCACGGGTAACTCAACACATGATGCATTCAAGTTAACTAGGGATGCATCATTCTCATGTGAAGTTAAATCATCAATACCTTCTTTGTTACCTTATCGCAAAGGCGTAGCTGATGTAGGTACACACGTAGACAATGCACCATACTCTTGAGATGATGTCGCTCACAATCCGAGGTGGGGCTTCTCTAGTAGGTGCAACGGTGGAGGAACCAACCGGCGGTGGTGAGGATGAACTGGAATAGTAGTTGTTGTAGTCACCCAATGCATCCTCCTGTATGCTGTCTCTCAAAGGTACAAGCACGAACATACATACCGGTAATGCAATGAGGAATATCTGAAATCTTGCCGAATATCATGGTTCAAACCACCAAAAATCTATTCATTGTATCATCCTCAGATTCTTCTATGTCACAATGATGCATATAAGATTTGAACTCTTGGTAGTAAGTATGAACAGTGTTATTGCCTTGTTTAAATTGTTCAAATTTGCGAAGCAATTCACGATGATAGTAAGGAGGGAAAAACTGTTTTCTCATTACATCTTTCAAATCTTTCCAAGTTGTGGGTTGGTTATCAATATTTTTCTTACAATGCACACTCCACCAAACAGAAGCAAAACCAGTAAATGCTCTAGTGGCAGCTCGTACTCGCTCAAGTTCAGAAAAAACATGTTGACTAGAAACTTGTTCTACTTCAAGCTCCCAAGCTAGATAAATAGCGGGATTAAATCTACCCTCAAATGACGGTAAAGAGCTAACCTGGCCATGTGCTTGTGTGTGTTGTCCCAACTCTCGTGATGGTGAAGATGTGTTAAATCGTCCAAGAACTTCTATCTCGAAACCTGTCATGATTAGTAGAAACAAGAAACAAAATTCGAGAATAATGTTCCTATGAACTACTAGGATGTGGTTGTAAAGTGCTCACAGATAAAGCAAATATCAATATCTTACAAGTTCTTACCATGCGGCGGTGGTGACAGGCAACCAGCGGTGTCAAGTAAATCTGAAGATTGTGTAAGCGATTGCCGGTGAGCGTCACGTATATACGGTGTAGAAATATGTGGAGCTGGGTTGGCTATATATGGTAGCAAAAGATTAGCAATAATCAATTCAGAGATGCAATGTTGAATAAACACTCAACAGCAGATACTGTGCTGGTCCTAGGCTAGACCGGACTAGAGGCGAGCCTAGAACACTAATGAGGTCACGGCGTAGCACAACTAGCATCAATGAAGGATACTAAGTAGCTCTTGACAGCAAGATAGAAGTGAAGATCCTGGCAGTAGTGAAGATAATGATGAAAAACAACTACCAAGCAGGATATACAACAACTGTCTCTTCAACTTTCCTCTTGAAATGTTTGAGCCAATTTTATGATAAATTCTTTCAAAGAATGCTACTAACTCAAGCTTTCCAATGCAAAAAGAATCACTCAATTCGAGTTGATATAAGGAGTCAAAGAATTGAAAACTGGCACGAAATATTGGAACAAGCTGTGTTGACGAACTTTGGAGGGCAAAACGACCTATTTAGAAGCCGATTTTGAGGTGTCAAATATTGAACTAGCTTCTGCAACTATTTAGATGCGGCTCGTCACTAGCTTCAATTTGAGTACTCACGGAGCCAAAACGGACTTCGTATGAGGAAGATACACCTGTTTTACTGAACAGTGCACAAAACAGATTCAATCCGAATTCAGGTACGAGATTGATTCTAGATAGATCCGATTTTTCCTCTCTCTTTTTTTTCTCACGCTTTTTTCTTTTCTTCTCTCTCTTTTCTTTTTTTCTTTCCTTTTTTCTCTCTTTTTTCTCTCTTTTTTCTCCCTCTTTCCAAGACAAACTAGATAAGATGCAGATTGGATCAGGCAAAGATGTGAATGACCTCAACTATGATTATGACAATGAACAGCGGCGTATGCGTGGTGAAATTAATAGATGGGATGGTGGACAGCGGAAGGGATAATGATGCAGCAGCAGCGTGACTAATGTGAACAGAACTCGAAACTCTAAAGGAACTAGACACTAAGACCAGCAACTGACACGGCGATGCAACCGATAATTCAACTATGCAAGCAACGAATAGAAAATTGCAAAGGCTCAGACTGGCTTGGATAAAGGATGAACAAATCTAACTTTTTGTGGCTTTTCATGGACTATAGGTATGAATGACGAATCGATCTAAACTATGAAAAACTGTAAAATCTCACCGACTAACCTGAAAACTGATACCACTTGATAGGCGGGGTGTCGATCTTTCGATGAGATGTTAACTATCGATTTGGTGGAGCGACTTTGGCGATCCGACTACAAGCGTGCCTGACGTTGCGCCTTAGCAATCGCTAAACCAACTCGAGAGGTTATTGACCACGCGGAGCACAATCAACCTGACCACGAAGGTCTATTCCTGCAAGCAATCGAAGAACAAGCAAGAATATGATAAAAGCAATCTGAATATTGCGAGTATGTATGAAGTATTGATAAAGGTGGGGATCCGTGGCGGTCTTGGTCTGGTCGTTGGACACAAGCGAAGTACGAAGTTGCAATGGCTAACTTTGAACTAAACAAATCCCAAGGAAAAAGCTACTAGATGGATCTACTTATATAGGAGCAAGGGGTGGCGGCCAAGGAGGTGGGAGAACATCCCAAGGCAGCCTAAAACTAACCCTAGGTCGTACAAGGCCAATGGGCCCAAGTGGAGGTGACGTAACACCTTTGGACTTGTAGTTTGACTCGGATTCTGGTGCAGCGTCAGATTGTTTCGTCCATAACTCAACGCTCCGGACGGCTTTTAAGGTGATTCCAACTGTGCTGGAAAGAGCATGAAATCTACTTTTCGACAAAAAAAGAATCACCCAATTCGGAGTCCGTATGAAAAAGTTGTTGACGTTTTGAGTCAGGTATGTCTGTGCAGTCGAATCTGAATCCAGAACGTGAGAGACTTGGACTCTATCTTCTCTTGGCCCAAAAGTGACGTGAGAAGACTTTTGAACAACACCTAAACTTCTCCTTTTCCCTTATCTTCATATGTGGATTGTACAAATGTCCCATACACCTGCAATTAGACAAAACACAAAAGTATGTGAAGTATTTTTGTTCGGATAACATAAATATATTATTGAATAGTTTGCACTAGAAATCACGACAAATATGCATGTATGCAATATTTTGGTCTTATCCAAGGTAGTCATGTCCTCATCATAAGGTTCATCTCCAAGAGGAGGTCTTGATGATATCCTAGATGGATCTTCCCACAAGGGGTCTTGATGATATCCGAGGATCTTCTCACATGGAGGTCTTGAAGTCCATGGGAGTGGTAGTCTCTCTCTCTCAAGAGTAGAGGTAGGAGCAAAGCTCACCTAAGAATGAGCTATCATATTTGCTAACCCTAGAAAGGAGGTCGAGGAGGTCTATTTATAGTCTAGTGGGCGAAGGGGTAAGTGAGGCGAATGGGTACATGGGCCTCGGCCGAAGCGTTACTGCATGAGCAAGACCGGATGATCCGGATGGGGGTCCGGATGATCCGGCCGTCGTCCGGATGATCCGGGAGGTGGCCCGGATGATCCGGTTTCAGGAGAAACCTTCGGGTATCCTCAGCGCGGTTATCCGGATGATCCGGGCGGCGGTCCGGATGTCCGGGCTAGCTTCAGCCGCTGCTCTATCTTCTTCTCCTTTCTTCCGTCTTCTCTTCCATGCTACCCCCGCGGATGGTGTAGACGTACACTTGCGCTCGCACTCCTCCTCGACATCCGTGATGTTCCGACAATACCTATGCATGCACACGTAAGGAGTGCCAAGTAGTATACCATCCTCGAGAGTGTCAAGTGAGCACGTGTAAAGGAGATGATTCACCTTTGTGTATGTGAAGTAGATGTCGCACGTGTCACTTGCCAAATGGACTCTTGACATGGTGATGTCCATAGGATGCTCCGCATCACACTAAGACCAGCAACTCGACACGACGATACAACCGATAATTCAATAATGCAAACAATGAAAAGAAAATTGCAAAGGCTTGGACTGGCTCGGACAAATGATGAATAGATCTAACTTTTTTTGTGGCTTTTTCTTGGACAATAGGTAAGAAAATAAATCGAATCTAGGGATAACTGGAAAATCTCACCGAGCAACCTGAAAACTGATACCACTTGATAGGCGAGGTCCGCTCTTTCAATGAGATGATAACTATCGATTTGGTGCGATCGACTTTGCGATCCGACTACAAGCGTGCGACATTGCGCCTTAGCAACCGCTAAACCAATCTCCCGAGGTTCTTGGCGATGCGAAAGCACGATGAGCTGACCACGAAGGTCTATTCCTGCAAGCAATCGAAGAACAAGCAAGAATATGATAAAGCAATCTGAATATTGCAAATATGGATGAAGTATTGATAATGGTGGGGATCCGTAAGCGGTCTTGGTCTGGTCGTTGGACACAAACGAAGTACACGAAGTTGCGTTGGCTAACTTTTAACTAAACAAATGCCAAGGGAAAAGCTACTAGATGGATCTACTTATATAGGAGCAAGGGGTGGCGGCCAAGGAGGTGGGAGGACGTCCCAAGGAAGCCTAAAACTAACCCTAGGTCGTACAAGGCCAATGGGCCCAAGTGGAGGTGACGTAACACATTTGGACTTGTAGTTTGACTCGGATTCTGGTGTAGCGTCAGATTGTTTCGGGCATAACTCAACGCTCCGGACGGATTTTAAGGTGATTCCAATTGGGTTGGAAAGATCTTGAAATCTAATTTCCAACAAAAAAAGAAGCACCCAATTCGGAGTCTGTATGAAAAAGTTGTTGGCGTTTTGAGTCAGGTATGTCTGTGCAGTCCGAATCTGAATTCAGAGCGTGAGAGACTTGGACTCTATCTTCTCTTGGCCCAAAAGTGACGTGAGAGGACTTTTGAACAGCACCTAAGCTTCTCCTTTTCCCTTATCTTCATATGTGGATTGTACAAATGTCTCATACACCTGCAATTAGACAAAACACAAAAGTGTGTGAAGTATTTTTGTTCTGAATAACATAAATAGATTATTGAATAGTTTGCACTAGAAATCACGACAAATATGCATGTATGCAATATTTTGGTCTTATCCAAGGTAGTCATGTCCTCATCAGACTAACCCCAAAATCTGCAGGAAGCTCAAGTTTATATGCATTATCATTTATTTTCTCCAACACCTTAAAAGGGACCATCAGCACGTGGCATTAGCTTTGATTTGCGCACATCAGGAAATCTACCCTTACGCAAATGTAACCAAACAAGATCTCCACGTGCAAACACAACATGTTTCCTACCCTTATCTCCAGCAAGTTTATATTTAGCATTCATCGCTCAATGTTTTGATGAGGACATCAATACAATTGTTACACCCACAGCCCTGCTGCTATACATCTTGGACCAATTACTAGAGCTCGCATGCGCCAACTAAATTACCGGTACTTTCGTTTCTTGGTAATGATTCTAATGTTCATGAGAATATGATGCTGCCTAAATTGGATACATTTGTTTTGCTTACAAATGAAGGGCCTAGCTTGGAGAAGGATGAACATTGGAGCAAGAACAAGCATGGAGATGATGGCATGCTAAAGGGGACAAGAATGGAGTTACAAGTGATGATTTCAGAACTTTGAAGCCACCATAATGAGTGCATGAAGCCTTGGACGAAATATACAAGATGTCACTTCATAAATTTCGTCCAGAGGCTATTCTAGGTGCTGCGTCACCTTATTATTGGGCCAGGCCCATGTAATTTCGAAATACATTAGTACAGGCTATTTTTAGAGTCCGTATGTGTGGGGAAACAAGAGATAGGGTTAGTTTCGGACCCCTCCACCAAGGGCCACGAAATTCACCCCCTCTTCCTCCATATATACAGCCCTTAGGGCACCGTTTAGACTTCAGGTTTTGTTTAGATTAAAAGTTCGCCATAGCTGCAACTTCGTGTACTTCGTTTGTGCTCAACGACCAGACAAAGGCGTCACAGAACCCCACCTTGATCAATAAAGCTTTCATCTTATATTCGCAATATCCAGATTGCAATCTCAGTTTCTTGCTTGTTCTTCGTTTGCTCGCAGGAAACAGACCCTCGTGGTCAGGTTGATCGTGCTCCGGTGTGGTCAATAACCTCTCGGAGATGGTTTAGCGATTGCTAAAGCGCGGCGTCCTCCACGTTCGTGGTCGGATCGTCAAAGTCGACTTCCACCAAAGCGAAATCCACCATCTCATCGAAAGGCGGGACACCTTTGCCTCTATCAAGTGGTATCAGATTTCCGGGTTGCTCGGTGAGATTTTACAGTTTTCATAGTTTAGATCGAGTGCATTCTTCATACCTATAGTCACGAAAAAGCCAAAAAAATTAGGGTTAGTTCATCCCATCGAACCAATCGAGCCTTTGCATAATCTTTTACGTATTTGCTTCGTTGAATTTGCGGTTGCATCGTCGTGTCAAGTTCTGGTCTTAGCGTCTAGTCTTTTAGAGTTTGAGTTACATTCACGAGTTGTCACGTTGCGCTGCCATATATCACCACCGCATCATCACCGCCAATCCGAATCCATATCGCCACCACATATCCGCCGCCATCCGCCAATCCGAGTTCACACGCAACATATATCCGCCACATGCGAGTTCCATCAGATTCATCTCCGCCACCGGTCCGAGGTTCCACAGATTCATCTCCGCCACCGGTCCGAGTTCCACAGTTCATCTCCGCCACGGTCCTAGTCCGAGTCGATAATTGTTACATTGTTCTCGATTACGGATCACGCGATACTCCGAGTCGTGACAGAGAAGGACTCCCGAACTTCCGAGCCATCCGCAGAAGAAAAACAGTTCTAGTTTCAAAAAAAAATTGTAAAAAAATTCCAGTTCCAGTTTCAAAAAAGTCTGGAAAATTCTGGCTAGGCAGTTTTTAGACCATTTGTAGACTTTTTCGAAAAAAATTTGTTGCGGAGCAAAAAAAAGAGAGGAAAAAAAGTGCAAAAAAAAGTGAAAAAAAAATTCAGTGTGTGCTCCTCCCTTGTTTACGTGCAGCGCCGTGATTTTGTTAGTGTTCTAGGCTCGCGTCTCTAGCACGGTCTAGCCTAGGACCAACCTTTATCTACCGTCGTTGGCGTTTATTCAACTTTGCATCTCTGAATTGATTATTCTTGACCCTTTTGCTACCATATTATAAGCCTTCCTGTTGGGGGGCGTAGTAATTTCAAAAATTTCCTCGCGCACGCAAGATCATGGTGATGTATGGCAGCGAGAGGAGAGTGTTGCCTCGTACCCTCGTGAACCCGAAGCGAGGCGATCTGGCGTAGAGGAAGTAGTCGTCACGATCTCCTCGCGATCCGACCGATCGGCGCCGTTACTCCGGCGCCCGAGTTCTTGACACGTACAGCTCGATGGCGCTCCTCGGGCTGCAATCCGATGAGAGCCGGGGAGGAGAGTTTCGTCGACCTGACGGCGTGGTGGCGATCTTGATGTTCTACCGGCGCGAGGCTTCGCCTAAGCTTTGCGACGATATGACCGAGGTGGAATATGGTGGAGGGGCACCGCACACGGCTAAGGCGATCCGTAGATCAACTTGTGTGTTCTAGGGTGCCCCCTGCCCCGTATATAAAGGAGCAAGGGGGTGCGGCCGGCCCAAGGAGGCTGGGAGAGTCCTCTCCCAGGAGTAGGACTCCCCCCTTCCTAGTTGGAATAGGATTGGGGGAGGAAAGAGGGAAGGGCGCGCCCCCTCTCCTTGTCCTATTCGGACTAGGGGAGGGGCGGCCTGCCTGGCGGCCCTTCCTCTTCTCCTCATGGTCCACTAAGGCCCAATAACCCCGGGAGGTTCAGTAACCCGGTGTTAGGTAAAATCCGATTTCACGGAACCATTCGAACTCAAATATAGGCTTCAATATATCAATCTTTATGTCTCGACCATTTGAGACTCCTCGTCATGTCCGTGATCACATCGGGACTCGAACTTCTTGGTACATCAAAATACACAAACTCATAATATAACCGTCATGAAACCTTAAGCGTGCGGACCCTACGGTTCGAGAACAATGTAGACATGACCGAGACCGTCTCGGTCAATAACCAATAAGCGGGACCTGGATGCCCATATTGGCTCCTACATATTCTAGGAAGATCTTTATCGGTCGGACCGCATAACAACATCGTTGTTCCCTTTGTCATCGGTATGTTACTTGCCGAGATTCGATCGTCGGTATCAATACCTAGTTCAATCTCGTTACCGGCAAGTCTCTTTACTCGTTCCGTAATACATCATCTCACAGCTAACTCATTAGTTGTAATGCTTGCAAGGCTTGGTGATGTGTATTCTTGAGAGGCGAGAGATACCTCTCCGACAATCGGAGTGACAAAACCTAATCTCGAAATCGCCGACCCAACATACGCCTTTGGAGACACTGTAGTACTCCTTTATAATCACCCGATTCGTTGTGGCGTTTGGTAGTACCAAAGTGTTCCTCCGTAAGCAGGAGTTGCATAATCTCATAGTTATAGGAACATGTATAAGTCATGGATAAAAGCGGTAGCAACATACTAAGCGATCGTGTGCTAAGCTAGTGGAATGGGTCATGTTAATCGGATCATTCAACTAATGATGTGACCTTGTTAATCAAATAACAACTCTTTGTTCATGGTTAGGAAACATAACCATCTTTGATTAACAAGCTAGTCTAATAGAGGCATACTAGTGACATATTGTTTGTCTATGCATTCACACATGTATCATGTTTCCGGTTAATACAATTCTAGCATGAATGATAAACATTTATCATGAAATAAGGAAATAAATAATAACTTTATTATTGCCTCTAGGGCATATTTCCTTGATCTCCCACTTGCACTAGAGTCAATAATCTAGATTACATAGTAATGATTCTAACACCCATGGAGTCTTGGTGTTGATCAGTTTTTGCTCGTGGAAGAGGCTTAGTCAATGGAGTGCGCTACATTCAGATCCGTATGTATCTTGCAAATCTCTATGTCTCCCACGGACTAAATCCGGATGGAATTGAGGCGTCTCTTGATGTGCTTGGTCCTCTTGTGAAATCTGGATTCCTTTGCTAAGGCAATTGCTCGATATTGTCACGAAGATTTTCATTGGACCCGATGCACTAGGTATGACACCTAGATGGGATATGAACTCCTTCATCCAGACTCCTTCATTAGCTGCTTCGAAGCTGCTATGTACTCCGCTTCACATGTAGATCCCGCTCGATGCTTTGTTTAGAACTACACCAAGCGACAGCTCCTCCGTTTAGTGTAAATCATTATCCGGTCTGCGATTTAGAATCGTCGGATCGGTGTCAAAGCTTGCATCAGCGTAACCGTTTACGATGAGCTCTTTGTCACCTCCATATCGAGAAACATATCCTTAGTCCTTTTCGGTATTTCGGGATGTTCTTGACCGCTGTCCGATGATCACTCTGGATTACTTTGGTACCTTCTGCTAAGCTTATAGCAAGGCACACATCAGTGCGGTACGACATTGCATACATGATAGAGCCTATGGCTGAAGCATAGGAACATCTTTCATTTCTCTCTATCTTCTGCGGTGGTCGGGCATTGAGTCTTACTCAACTTCACACCTTGTAACACAGGCAAGAACCCTTTCTTTGCTTGATCCATTTGAACTTCTTCAAAATTTTGTCAAGGTATGTGCTTTGTGAAAGTCAATTAAGCGTCTTGATCTATCTCTATAGATTTTGATGCCCAATATGTAAGCAACTTCACGAGGTCTTTCATTGAAAAACTCTTATTCAAGTATCCCTTTATGCTATCCGAAATTCTATATCATTTCCGATCGGTAATATGTCATCTACATATAATATCGAAATGCTCTGAGCTCCACTCACTTTCTTGTAAATCTGAGGCTTCTCCAAAAGTGCATATGAACCCAAATCTTTGATCACACTATCAAAGCGTTTATTCCAACTCGAGATGCTTGCACCAGTCCATAAATGGATCATTGGAGCTTGCACACTTTGTTAGCTCCTTTGGATCGATAAAACCTTACGGTTGCATCATATACAACTCTTCTTCCGAAATCCATTCAGGAATGCAGTCTTTACATCCATTTGCCAAATTTCATAATCATAAAATCGGCAATTGCTAACATGATTCGGACAGACTTAAGCATCGCTCGGGTGAGAAGGTCTCATCGTAGTCAATCCCTTGAACTTATCGAAAACCCTTTGCGACAAGTCGAGCTTTGTGAGCGATAACATTACCGTCGCGTCGGTCTTCTTCTTGAAGATCCACTTGTTTTCTATTGCTTGCCGACCCTCGGGCAAGTCAACCAAAATCCATACTTTGTTTTCATACATGGATCCCATCTCAGATTTCATGGCCTCAAGCCATTTTGCGAATCTGGGCTCACCATCGCTTCTTCATAGTTCGTAGGTTCATCATGATCTAGTAGCATGACTTCGAACAGGATTACCGTACCACTCAGTGCGGATCTTAGTCTGGTTGATCTACGAGGTTACGTAGTAACTTGATCTGAAGTTTCATGATCAACATCATCAACTTCCTCACTATTTGGTGTAGATGTCTCGAACCGGTTTCTGCGACAAACTACTTTCAAGTAAGGGAGAAGGTACAATTACCTCATCAAGTTCTACTTTCCTCCCACTCACTTCTTTCGAGAGAAACTCCTTCTCTAGAAAGGATCCATTCTTAGCAACAAATGTCTTGCCTTCAGATCTGTGATAGAATGTGTACCCAACTGTTTCCTTTGGGTATCCTATGAAGACACATTTCTCCGATTTGGGTTCGAGCTTATCAGGTTGAAGCTTTTTCACATAAGCATCGCATCCCCAAACTTTAAGAAATGACAACTTTGGTTTCTTGCTAAACCATAGTTCATAAGGTGTCGTCTCAGCGGATTTTGGCGGTGTTCTATTCAGTGTGAATGCGGCCGTCTCTAGAGCATAACCCCAAAGCGATAGCGGTAAATCTGTAAGAGACATCATAGATCGCACCATATCTAGTAAAGTGCGATTCTGACGTTCGGACACACAATTCTGCTGTGGTGTTCCGGGTGGCGTGAGTTGCGAAACTATTCGCATTGTTTCAAATATAGATCAAACTCGTAACTCAAATATTCACCTCCACGATCGGATCGTAGAAATTTAATTTTCTTATTACGATGATTTTCTACTTCACTCTGAAATTCTTTGAACTTTTCAAATGTTTAGGACTTATGTTTCATTAAGTAGATATACCCATATCTGCTTAAATCATCTGTGAAGGTGAGAAAATAACGATATCATACGAGCCTCAACATTCATCGGACCACATACATACTGTATGTATGATTTCCAACAAATCTGTTGCTCTCTCCATAGTCCGGGAAGCGGGGTTTTAGTCATCTTGCCCATGAGGCACGGTTACATAAGTGCCAAGTCATTCATAATCAAGTGACTCCAAAAGTCCATCAGTATGGAGTTTCTTCATGCGCTTTATACCGATATGACCTAAACGGTAGTGCCACAAATAAGTTGCACTATCATTATCAACTCTGCATCTTTTGGCTTCAACATTATGAATACTAGTTGATTCCCCGCGCGTTGCTGCGGTAAAATATGGTTATGAATGTGTTTAAAATAAAAACAACATATGACTATATATATAGTATTAAAATGGATAGCCCATGGTTGTGGATGCCAACAGGAATAATAAATCAAGAACCTACAGATCCCCTTAATGGGAAAATAAACGGCATTGATAATACCCGATTGTCGCAGAGTTCAGCTGCAACCACCAATATACTATACATAAATTGGCCAAAATATTTATACTGCAGAGAAAAAAATGATACTTCAGGAAATTCAAGCCAAGAAAATCAACCTGAAAGCAATACGAACTTATAAGATAACTAAGATAGTTTGTTAGGTGAGAAACACACACCTACATACGGCTCTTGCCAATTGATTACTTCAATCTTTGTTAGTTTGCTCCTTGGATGTTGCCTACATCGTCTTTCCTTTTCTGGCTTCGTACAATGTTGAGGGACATTTTGTATTTGTCACCATGACACAGATTCATGTGTCCTCTTCTTTACCTCACCTATCAATGTTGTATGATCAATTAGCAACATGGAAATAAAATAAAATACTATGATAGTTAGTTATGGATTGAACATGGCATTCAATAATAGTGATACATGGGAAATGTGTAAGATAAAATTGATGATAAAGGGCATGTAGAATGCAAGTATAATCTGGACTGTAGGACAATAGTACGGGAGTCATGATGTCTACTTTGTTTGGAAGCAATTTATTATCATTTTTTTTTGGCAAACCTATGTCCAGAAGCTCTTGGAGCTTAACACAATCTTAGGACTCGAGTATGGAGACTTAAAGATTTCCACTGGCATAAAATTCATAAATTTCTGATTTGAAGGCTACATGTCGCACTAACCTCATGTGCATAAAACAACTTGACAATGAGAAAGAAGGACATGTAGGTTGTTTGGTTACAAAAATACCACACCAAAATACTTTTTAGCTTTCTTACATGATCAACAACAGTGTTCAAATCAGAGAGTAAAAAATGACTAAAAAGTAACATATGAAGAAACAACATGAGGAGATGGGATTATTATTTGACTACATCAAAGGATTACGCTTGGTGCACTTCACTTGCAACCTTTTTGAATTTTCATCAACTACCTGGTCGACATGAGAAAGCAAAGATCTGCACAAACAACATGCAACCCAAAGGTGTTGGTATTACTAATGAAATCCTCCAAACAAATAGTCAAAGAATAATTGAATTGTAAATAAGCAAAAGCAGCACAAATCATCCACAAACGAATCTATATCCAACCAGAAAAAGATGTGTGACAACGCCTACGATGCGGACGACCGTTGAATCTTGTGCAAGGGACAACAACCTGCTCACTCCCCAGTGCAATGGAGAGGACAGAGTGCAACATGTTATAATAACTGATAAGGCTGGCATGTTAATTGTTCAGAGGCAATAACATGCAAATTCACAGACTTCAAGCAAATAGGATTTAGAGATCCACTTCACTCAAGATCATGAGATTGTGGCTTACCCCGGACAATCCTTACGACCAGCTAGCTAGCCAAACCTAGTAGTTATCCACATACTGCAGAACCTAAAGTAGTAACGACACTTGCTAATTAGGTTACTCCTCCCCCATCCTTCCTAATCTCAAAGAAATACCTCATGTCCACTTACACATCCCATCATCTTCCATAATCTGCAAGCAAAACTCTGACATAAGTAGATTCACTGGAACAAAATAAAATGCACACCATCTCCTTGTAGAAACTTCTTTATATCTGGCAGATGGCCTTACTATCTTTTATTGAGCAGAATAGGAAATCCTTGCAAAGATTCCACATGGCTGATTGTCCGCAATGTTACGAACTGATTCCTAACTACAAAACGAAACATGATTATTTTAGACAACAGGTAACCTAGATTGTAGTCAATGAATTAATTGCTTACTGAACAATCCTAAGTAGGAGGAAGGAAGGAGAGGAAGTAGAGCACGTACCATGGCCTTTTTCTTGCAAACAGCGATATGTGGTCTTCGCCTGCGCCTCACGACCGGATGCAGATGACGAATAGCATGGTGCTGGACCCTCTGCCCCCGCATCCGCATGCTTGAGATGGAACAGCTCGCCGTCGGCGGCGTGTGGAGGAATGTCTGCTGACACTGGGAAGAAGAATATGTCGCCTCCAAGGCAGCGCGGTGGTGGCACTAATGGCTGCAGATTTGTCCCGTCTAGTACAGGAAGGGAATCACGTTGGGGGCTTCAACTCAAGTTAATGAAGGCGTGCAGCGAGAGGATCCGGATTGATTCGTCGATCGGGCTTTGGCGAGCGCGCATAGGTGCAGCGAGGACTCCAGTTCGTTCCGCCACCAGAAGGAGTCGAGAAATAAAATCCATCACCATCACGCATGCCGGCATCCGTTCATGCATGTGAGTTTGTGGTAGGGAGATCGGGTGATTGGAACGTTTCCGGAAGAGGTGGACGACGCATCAATTGCGAAGTTGAACCGAACGACGCATGGTTTACACCTGAGGATGGGAGAACGCATGAGGTGGGGGTGGGTCGGTTCAATCAGGATTCGAGAGTTAGGACCGTGTAGGCGTACACTGGTGAGCGTCTGGTCTATCCTGTGAACCGGTAACTGATCCCTGAGTTGGCTGATGAATTGTTGGTTGGTCCCACTTGTAAGTCAGTAATGGAAAGATGATGTGGCTGACCTGCTGATGTGGATAGGCTGCATGTCAAGAGAAAGAATATAGTGGGGATGAACTATTTAGGTATTATAGATGTGTATCACTACTATCGAGATTCATCAAAAATAGACCACTCTGCAGGGGTGCATGACCATAAAAGATATTACTCATATAAATAGAACAACCATTATTCTCTGATTTAAATGAATAACCGTCTCGCATCAAACAAGATCCAGATATAATGTTCATGCTCAACGCAGGCACCAAATAACAATTATTTAGGTCTAAAACTAATCCCGAAGGTAGATGTAGAGGTAGCGTGCCGACCGCGATCATATCGACTTTGGAACCATTTCCCACGCGCATCGTCACCTCGTCCTTTGCGGTGTTAAGCAATCCGTAGTCCTGTTTGAGTTGCAAATATTAGCAGAACCGTTATCAAATACCAGTGCTCTGCGAGCTCTAGTAAGGTACACATCAATAACATGTATATCACATATACCTTTGTTCACCTTGCCATCCTTCTTATCCGCCAAATACTTGGGGCAGTTCCGCTTCAAAGTGACCGATCGCTTGCGGTAGAAGCACTCGATTTCAGGTTTAGCTCGGACTTGGGTTTCTTCTCTGAGCGACAACTTGCTTGCTGTTCTTCTTGAAGTTCCTTCTTCTTCCCTTTGCCTTTCTTCTTGAAACTAGTGGTCTTATTGACCATCAACACTTGATGCTCCTTCTTGATTTCTACCTCCGCAGCCTTTAGCATTGCGAAGAGCTCGGTATAGTCTTTACTAACCCTTGCATATTATAGTTCATCACGAAGCCTTTGTAGCTTGGTGGCGGTGATTGAAGAATTACATCAATGACACAATCATCCGGAAGATTAACTCCCGGTTGAGTCAAGTGATTGTAATACCCGGACATTTTGAGTATGTGCTCCTTGAGAACTATTCTCCTCCATCTTGCAGCTATAGAACTTATTGGAGACTTCATATCTCTCAATCCGGACATTACATTTGGAATATCAACTTCAACTCTGGAACATCTCATATGCTCCATGCGTTCAAAATGTCGTTGAAGTCCGGTTCTAAGCCGTAAAGCATGGCACTTGAACTATAGAGTAGTCATCAGCTTTGCTCTGCGGACATTCTTAACGTCGTCGGTTGCATCAGAAGCGGGCACGGCACCTAGCGGTGCATCCGGGGCGTAACTCTTACGTGCAGCAATGAGGATAATCCTCGAGTTCTGGACCCGATCCGTGTAATTGCTACCATCATCTTTCAACTTTGCTTTCTCAAGGAACGCATTAAAATTCAACGAAGAACAAAGCACGAGCCATCTATCTACAATCAAGCGTAGACAAGCAAGATACTATCGGTACTAAGTTCATGATAAATTTAAGTTCAATTAATCATATTACTTAAGAACTCCCACTTAGCAGACATCTCTCTAGTCATCTAAGTGATCACGTGATCCAAATCAACTAAACCATAACCGATCATCACGTGAGATGGAGTAGTTTTCAATGGTGAACACCTTATGTTGATCATATCTACTATATGATTCACGCTCGACCTTCGGTCTCCGTGTTCGAGGCCATATCTGCATATGCTAGGCTCGTCAAGTATAACTGAGTATTACTGCGTGTGCAAAGCTGGCTTGCACCCGTTGTAGATGGACGTAGAGCTTATCACACCCGATCATCACGTGGTGTGCGGGCACGACGAACTTTGGCAACGGTGCATACTCAGGGAGAACACTTCTTGATAATTTAGTGAGAGATCATCTTATAATGCTACCGTCAATCAAAGCAAGATAAGATGCATAAAAGATAAACATCACATGCAAATCAATATAAGTGATATGATATGGTCATCATCGTCTTATGCTTCGTGATCTCCATCTCAGCAGCACCATCATGATCACCATCGTCACCGGAGCGACACCTTGATCTCCATCGTAGCATCGTTGTCGTCTCGCCAATCTTATGCTTCTCGACTATCGCTACCGCTTAGTGATAAAGTAAAGCATTACAGAAGCGATGCATTTCATACAATAAGCGACAACCATATGGCTCCTGCCGATTGCCGATAACCGGTTACAAAACATGATCATCTCATACAATAAAATATAGCATCATGTCTTGACCATATCACATCACAACATGCCCTGCAAAAACAAGTTAGGCGTCCTCTACTTTGTTGTTGCAAATTTTACGTGGCTGCTACGGGCTTAAGCAAGAACCAATCTCACCTCGCATCAAAACCACAGCGATACTTCATCAAATAGACTCGTTTTAACCTTCTCAAGGACGGGCGTAGCCACTTTCAGTTCAACTAAAGTGAGAGAGCAGACACCCGCGGTCACCTTTAAGCAGCGAGTGCTCGTGGCGGTGAAACCAGTCTCGCGTAAGCGTCTGGCGTAATGTCGGTCGGGCGCTTCATCTCACAATACCGCTGAACCAAAGTATGACATGCTGGTAGGTAGTATGACTTGTATCGCCCACAACTCACTTGTGTTCTACTCGTGCAAAACATCAAACCATAAAACCTAGGCTCGGATGCCCTTTGTTGGGGAGCGTAGTAATTTCAAAAAATTCCTACGCACACGCAAGATCATGGTGATGTATGGCAACGAGAGGGGAGAGTGTTGTCTACGTACCCTCGTAGACCGAAGCGGAAGTGATCACAACGTAGAGGAAGTAGTCGTACGATCTCCTCGCGATCCGACCGATCCCGGCGCCGTTACTCCGGCGCCCCCAAGTTCTTGACACACGTACAGCTCGATGACGCTCCACGGGCTCCAATACAGTTGAGCTTCGGGGAGGGAGAGTTTCGTCAGCACGACGGCGTGGTGGCGATCTTGATGTTCTACGGCGAGGCCGCCTAAGCTTTGCGGACGATATGACCGAGGTGGAATATGGTGGAGGGGCACCGCACACGGCTAAGGAGCGATCCGTAGATCAACTTGTGTGTTCTAGGGTGCCCCTGCCCCGTATATAAAGGAGCAAGGGGGGTGCGGCCGGCCCAGGAGGAGGCGGAGGAGTCCTACTCCCAGGAGTAGGACTCCCCCTTCCTAGTTGGAATAGGATTGGGGGGAGGAAAGAGGGAAGAGGCGCCGCCCCTCTCCTGTCCTATTCGGACTAGGGGAGGCGCGGCCTGCCCTGGCGGCCCTTCCTCTTCTCCCTCGTGGCCCACTAAGGCCCAATAACCCCGGGAGGTTCAGTAACCCCGGTGTTCAGTAAAATCGATTTCACCGGAACCATTCGAACTCAAATATAGGCTTCCAATATATCAATCTTTATGTCTCGACCATTTGAGACTCCTCGTCATGTCCGTGATCACATCCGGGACTCGAACTTCTTGGTACATCAAAATACACAAACTCATAATATAACCGTCATTGAAACCTTAAGCGTGCGGACCCTACGGTTCGAGAACAATGTAGACATGACCGAGACCGTCTCGGTCAATAACCAATAGCGGGACCTGGATGCCCATATTGGCTCCTACATATTCTCGAAGATCTTTATCGGTCGGACCGCATAACAACATCGTTGTTCCTTTGTCATCGGTATGTTACTTGCCCGAGATTCGATCGTCGGTATCAATACCTAGTTCAATCTCGTTACGGCAAGTCTCTTTACTCGTTCGTATTACATCATCTCACAGCTAACTCATTAGGTGTAATGCTTGCAAGGCTTCGGTGATGTGTATTACGAGAGGGCGAGAGATACCTCTCGACAATCGGATGACAAAACCTAATCTCGAAATCGCCAACCCAACATCGCCTTTGGAGACACCTGTAGTACTCCTTTATAATCACCCGATTCGTTGTGACGTTTGGTAGTACCAAAGTGTTCCTCCGTAAGCGGAGTTGCATAATCTCATAGTTATAGGAACATGTATAAGTCATGGATAAAAGCAGTAGCAACATACTAAACGATCGTGTGCTAAGCTAGTGGAATGGGTCATGTCAATCAGATCATTCAACTAATGATGTGACCTTGTTAATCAAATAACAACTCTTTGTTCATGGTTAGCAAACATAAGCATCTTTGATTAACAAGCTAGTCTAGTAGAGGCATACTAGTGACATATTGTTTGTCTATGCATTCACACATGTATCATGTTTCCGGTTAATACAATTCTAGCATGAATGATAAACATTTATCATGAAATAAGGAAATAAATAATAACTTTATTATTGCCTCTAGGGCATATTTCCTTCACTTCCCAGCTCCACATACATCTACGTCGTGCGTTTGACTCTCCCTGGCAATCGCTCTATCCAAGCTTTGATTACAACGGTTGCCGATCACCGCGTGCTGCTGGGTAAGAACTGGTAAGAATTTGAGATTTGCTTGACGGATTTGTGACACCCACCACCACCTCTTGTTAGTAGTCTGTAGGATCATATTCTTGTGTGTTTCTATTGTTGCTAACCATGGCAGGATCACAAGCCAGCGAGACCGACCGGGAGAACTGACGAACAAACAGCTACATGATAAATTTCAGCAAATGATGAGTGGACAGGTGCAAGATGTGCTAAACAGATTTGACGAGGCCATGGAGAAGATAGATGGCATTGAGAAGGCGTTTGAAACAAAGCTTGATAGCAAGTTTGATGAATTGCTCGCGTTTTCCACAACCACCATGGCTGCACCTATCGCACCTCTACAACGACAACAACTACGCCCCTTCCGAATCAGTGCAGGCGAGCTCAGCGTGTTCCTATTGAGCAAGGACAAAATTCTGGTTCATTGCTATCTGCTGTTGGTGCTTCTTTGGCTCTGCTACTGCTGCTGCTGGTACCGAGGAGGATGATGAGTATGTGGGCGATTATGAGGATGAGGTTGATCAACATCGAACTACGTGCAACCACCAGCACTACAACCACCGGTCGTCCACATGCAAATAATGGCAATATTAGGGCTCCCCTCAGTGCGAGATCATGACCATCTCCCTAAACTGAAATTGAATATTCCACCATTTGAGGGTAGATATGTTCTGATATATATCTTACTTGGGAGTTAGAAACTGAACAACGATTTACATGTTTACAATATCCTGAGGAGAGACGTGTTCCTGCTGCTGTTTGTGCTTTCACTAGCTTTGCATGTGTTTGGTAGTCTGAACATTGTAGATTATATCATGTTCCAGCTACTTGGGCTGCTTTGAAAACTGCTATGCGTACTCGTTGGGTTCCACCATATTGTCAGCGTGAATTACTTCAAAAATTGCAGCGCTTAAGACAAGGAAAAAATTCGTAGAAGAATATTATCGGGAATTACAAACTGGCTTGATTAGATGTGGTATTGTTGAGGAGAATGAAGCTATGCTTGCACGTTTTCGGGTGGATTAAATAGAGATTCAGACCATTCTAGACTATAAGGATTATAACAATATCACTCGTTTATTCCATCTTGCTTGTAAAGCTGAGCGTGAAGTGCGAGGATCGGCAGGCATAGGCGGCGCACTAACTTTTCTGCAGGTCGACCTTCATCATGGACACCACGTGCATCATCTACTTCCTTTGCACCATCACCTCCTTGGTGCCACCTCCAACCGTGATACAAGAAAGCGGACACAACCACCACTATCGCCAAGAGCACACCTGCCGGGCCTGCCAGAGCTCTTCTTCTTCCATGGCGTCAACAGGGCACACAAGTGATATTATTTGTCGTCGTTGTAAGGGAAGAGGACATTTTTGAGAGAATGCAAATCTCAGCGTGTGATGATTGCTCACGAGGATGGTGGGTATGAGTCCGCTAGTGACTATGATGAGGAGACTTTGGCTCTTATTACACATGAGGAACACGGTGGAGATGATTACGATCATGAGACACAATACATGGCTCTTGGCGATCTTGACGGTATGAATGTTTAGTTGCTCAACGTGTTTTGAGTGTGCAGGTTACACAAGTGAGCAAAATCAGAGGCATAATTTGTTCCATACAAAGGGAGTTGTGAAGGAGCGTTCTATTAGCGTCATCATAGATGGAGGGAGCTGCAACAACTTGGCTAGCATGGAGATGGTGGAGAAGCTATCTCTCACCACAAGACCACATCCACATCCTTACTACATCCAATGGTTCAACAACAGCGGCAAGGTTAAGGTAACACGTCTTGTTAGTGTGCATTTTAGTATCTCTACATATGCTGATTATGTTGATTGTGATGTGGTACCTATGCAAGCATGTTCCTTATTACTTGGTCGACCATGGCAATTTGATAAAATTCTCTACACCATGGTAGAAACAATCAATATACTCTTGTTCATAAGGATAAAAATATTACTTTGCTTCCTATGACTCTGAGTCCATTTTGAAAGATGATATTAATAGAGCTAATAAAGCAAAACAGGAGAAAAATAAGAGCGAAAATCAGATTGCGGCAAAAGAATTTGAGCAACAAATGAAGCCTAATAATAAACCATCTAGTGTTGCTTCGAAATTAAATTGAAAAGTGCATGTTTACTTGCCACCAAATCTGATATTGATGAGCTAGATTTTAGCAAATCTGTTTGCTATGCTTTTGTGTGCAAAGAGGCATTATTTTCATTTGAGGGCGTGCCTTCCTCTTTGCCTCCTGCTGTCACTAACATTTTGCGAGGAGTTCACCGGCGTCTTTCCACAAGGCGTGCCACCGGATTACCACCTATTCGAGGGATTGAGCATCAAATCGACTTAATTCCGGTGCATCATTACCAACCGTCGCCATACCGTACCAATCCAGAGGAGGCGAAGGAGATTATCGTCAAATCAGGAGCTGCTCGACAAAGGTTATATCGCGAATCCCTTAGTCCTTGTGCTGTTCCTATTATTCTAGTGCCAAAAAGGATGGTACATCACGTATGTGTGTTGATTGTAGAGGCATTAATAATATTACTATTCGTTATCGTCACCCTATTCCTAGGCTAGATGATATGCTTGATGAATTGAGTGGCTCTACAATATTCTCCAAAGTTGATTTGCGTAGTGGATACCATCAAATTCGTATGAAATTTGGAGATGAATGGAAAACAACATTTAAAACTAAGTTTGGATTATATGAGTGGTTAGTCATGCCTTTTGGGTTAACTAATGCACCTAGTACTTTCATGAGATTAATGAGCGAAGTTTTACATGCTTTCATTGGACGATTTGTGGTAGTCTATTTTGATGATATACTGATTTATAGCAAATCTTTGGAAGAACATTTGGAACATTTACGTGCTGTTTTTAATGCTCTACGTGATGCATGTTTGTTTGGTAACATTGGGAAGTGCACCTTTTGCACCGACCGAGTATCTTTTCTTGGCTATGTTGTTACTCCACAGGGAATTGAAGTTGATAAAGCCAAGATTGAAGCTATTGAGAGTTGGCCGCAGACCAAAACGGTCACACAAGTGAGGAGTTTCCTTGGCCTCGCTGGTTTCTATAGGCATTTTGTGAGAGATTTTAGCACCATTGCTGCACCTCTCAATGAGCTTACAAAGAAGGATGTGCCTTTTGTTTGGGGTACCGCACAGGAAGAAGCCTTCACGGTATTGAAAGATAAGTTGACACATGCTCCTTTACTCCAACTTCCTGATTTTAATAAGACTTTTGAGCTTGAATGTGATGCTAGTGGAATTGGATTAGGAGGTGTGTTATTACAAGATGGCAAACCTGTTGCATACTTTTCTGAAAAATTGAGTGGGCCTAGTCTGAATTACTCTACTTATGATAAAGAATTATATGCTCTTGTTCGGACTTTAGAAACATGGCAACATTATTTATGGCCCAAAGAATTTGTTATACATTCTGATCATGAATCTTTGAAACATATTAAAAGTCAAGCTAAACTGAATCGTAGACATGCTAAATGGGTTGAATTCATTGAGACTTTCCCTTATGTCATTAAACATAAAGAAAATGTTATTGCTGATGCATTGTCTCGTCGCTATACTATGCTTTCACAACTTGACTTCAAAATATTTGGTTTGGAGACCATCAAAGATCAATATGTGCATGATGCTGATTTTAAAGATGTATTGCAGAATTGTAAAGAAGGAAGAACATGGAACAAGTTTGTCGTTAATGATGGATTTGTGTTCCGTGCTAACAAGCTATGCATTCCAGCTAGCTCCGTTCGTCTTTTGTTGTTGCAGGAGGCGCATGGAGGAGGACTAATGGGACACTTTGGCATGAAGAAGGCGGAGGGCGTACTTGCTACACATTTCTTTTGGCCAAAGATGAGGCGGATGTTGAGCGTTTTATTGCTCATTGCACTACATGTCAAAAAGCTAAGTCACGACTCAATCCTCATGGTTTATATATGCCTTTGCCTGTACCTAGTGTTCCTTGGGAGGATATATCTATGGACTTTGTTTTAGGTTTACCTAGAACAAAGAAGGGGAGGGATAGCATATTTGTTGTCGTGGATAGATTCTCGAAAATGGCACACTTTATACCATGTCATAAATGCGATGATCTTGTCAATGTTGCTGATTTGTTCTTTCGTGAAATTATTCGCTTGCATGGTGTGCCAAATACTATTGTTTCAGATCGTGATACTAAATTTCTTAGCCACTTTTGGAGATGTTTATGGGCTAAGTTGGGGACTAAACTGCTTTTAGTACTACTTGTCACCCCCAAACCGATGGACAAACTGAAGTAGTCAATAGAACATTGTCTACTATGCTTAGGGCTGTTCTAAAGAATAATAAGAAAATGTGGGAGGAATGCTTGCCTCATATTGAATTTGCTTATAATCGTTCATTGCATTCTACTATTAAGATGTGCCCTTTTGAAGTTGTGTATGGTTTCCTACCTCGTGCACCTATTGATTTGTTGCCTCTTCCATCTTGGAGAAGGTTAATTTTGATGCTAAAGAACGTGCTGAATTGATTTTAAAATGCATGAGTTAACTAAGGAAAACATTGAGCGTATGAATGCTAAATATAAACTTTCTGGAGATAAGGGTAGAAAACATGTTGTGTTTGCACGGAGATCTTGTTTGGTTACATTTGCGTGAGGATAGATTTCTGATTTGCGCAAATCAAAGCTAATGCCACGTCTGCTGGTCCCTTTAAGGTGTTGGAGAAAGTAAATGATAATGCATATAAACTTGAGCTGCCTGCAGATTTTGGGGTTAGTCCACTTTTAACATTGCAGATTTGAAGCCATATTTGGGTGAGGAAGATGAACTTCCGTCGAGGACAACTTCATTTCAAGAAGGGAGGATGATGAGGACATCAATACAATTGTTACACCCACAGCCCCTGCTGCTATACATCTTGGACCAATTACTAGAGCTCGCACACGCCAACTAAATTACCGGTACTTTCGTTTCTTGGTAATGATTCTAATGTTCATGAGAATATGATCTTGCCTAAATTGGATACATTTGTTTTGCTTACAAATGAAGGGCCTAGCTTGGAGAAGGATGAACATTGGAGCAAGAACAAGCATGGAGATGATGGCATGCGCAAGGGGACAAGAATGGAGTTACAAGTGATGATTTCAGAACTTTGAAGCCACCATAATGAGTGCATGAAGCCTTGGACGAAATATACAAGATGCCACTTCATAAATTTCGTCCAGAGGCTATTCTAGGTCTTTGTGTCACCTTATTATTGGGCCAGGCCCATGTAATTTCGAAATACATTAGTATAGGCTATTTTTAGAGTCCGTATGTGTGGGGAAACAAGAGATAGGGTTAGTTTGGACCCCTCCACCAAGGGCCACGAAATTCAGCCCTCTTCCTCCATATATACAGCCCTTAGGGCACCGTTTAGACTTTGGGTTTTGTTTAGATTAAAAGTTCGCCATAGCTGCAACCGCGTGCCGTTTGTGTTCAACGACCAGACAAAGGCGTCACAGAACCCCACCTTGATCAATAAAGCTTTCATCTTATATTCGCAATATCCAGATTGCAATCTCAGTTTCTTGCTTGTTCTTCGTTTGCTCGCAGGAAACAGACCCTCGTGGTCAGGTTGATCGTGCTCCGGTGTGGTCAATAACCTCTCGGAGTTGGTTTAGCGATTGCTAAGGCGCGACGTCCTCCCACGTTCGTAGTCGGATCGTCAAAGTCGACTTCCACCAAAGCGAAATCCACCATCTCATCAAAAGACGGGACACCTTTGCCTCTATCAGTTTTCCTTAGTTAACTCATGCATTTTTAAAATCAATTCAGCACGTTCTTTAGCATCAAAATTAACCTTCTCCGAAGATGGAAGAGGCAACAAATCAATAGGTGCACGAGGTAGGAAACCATACACGACTTCAAAAGGGAACATCTTAGTAGTAGAATGCAATGAACGATTATAAGGAAATTCAATATGAGGCAAGCATTCCTCCCACATTTTCTTATTTTTCTTCAAAACAGCCCTAAGCATAGTAGACAATGTTCTATTGACTACTTCAGTTCGTCCATCAGTTTGGGGGTGACAAGTAGTACTACAAAGCAGTTTAGTCCCCAACTTAGCCCATAAACATCTCCAAAAGTGGCTAAGAAATTTAGTATCATGATCAGAAACAATAGTATTTGGCACACCATGCAAGCAAATAATTTCACGAAAGAACAAATCAGCAACATTAACAGCATCATCGCTTTTATGACATGGTATAAAGTGTGCCATTTTCGAGAATCTATCCACGACAACAAATATGCTATCCCTCCCCTTCTTTGTTCTAGGTAAACCTAAAACAAAGTCCATAGATATATCCTCCCAAGGAGCACTAGGTACAGGCTAAGGCATATATAAACCATGAGGATTGAGTCGTGACTTAGCTTTTTGACATGTAGTGCGGCGAGCAATAAAATACTCAACATCTCGTCTCATCTTTGGCCAAAACAAATGTGTAGCAAGTACGTCCTCCGTCTTCTTCACGCCAAAGTGTCCCATTAGTCCTCCTCCATGCGCCTCCTGCAACAACAAAAGAAGAACGAAGCTAGCTGGAATGCATAGCTTGTTAGCACGGAACACAAATCCACCATTAACGACGAGCTTGTTCCATGTTCTTCCTTCTTTACAATTCTGCAATACATCTTTAAAATCAGCATCATGCACATATTGATCTTTGATGGTCTCCAAACCAAATATTTTGAAGTCAAGTTGTGAAAGCATAGTATAGCGACGAGACAATGCATCAGCAATAACATTTTCTTTACCCTTCTTGTGCTTAATGACATAAGGGAAAGTCTCAATGAATTCAACCCATTTAGCATGTCTATGATTCAGTTTAGCATGACTTTTAATATGTTTCAAAGATTCATGATCAGACTGTATAACAAATTCTTTGGGACATAAATAATGTTGCCATGTTTCTAAAGTCCGAACAAGAGCATATAATTCTTTATCATAAGTAGAATAATTCAGACTAGGCCCACTCAATTTTTCAGAAAAGTATGCAACAGGTTTGCCATCTTGTAATAACACACCTCCTAATCCAATTCCACTAGCATCACATTCAAGCTCAAAAGTCTTATTAAAATCAGGAAGTTGGAGTAAAGGAGCATGTGTCAACTTATCTTTCAATACCGTGAAGGCTTCTTCCTGTGCGGTACCCCAAACAAAAGGCACATCCTTATTTGTAAGCTCGTTGAGAGGTGCAACAAAGGTGCTGAAATCTCTCACAAAACGCCTATAGAATCCAGCGAGGCCAATAAAACTCCTCACTTGTGTGACCGTTTTGGGCTGCGGCCAACTCTCAATAGCTTCAATCTTGTCTTTGTCAACTTCAATTCCCTGTGGAGTAACGACATAGCCAAGAAAGGATACTCGGTCGGTGCAAAATGTGCACTTCCCAAGGTTACCAAACAAACGTGCATCACGTAGAGCAATAAAAACAACACGTAAATGTTCCAAATGTTCTTCCAAAGATCTGCTATAAATCAATATGTCATCAAAGTAAACTACCACAGATCGTCTAATGAAAGCACGTAAAACTTCGTTCATTAATCTCATGAAAGTACTAGGTGCATTAGTTAACCCAAAAGGCATGACTAACCACTCATATAATCCAAACTTAGTTTTAAATGTTTTTTCCATTCATCTCCCAATTTCATACGAATTTGATGGTATCCGCTACGCAAATCAACTTTGGAGAATATTGTAGAGCCACTCAATTCATCAAGCATATCATCTAGCCTAGGAATAGGATGACGATAACGAATAGTAATATTATTAATGCCTCTACAATCAACACCCTCTACAATCAACACACAAAGGTGATGTACCATCCTTTTTCGGCACTAGAATAATAGGAACAGCCTAAGGACTAAGGGATTCGCGTATATAACCTCTGTCGAGCAGCTCCTGTACTTGACGCATAATCTCCTTCGTCTCCTCTAGATTGGTACGGTATGGTGCACAGTTGGGTAATGATGCGCCGGGAATTAAGTCAATCTGATGCTCAATCCCTCGAATGGGAGGTAATCCCGATGGCACATCTTGTGGAAAGACGTCAGCGAACTCCTGCAAAATGGTAGTGACAGTAGGAGGCAAAGAGGAAGTGATGCGGAGCATCCCTCGCTCATCCCCATGGACGTATCCACATCTCCCTCATCACCACTTGGACCCATGACAAGACCTAGAGCAAAGGCTATCGAAGATAAGGTGAACTCGCTCCTCTCCAAACTTCCTCTCTCTACTCACGAGACTTGGCTACTACCTCATATGGACACTCTGTGTGTGATCATGTAACTGGAGGAGAGCCACGGGACAGCTACAGACCCTCGTGGTCAGGTTGATCGTGCTCCGGCGTGGTCAATAACCTCTCGGAGTTGGATTAGCGATTGCTAAGGCACGACGTCCTCACACATTCGTAGTCCGATCGTCAAAGTCGACTTCCACCAAAGCAATATCCATCATCTCACCGAAAGATGGGACACCTTTGCCTCTATCACTGAAAGACAAAATTATGACCGTTTTAGTGAACATCTATCCATTCTATGACAGTCCTTGAAAGCACTTCATTTTCTCGTGCGATTTTTGCCTGACTGCTCCCAAAATTTCTTGTCCTTAATAGTGGATATATCGTTTCCACATATATATTGATCGATGCCAGGAATGCCCTGCTGTTCTTGGCTTTCACGCGCATGAGTTACAGCATACCATCTGGAGAAAACAAGGAGAATAAGGCATATATCCACTGGATTTTCTTCTATTTACGGCCAAATGAGATTGCCCGGATCATAGAGCATCTGCGGAAAGGTACATTTGTCCCACCAAGGGGGATAATATCTATAAGCAACATAATCTCTCGAGTTTCCTTGAAAAGGAAGTGCCAATGGGTTCAGAAACTAGTCTGAAAAACAGAGACGAACGATGTTCTTTGACTTTCAGGGCCAAAAGTCCTTCTTAAGGCTGAATTTGAGGGTACTCTGGGCCTCTAGGCACAAGCGGGGAGTATTTTTTGAATTCGCATGCTCGCCGCGAGCAGTTTGAGTACTTATGGGTCCGACACGGACTCCGAATGACAAAATTATGACCGTTTTAGTGAACATCTGTCTATTCTATGGCAGTCCTTGAAAGTACTTCATTTTGTCCCGGATCATAGAGCATCTGCAGAAAGGTACGTTTGTCCCTACTAGGAGGGCTAATGTCTATAAGCAACACAATCTCTCGAATTTTCTTCAAAGGGAAGTATCAATGGGTTCAGAAACTAGTCTGAAAAACAGCGACGAATGTTGTTCTTTGACTTTCAGGGCCAAAAAGTCCTGCTTATGGCTGAATTTGAGGGTACTCTGGGCCTCCTGGCGCAAGCGGGGAGTATGTTTTTGGATTCGCATGCTCGCCGCAAGCAATTTGAATACTTATGGGTCCGACACGGACTCCTAATTACAAAATTATGACCGTCTTAGTGAACATATGTCCATTCTATGGCAGTCCTTGAAAGTACTTCATTCTGTCGTGCGCTTTTTGCCTGACTGCCCCAAAATTTCTTGTCCTCTATAGTGGAGATATTGTTTCCACATTTATATTGACCGATGCCAGGAATGCCCTTTTGTTCCTGGCTTTCACGCGCATGACTTTGAGCATGCCATCCGGCGAAAACAAGGAGAATAAGGCATATAGCCGCTGAAGTTTCTTCAATTTACAGCCAAATGAGATTGCCCGGATCATAGAGTATCTGCAGAAAGGTATGTTTGTCCCTACCAGGGGGCTAATGTCTATAAGAAACATAATCTCTGAAATTTCCTTGAAAAGGAAGTTCCAATTGGTTCAGAAACTTGTCTGAAAACAACGACGAATGATGTTCTTTGACTTTCAGAGCCAAAAAGTCCTGCTTAAGGCTGTATTTGAGGGTACTCCGGGCATCCTGGTGCAAGCGGGGAGTATTTTCTGGATTCGCGCACTCGCCGTGATCAGTTTGAGAACTTGTGGGTCCGACACGAACTTCGAATAACAAAATTATGACCACTTTAGTGAACATCTGTCCTATCTATGGCAGTCCTTGAAAGTACTTCTTTTTCCCATGCGCTTTTTGCCTGACTGCCCCAAAATTTCTTGTCCTCCATAGTGGAGATATCATTTCCAGATATATATTGACCGATGCCAGGAATGCCTTTTTGTTCTTGGCTTTCATGAGCGTGAGTTACAGCATGCCATCCGGCGAAAACAAGGAGAATAAGGCATATAGCCGCTGGATTTTCTTCAATTTACGGCCAAATGAGATTGCCCGGATCATAGAGCATCTGCAGAAAGGTACATTTGTCCCTACCAGGGGGCTAATGTCTATAAGAAACATAATCTCTCGAATTTCCTTCAAAAGAAAGTGCCAATGGGTTCAGAAACTTGTCTGAAAAACAGAGACGAATGATGTTCTTTGACTTTCAGGGCCAAAAAGTCCTGCTTAAGGCTGAATTTGAGGGTACTCCAGGTCTCCTGGCGCAAGCAGGCAGTGTTTTCTGTATTCGCATGCTCGCCGCGAGCAGTTTGAGTACTTATGAGTCCGACACGGACTCCGAATGACAAAATTATGACCATTTTAGTGAACATCTCTCCATTCTATGGCGGTCCTTGAAAGTATTTCATTTTCGCATGCGCTTTTTACCTGACTGCCCCAAAATTTCTTGTCCTCTATAGTGGACATATCGTTTCCACATATATATTGATCGATGCCAGGAATGCCCTTTTGTTCTAGGCTTTCACAGGCATGAGTTACAGCATACCATCCGGTGAAAACAAGGAGAATAAGGCATATAGGCGCTGGATTTTCTTTAATTTACGGCCAAATGAGATTGCCCGGATCATAGAGCATGTGGAGAAAGGTACGTAAGTCCCTACCAGGGGGGCTAATGTCTATAAGCAACATAATCTCTTGATTTTCCTTCAAAAGAAAGTGTCAATGGATTCAGAAACTTGTCTGAAAAACAGCGACGAATGATGTTCTTTGACTTCCAGGGCCAAAAAGTCCTGCTTAAGGCTGAATTTGAGGGTACTCCGGGCCTCCTGGCGCAAGCGGGGAATATGTTTTTGGATTCGCGCACTCGCCGCAAGCAGTTTGAGTACTTATGGGTCCGACACGGACTCCTAATGACAAAATTATGACCGTCTTAGTGAACATCTGTCCATTCTATGGCAGTCCTTGAAAGTACTTCATTTTCTCGTGCCCTTTTTGCCTGACTGCCCCAAAATTTCTTGTCCTCTGTAGTGGAGATATTGTTTCCACATTTATATTGACCGATGCCAGGAATGCCCTTTTGTTCCTGGCTTTAGCGCGCATGAGTTACAGCATGCCATCCAGCGAAAACAAGGAGAATAAGGCATATAGCCGCTGGATTTTCTTCAATTTACGGCCAAATGAGATTGCCCGGATCATAGAACATCTGCAGAAAGGTACATTTGTCCCTACCAGGGGGGCTAATGTCTATAAGCAACATAATCTCTCAAATTTCCTACAAAAGGAAGTGCCAATGGGTTCAGAAACTTGTCTAAAAAAACAGCGACGAATGATGTTCTCTGACTTTCAAGGTCAACAAGTCCTGCTTAAGGCCGTATTTGAGAGTACTCTGGGCCTCCTCGCGCAAGCGGGGAGTATTTTCTGGATTCGCGCGCTCGCTGCGAGCAGTTTGAGAACATGTGGGTCCGTCACGGACATCGAATAACAAAATTATGACCACTTTAGTGAACATCTGTCCAATCTATGGCAGTCCTTGAATGTACTTCATTTTCCCGTGCGCTATTTGCCTGACTGCCCCAAAATTTCTTGTCCCCTATAGTGGAGATATCATTTCCACATATATATTGACCGATGCCAGGAATGCCCTTTTGTTCTTCGGTTTCACGTGCATGAGTTACAGCATGCCATCCGGCGAAAACAAGGAGAATAAGTCATATAGCCGCTGGATTTTCTTCAATTTACGGCCAAATGAGATTGCCCGGATCATAGAGCATCTGCAGAAAGGTATGTTTGTCCCTACCAGGCGGGCTATTGTCTATAAGCAAGATAATCTCATGAATTTCCTTCAAAAGGATGTACCAATGGGTTCAGAAACTTGTCTGAAAACAACGACGAATGATGTTCTTTGACTTCCAGGGCCAAAAAGTCCAGCTTAAGGCTGTATTTGAGACTACTCCGGGCCTCCTGGCGCAAGCGGGCAGTATGTTTTTGGATTCGCGCGCTCGCCGCAAGCAGTTTGAGTACTTATGGGTCCGACACGGACTCCTAATGACAAAATTATGACCGTCTTAGTGAACATCTGTCCATTCTATGGCAGTCCTTGAAAGTACTTCATTTTCTCGTGCGCTTTTTGCCTGACTGCCCCAAAATTTCTTGTCCTCTATAGTGGAGATATTGTTTCCACATATATATTGACCGATGCCAGGAATACCCTTTTGTTCCTGGCTTTAACGCCGCATGAGTTACTGACATGCCATCCGTGAAAACAAGGAGAATAAGGCATATAGCCGCTGGATTTTCTTCAATTTACGGCCAAATGAGATTGCCCGAATCATAGAGCATCTGCAGAGAGGTACATTTGTCCCTACCAGGGGGGCTAATGTCTATAAGCAATATAATCTCTCAAATTTCCTTCAAAAGGAAGTGCCAATGGGTTCAGAAACTTGTCTGAAAAACAGCGACGAATGATGTTCTCTGACTTTCAGGGTCAAAAAGTCCTGCTTAAGGCCGTATTTGAGAGTACATTGGGCCTCCTGGCGGGAGTATTTTCTGGATTCATGCGCTCGCCGCGAGAAGTTTGAGAACTTGTGGGTCCGTCACGGACTTTGAATAACAAAATTATGACCACTTTAGTGAACATCTGTCCAATCTATGGCAGTCCTTGAATGTACTTCATTTTCCCGTGCGCTATTTGCCTGACTGCCCCAAAATTTCTTGTCCCCTATAGTGGAGATATCATTTCCACATATATATTGACCGATGCCAGGAATGCCCTTTTGTTCTTCGCTTTCACGCGCATGAGTTACAACATGCCATCCGGCGAAAACAAGGAGGCATATAGCCGCTGGATTTTCTTTAATTTACGGCCAAATGAGATTGCCTGGATCATAGAGCATCTGCAGAAAGGTACTTTTGTCCCTTCGAGGGGGGCTAATGTCTATAAGCAACATAATCTCATGAATTTCCTTCAAAAGGATGTGCCAATGGGTTTGGAAACTTGTCTGAAAAACAACGACGAATGATGTTCTTTGACTTCCAGGGCCAAAAAGTCCAGCTTAAGGCTGTATTTGAGACTACTCCGGGCCTCCTGGCGCAAGCGGGGAGTATGTTTTTGGATTCGCGCGCTCGCCGCAAGCAGTTTGAGTACTTATGGGTCCGACACGGACTCCTAATGACAAAATTATGACCGTCTTAGTGAACATCTGTCCATTCTATGGCAGTCCTTCAAAGTACTTCATTTTCTCGTGCGCTTTTTGCCTGACTGCCCCAAAATTTCTTGTCCTCTATAGTGGAGATATTGTTTCCACATATATATTGACCGATGCCAGGAATACCCTTTTGTTCCTGGCTTTAACGCGCATGAGTTACAGCATGCCATCCGGCGAAAACAAGGAGAATAAGGCATATAGCCGCTGGATTTTCTTCAATTTACGGCCAAATGAGATTGCCCGAATCATAGAGCATCTGCAGAGAGGTACATTTGTCCCTACCAGGGGGGCTAATGTCTATAAGCAATATAATCTCTCAAATTTCCTTCAAAAGGAAGTGCCAATGGGTTCAGAAACTTGTCTGAAAAACAGCGACGAATGATGTTCTCTGACTTTCAGGGTCAAAAAGTCCTGCTTAAGGCCGTATTTGAGAGTACACTGGGCCTCCTGGCGCAAGTGGGGAGTATTTTCTGGATTCACGCGCTCGCCGCGAGAAGTTTGAGAACATGTGGGTCCGTCACGGACTTTGAATAACAAAATTATGACCACTTTAGTGAACATCTGTCCAATCTATGGCAGTCCTTGAATGTACTTCATTTTCCCGTGCGCTATTTGCCTGACTGCCCCAAAATTTCTTGTCCCCTATAGTGGAGATATCATTTCCACATATATATTGACCGATGCCAGGAATGCCCTTTTGTTCTTCGCTTTCACGCGCATGAGTTACAGCATGCCATCCGGCGATAACAAGGAGGCATATAGCCGCTGGATTTTCTTTAATTTACGGCCAAATGAGATTGCCCGGATCATAGAGCATCTGCAGAAAGGTACTTTTGTCCCTTCCAGGGGGGCTAATGTCTATAAGCAACATAATCTCATGACTTTCCTTCAAAAGGATGTGCCAATGGGTTCAGAAACTTGTCTGAAAAACAGCGACCAATGATGTTCTTTGACTTCCAGGGCCAAAAAGTCCAGACTAAGGCTGAATTCGAGACTACTCCAGGCCTCCTAGCGCAAGCGGGGAGTATGTTTTTGGATTCGCGTGCTCGCCGCAAGAAGTTTGAGTACTTATGGGTCCGACACGGACTCCTAATGACATAATTATGACCGTCTTAGTGAACATCTATCCATTCTATGGCAGTCCTTGAAAGTACTTCATTTTCCCATGTGCTTTTTGCCTGATTGCCCAAAAATTCTTGTCCTCAATAGTGGAGATATTGTTTCCACATATATATTTACCAATGCCAGGAATGCCCTTTTGTTCCTGGCTTTCACGCGCATGAGTTACAGCATGCCATTCGGCGAAAAACAAGGAGAATAAGGCATATTGCCGTTGGATTTTCTTCAATTTACGGCCAAACGACACTGCCCGGATCATAGAGCATCTGCAGAAAGTTACGTTTGTCCCCACCAGGGGGCTAATTTCTGTAAGCAACATAATCTCTCAAATTTCCTTCAAAAGGAGGTGCCAATGGGTTCAGAAACTTGTCTGAAAAACAGCGACGAATGATGCTCTTTGACTTTCAGGGCCAAAAAGTCCTGCTTAAGGCCGAATTTGAGGGTACGCTGTGCCTCCTGGTGCAAGCGGGGAGTATTTTCTGGATTCACGCACTCGCCGCGAGCAGTTTGAGAACTTGTGGGTCCTTCACGGACTTCGAATAACAAAATTATTACCACTTTTGTGAACATCTGTCCAATCTATGGCAGTCCTTGAAAGTTCTTCATTTTCCCGTGCGCTTTTTGCCTGACTGCCCCAAAATTTCTTGTCCTCTACAGTGGAGATATCGTTTCCACATATATATACTGACCAATTTCTGGAATGCCCTTTTGTTCTTTACTTTCACGCGCATGAGTTACATCATGCCATCCGGCGAAAACAAGGAGGCATATAGCCGCTGGATTTTCTTTAATTTACGGCCAAATGAGATTGCTCGGATCATAGAGCATCTGCAGAAAGGTACGTTTGTCCCTACCAGGGGGGGCTAATGTCTATAAGCAACATAATCTCATGAATTTCCTTCAAAAGGAAGTGCCAATGGGTTCAGAAACTCGTCTGAAAAACAGTGACGAATGATGTTCTTTGACTTTCAGGGCCAAAATGTCTAGCTTAAGGCTGAATTTGAGGCTACTCCGGGCCCCCTAGCGCAAGCGGGGAGTATGTTTTTGGATTCGCACGCTCGCCGCAAGCAATTTGAGTACTTATGGGTCTGACACGGACTCCTAATGACATAATTATGACCGTCTTATTGAACATCTGTCCATTCTATGGCAGTCCTTGAAAGTACTTCATTTACTGGTGCGCTTTTTGCTTGACTGCCCCAAAATTTCTTGTCCTCAATAGTGGAGATATTGTTTCCACATATATATTGACCGATGCCAGGAATGCCCTTTTGTTCCTGGCTTTCATGGGCATGAGTTACAGCATGCCATCCGACGAAAACAAGGAGAATAAGGCATATAGCTGCTGGATTTTCTTCAATTTACGGCAAAATGAGACTGCCTGGATCATAGAGCATCTGCAAAAAGGTACATTTGTCCCTACCAGGGGGGCTAATGTCTATAAGCAACATAATCTCTCAAATTTCCTTCAAAAGGAAGTGCCAATGGGTTCAGAAACTTGTTTGAAAAATAGCGATGAATGATGTTCTTTGACTTTCGGGGCCAAAAAGTCCTGCTTAAGGCCGTATTTGAGGGTACTCCGGGCCTCCTGGTGCAAGCGGTGAGAATTTTCTAGATCCACGCGCTCGCCGCGAGCATTTTGAGAACTTGTGGGTCCGACACGGACTTCGAATAACAAAATTATAACCACTTTAGTGATCATTTGTCCAATCTATGGTAGTCCTTGAAAGTACTTCATTTTCCCGTGCGCTGTTTGCCTGACTGTCCCAAAATTTCTTATCCTCTATAGTGGAGATATCATTTCCACATATATATTGATCGATGCCAGGAATGCCCTTTTGTTCTTGGCTTTCACGCGGATGAGTTACAGCATGCCATCCGGCGAAAACAAGGAGAATAAGGCATATAGCTGCTGGATTTTCTTCAATTTACTGCCAAATGAGATTGCCCGGATCATAGAGCATTTGCAGAAAGGTACGTTTGTGCCTACCAGGGGGGCTAATATCTATAAGCAACATAATCTCACGAATTTCCTTCAAAAGGAAGTGCCAATGGGTTCAGAAACTTGTCTGAAAAACAGCGACGAATGATGTTCTTTGACTTTCAGGGCCAAAAAGTCTATCTTAAGGCTGAATTTGAGGCCACTCTGGGCCTCCTGGCGCAAGCGGGGTGTATTTTTTGGATTCGCACGCTCGCCGCAAGCAGTTTGAGTACTTATGGGTCCGACACGGACTCCAAATGACAAAATTATGACCGTTTTAGTGAACATCTGTCCAATCTATGGCAGTCCTTGAAAGTACTTCATTTTCTCGTGCGCTTTTTGCCTGACTGCCCCAAAATTTCTTTCCTCTGTAGTGGAGATATCGTTTCCACATATATATTGACCGATGCCAGGAATGCCCTTTTGTTCTTGGCTTTCACGCGCATGAGTTATAGCATGCCATCCGGCGAAAACAAGGAGAATAAGGCATATAGCCACTGGATTTTTCTTCAATTTACGGCCAAATGAGATTGCCCGGATCATAGAGCATCTGCAGAAAGGTACGTTTGTCCCTACCAGGGGGGCTAATGTCTATAACCAACATAATCTCTCGAATTTCCTTCAAAAGGAAGTGCCAATGGGTTCAGAAACTTGTCTAAAAAACAACGACGAATGATGTTCTTTGACTTTCAGGGCCAAAAAGTCCTGCTTAAAGCTGAATTTGAGGGTACTTCGGGCCTCCTGGCGCAAGTGGGGAGTATTTTTTGGATTCGCGCACTCACCGCGAGCAGTTTGAGTACTTATGGGTCCGACACGGACTCTGAATGACAAAATTATGACCGTTTTAATGAACATTTGTCCAATCTATGGTGATGTGGACATCAATACCATCGTTACACCCACAGCCCCTACTGCTACATATATTGGATCAATTACTAGAGCTCGCGCACGCCAATTAAATTATCAGGTACTTTCGTTTCTTGGTAGTGATTTTAATGTTCATGAGAATATGATGCTGCCTAAATTGGATACATTTGTTTTGCTTACAAATGAAGGGCCTAGCTTGGAGAAGGTTGAACATTGGAGCAAGAACAAGCATGGAGATGATGGCATGCGCAAGGTGAACAAGAACGGAGTTACAAGTGATGATTTCAGGACGTTGAAGCCACCATAATGAGTGCATGAAGCCTTGGATGAAATATACAAGATGCCACTTCATAAATTTGGTCCCGAGGCTATTCTAGGTGCTGCGTCACCTTATTATTGGGCCAGGCACATATAATTTTGAAATACATAAGTATAGCCTATTTTTAGAGTCCGTATGTGTGGGGAAACAAGAGACAGGGTTTATTTCGGACCCCTCCACCAAGCGCCACGAAATTCCCCCCCCCCTTCCTCCATATACACAGCCCTTAGGGCACCGTTTAGACTTTGGGTTTTGTTTAGATTAAAGTTCGCCATAGCTGCAACTTCGCGTACTTCGTTTGCGTTCAACAACCAGACAAAGGCGTCATAGAACTCCACCTTGATTAATAAAGCTTTCATCTTATATTCGCAATATCCAGATTGCAATCTTAGTTTCTTGCTTGTTCTTCGTTTGCCTGTAGGAAACAGACCTTTGTGGTCAGGTTGATCGTGCTCCGGCGTGGTCAGTAACCTCTCGGAGTTGGTTTAGCGATTGCTAAGGCGCGACGTCCTCGCACGTTCATAGTCGGATCGTCAAAGTCGACTTCCTCCAAAACGATAGCCACCATCTTATCGAAAGACGGGACACCTTTGCCTCTATCAAGTGGTATCAGATTTCTAGGTTGCTCGATGAGATTTTATAGTTTTTCGTATTTTAGATCGAGTCTGTTCTTCATACCTATAGTCCATGAAAAAGCGAACAAAAAAAATTAGGGTTAGTTCATCCTGTCCGAACCAGTCTGAGCCTTTGCATAGTCTTTTCAGTATTTTGCTTTGCTGAATTTGCGGTTGCATCGTCGCGTCAAGTTGCTGGTCTTAGCGTCTAGTCTTTTAGAGTTTCGAGTTATGTTCACAAGTTATCACGCCGCCGCCGCATCCATCACCGCTGCCATATACCCCATCATCATCACCGCTGCCATATACCACCATCGTCATCACCACTGCCATATACCACATATTCACCGCCATCACAATAATCCGAGTCCACCTCCATCAGTGATTCGCCACCAGTCCGTGTTCCACTGCCCTACATATATCCACCACAAGTCCGAGTTTCCACCAGATTCATCTCCGCCACCAGTCCTAGTCCGAGTCCAGTATTTGTTGGTTTGATTTTGATTTCAAGATCACGCCATAATCGGAGTCGTGACCAAGTCAGACTTCCCAACATCAGTGCCACCCATACAAGAAAAATAGTTCCAGTTTAAAAAAAAGTGCAAAAAAAGTCTAGAAAATTATGGCTAGGCAGTTTTTAGACCATTTGAAGACTTTTTCAAAAAAAAAATTGTTGCGGAGCCAAAAAAAGAGGAAAAAAAGTGCAAAAAAAACTGCAAAAAAAGAGAAAAAAAATCAGAGTGTGCTCCTCCCTTGTTTACGTGTCGCGTCGTGATTTTGTTAGTGTTCTAGGCTCGTGCCTCTAGCAGGTCTAGCCTAGGACCAGCACAGTACCGTCGTTGAGCGTTTATTCAACTTTACATCTCTGGATTGATTATTGCTGAACTTTTTGCTACCATATTATAAGCCTTCCCAGCTCCACATACATCTACGTCATGCGTTTGACTCTCCCTGATAATCGCTCTATCCAAGCTTTGAGAGTTTTTGACTAAAACGGTTGCCGATCACCGCCTGCTGCTGGGTAAGAACTACTTAGAATTTGAGTTTTGCTTGACGGATTTGTGACACCCACCACCACCACTTGTTAGTAGTCTGTAGGATCATATTCTTGTGTGTTTCTATTGCTGCTAATCATGCCAGGATCACAAGCCGACGAGATTGATTGGGAGAACTTAACGAACAAGGAGCTTCATGATAAGTTTCAGCAAATGATGACTGAACAGGTGCAAGATGTGCTGAACAATTTTGAAGAGGCCATGGAGAAGATCACTAGCCTTGAGAAGACGTTTGAAACAAAGCTCGATAACAGATTTAATGAACTGCTTGCGCGTCTTCCACCACCGGCTGCACCTGCCGCACCTCTGCAACAACAACAACAACTACTACGTCCATGTCGCGAAACAGCCCTCCGCCGAGCGAGCCGTGTCCTTCTTCAGCCTGACCAAACTGTTGGTGCTCCTGTTGATACTTCTGTGGCTCCTGCTGCTGATGCGGAGGATGATTATGCGGGAGATTACGAGGATGAGGTTGATCAAAATCAGAACTATGTGCAACCACCAGCACCACAACCACCAGGTCGTCCACATGCAAATAATCACAATGGTAGGGCTCACCCTCAGGTACGAGATCATGACCATCTTCCTAAACTGAAATTGAATATTCCACCATTTGAGGGTAGATATGTTCTTGATATATATCTTACTTGGGAGTTAGAAAATGAACAACGATTTACATGTCTATAATATCCTGAGGAGAGACGGGTTGCTGCTGCTGTTTGTGCTTTCACTAGTTTTGCATGTGTATGCTAGTATGAACATTGTAGATTATATCCTATTCCAACTACTTGGGCTGCTTTGAAAACTGCTATGCGTACTCGTTGGGTTCCACCATATTATCAATGTGAATTGCTTCAAAAATTGCAGCGCTTAAGACAAGGGAAAAATTCTGTAGAAGAATATTATCGGGAATTACAAACTGGCATGATTAGATGTGGTATTGTTGAGGAGAATGAAGCTATGCTTGCACGTTTTATGGGTGGATTAAATAGAGAGATTCAAACCATTCTAGAGTATAAGGAGTATACTAATATCACTCGTTTATTCCATCTTGCTTGTAAAGCTGAACGTGAAGTGCAGGATCGACAAGCATTGGCGCGAACTAACTTTTCTGCAAGTCGAACTTCATCATGGACACCGCGTGCATCTTCTACTTCCGCTGCACCAACACCTCCATTAGGTGCCACCTCCAGCCGTGATACAAGAAAGCAGGCACAACCACCACTATCTGCGAAGAGCGCACCTGTCGGGCCTGCACAGAGCTCTTCTTCTTCCATGGCATCAACTGGGCACACAAGTGATATTATTTGTCATCGTTGTAAGGGAAGAGGACATTATGCGAGAGAATGCAAATCTCAGCGTGTGATGATTGCTAATGAGGATTGTGGGTATGAGTCCGCTAGTGACTATGATGTGGAGACTTTGGCTCTTATTACATGTGAAGAACACGGTGGAAATGATTCTGATCATGAGATGCAATACATGGCTCCTGAAGACGATGATAGGTATGAATGTTTAGTTGCTCAACGTGTTTTGAGTGTGCAGGTCACACAAGCTAAGCAAAATCAGAGGCATAATTTGTTCCACACAAAGGGAGTTGTGAAGGAACGTTTTGTGCGTGTCATCATAGACGGAGGAAGTTGCAACAACTTGGCTAGCATGGAGATGGTGGAGAAGCTCTCTCTCACCACAAGACCACATCCACATCCGTACTACATCCAATGGTTCAACAACAGCGGCAAGGTTAAGGTAACATGTACTATTTGTGTGCATTTTAGTATCTCTACATATGCTGATTACGTTGATTGTGATGTGGTACCTATGCAAGCATGTTCCTTATTACTTGGTCAACCATGGCAATTTGATAAAAAATATGTACACCATGGTAGAAACAATTAGTATATGGCAATTTGATAAATTTGCTCATCAAAGCTTGGGGGACAAAAAATATCATCTTCATGAAACATAGCTTCCCCAAGTTTGTGGCTTTGCATATCATTAGCATCATGGATATTCAAGGAATTCATACTAACAACATTGCAATCATGCTCATCATTCACATATTTTATGCCAAGCATTCTATGTAATTCTTCTTCTAGTACTTGAGCACAATTTTCCTTCCCATCATTTTCACCAAAGACATTAAAAATATGAATCATATGAGGCATCCTTAATTCCATTTTTTGTAGTTTTATTTTATAGACTAACTAGTGCTAAAACAAGAAACAAAAAGATTCGATTGCAAGATCTAAAGATATACCTTCAAGCACTCACCTCCCCGGCAACGGCGCCAGAAAAGAGCTTGATGTCTACTACACAACCTTCTTCTTGTAGACGTTGTTGGGCCTGCAAGTGCACATGTTTGTAGGACAGTAGCAAATTTCCCTCAAGTGGATGGCCTAAGGTTTATCAATCCGTAGGAGGCGTACGATGAAGATGGTCTCTCTCAAGCAACCCTGCAACCAAATAACAAAAAGTCTCTTGTGTCCCCAACACACCCAATACAATGGTAAATTGTATAGGCGCACTAGTTCGGCGAAGAGATGAAGATACAAGTGCAATATGGATGGTAGATATAGGTTTTTGTAATCTGAAATAATAAAAACAGCAAGGTAACTAATGATAAATGTGTGCGTAAACGGTATTGCAATGATAGGAAACAAGGCCTAGGGTTCATACTTTCACTAGTGCAAGTTCTCTCAACAATAATAACATAGATAGATAATATAACAAGCCCTCAACATGCAACAAAGAGTCACTCCAAAGCCACTAATAGCGGAGAACAAACGTAGAGATTATGGTAGGGTACGAAACCACCTCAAAGCTATTCTTTCGGATCGATCTATAAAAGAGTTCGTACTAGAATAACACCTTAAGTCACAAATCAATCAAAACCCTAATGTCACCTAGATACTCCATTGTCACCTCAAGTATCCGTGGGCATGATTATACGATATGCATCACACAATCTCAGATTCATCTAGCCAACACAAAGTACTTCAAAGAATGCCCCAAAGTTTCTATCGGAGAGTCAAGAATGTGTGCCAACCCCTATGCATAGGTTCCCAATGTCACGAAACCCGAAAGTTGATCACCAAAACATACATCAAGTGGCACATGATATCCCATTGTCACCACAGATAATCACGGCAAGACATACGTCAAGTGTTCTCATAAAAGACTCAATCCGATAAGATAACTTCAAAGGGGAAACTCAATTCATCACAAGAGAGTAGAGGGGGAAAACATCATAAGATCCAACTACAATAGCAAAGCTCGGGATACATCAAGATCGTGCCACAGAGGGAACACGAGAGAGAGAGAGAGAGAGAGAGAGAGAGAGAGAGAGAGAGAGAGAGAGAGAGATCAAACACATAGCTACTGGTACATACCCTCAGCCCCGAGGGTGAACTACTCCCTCATCATGGATAGCGCCGGGATGATGAAGATGGCCACCGTGATGGGATCCCCCTCCGCAGGTGCCGAACTGCCCCGAGAGGTTTTTGGTGGCTACAGAGGCTTGCGGTAGCGGAACTCCCGATCTATCTTCTGCTCGGAAGTTTTAGAGCACGAGGTATATATGGGTTCAGGGGGTATGTCGGTGGACCTCCGGGTTGCTCACGAGGTAGGGGGGCGCCGAGGGGGAGGGGCGCCCCACCCTCGTGGGCAGCTCAGATCTCCCGACATGCACTCCAAGTTCCCTGGGTTGCTTTTCTTCCAAAAATAACTTCTCCAGTTGATTTCGTTCCGTTTTGACTCCGTCTGATATTCCTTTTCCTCGAAACACTGAAATGGGCATAAAATAGCAAATCTGGGCTGGGCCTCCGGTTAATAGGTTAGTCCCAAAAATAATATAAAAGTGGATAATAAAGACCAATATTGCCTAAAACAATAGATAAAGTAGCATGGAGCAATCAAAAATTATAGATACGTTGGAGACGTATCAACCTACTACTTGGGATGATTTGAAACTTGCCATGCGACATACATTCGTTCCCGCTTATTATACTCGTGACATGATTAAAACGTTGCAACATTTAAAACAAGGTAGTGACACCGTAACGACATATTATGATACTTTACAAACTACCTTGCTGTATTCCTCTTTTTTAGAAAGTGAAGAAGATTTCATGGATAGATTTTGGGGAGGATTAAACCGTGATATTCAGGACATACTAATTCATGAAGAGTGTTATCCTATGGACCGTTTGTTTGTCTTGCTTGCAAAGCTGAACAGGAAATAAAACTTTGTGTTGCCCACAAGGAGAACAAGCGCAAGGAGCACATTCCAAGTGATGGTACGGTTGTTCCTTCCACTGCTATGCATACTATGACAACCATATCCATTTGTGTGAGGACTACATCACCTCCACCATGTGACACATCACCTTTGATCGTAATAGGTCATGACAAAGGTACCGATCTTCCACCTCCACATGAGTATGATGCTTTCCTTGTCAATTTAAATGCACCATGCAATGAGCTACCCACTACTTTGATCACACTAGTTATTTTAGAGGACTATGTTGATGATTTGACTTTGGCATGTGCCCAAACAATTTTGAGTGAACCCATTGAGTTAACTATCGATGCAAAAGAATCAAGTGAATCAGGAATAAATCAGATTTGGATCAAATACATTTGAAAATAGTTGTGCCAATGTTTAATAATTTTGATATGACCTCTAATCTTGATGATGGTTCATCAATGTTGGGACGGTTTAATGATAAGCATTGTCAATCTTTTGATGTGAATAAGAGCTTCACTTATATGTGCAAAATGAGTTGCAATTTTTTCATGCCTTTGACTTCTTGTGATAATATATTGGCTTTATATTTCATGACTTTTGAAGGGTGCTCTTGTATAACTGTGTCACATGTGCCCCAACTGAGATCAGTGAAAATGGATGGCATATACATATACAATGTGTACACCTTGTCTCTTTTGTTAGACAGATTTCAGATTAAGCAACGTCGAGGACGGCTTTGTTTTCAAGAAGGGGAGGATGATGAGGACATGGCTACCACAATTACACCCATATCCCCTACTGTTTTACCTCTTGGAACAGTTGCTAGAGCTCAGATACGCCAATTAAATTATCAGGTACTTACGTTTCTTGGTAATGTTTCTAGTGTTCATGAGAATATGATGCTGCCTAACTTAGATGCATTTGTGTTGCTTGCAATTGAAGGGCCTAGCACGGATAAGAAGGTTGAACATTGGAGCATGGTCAAGCACGGACATGAAGGTGCGTGCGAAGAGAACAAGAACAGAGGTTCAAGTGGAGATTTTCGGACTTTGAAGCCACCATGATGACATATAAGATGATGGACGAAATATACAAGATGGCCTTTCATAAATTTTGTCCATAGCTTATTATTGGTGTTGCGCCACCTTATTTTGGGCCAGGCCCATGTAATCTATTTTTAGAGTCCATATTATAGGGAAAACGACTTAGGAGGTGTTTTAGTCCCACCTTGCCAAGGGTGGACAAAATCCCCTCTCTTTTCTCTATAAATATAGCCCTTAAGGAATCATTTAGACTTGGGGATTTGTTTAGTTAAAAGTTAGCCATTGCAACTTCGTGTACTTCGTTTGTGTCCAACGACCAGACCAAGACCGCTTACGGATCCCCACCTTTATCAATACTTCATATATACTCGCAATATTCAGATTGCTTTTATCATATTCTTGCTTGTTCTTTGATTGCTTGCGAGAATGCACCTTCGTGGTCGTTGATTGTGCTCCGGCATGGTCAATAACCTCTCGAAGTTGGTTTAGCGATTGCTAAGGCGCAACGTCATGCACATTTGTAGTCGGATCGTCAAAGTCATCTTCACCAAATCGATAGTTATCATCTCATTGAAAGATCGGGACACCTCCGCCTCTATCATTAACTCATGCGCGTGAAAGCTAAGAACAAAAAGGCATTCCTGGCATCGGTCAATATATATGTGGAAACAATATCTCCACTATAGTGGATAAGAAACTTCGGGGCGGTCAGGCAAAAAGCTTCTCGGGAAAATGAAGTACTTTCAAGGACTGCCATAGAATGGACCGATGTTCACAAAAACGGTCATAACTTTTTCATTCGGAGTCCTTGCCGGACCCACAAGTACTCAGACTACTCGCGGCGAGCATGCGATTCCAGAAAATACTCCCCGCTTGCGCTAGGAGGCTCGGAGTACCCTCAAATTTGGCCTTAAGCAGGAATTTTTGGCCCTGAAAGTCAAATAGCATCATTCGCCGCTGTTTTTTGGACAAGTTTCAAAACCCATTGGCACTTCCTTTTGAAGGAAATTCAAGAGATTATGTTGCTTATAGACATTAGCCCCCCTATTAGGGACAAACGTACCTTTCTGCAAATGCTCTATGATCCGGGCAATCTCGTTTAGCCGTATATTGAAGAAAAATTAGTGGCTATATGCCTTATTCTCCTTGTTTTCGCCGAATGGCATGCTGCAACTCATGCGCGTGAAAGCCAAGAATAAAAGGGCATTCCTGGCATCGGTCAATATATAGTTGGAAACAATATCTCCACTATATTGGACAACAAATTTCGGGGCGGTCAGGCCTAAAGCGTCATGGGAAAATGAAGTACTTTCAAGGTCTGCCATAGAATGGACCGATGTTCACTAAAACGGTCATAACTTTGTCATTCGGAGTCCGTGTCAGACCCACAAGTACTCAAACTGCTTGCGACGAGCGTGCAAATCCATAATATACTCCCGGCTTGTGCTAGGAGGCCTGGTGTACCCACAAATTCGGCCTTAAGCAGGACTTTTTGGCCCTTAAAGTCAAAGAACATCATTCGCCGCTGTTTTTAGGACAAGTTTCTGAACCCATTGGCACTTCCTTTGGAAGGAAATTCGAGACATTATGTTGCTTATAGACATTAGCCCCCTTGGTAGGGACAAATTTACCTTTCTGCATATGCTCTATGATCCGTGCAATCTCATTTGGCCGTAAATTGAAGAAAATCCAGCGGATATATGCCTTATTCTCCTTGGTTTCGCTGGACGGCTTGCCGTAACTCATGCGCGTGAAAGTCAAGAACAAAAGGGCATTCCTTGCATCAGTCAATATATATGTGAAAACAATACCTCCACTATAGAGGACATGAAATTTTGGGGCGGTCATGCAAAAAGCGTCACAGGAAAATGAAGTACTTTCCAGGACTCCCATAGAATGGGCCTATGTTCACCAAAACGGTCATAACTTTGTCATTCGGAGTCAATGTCGGAACCACAAGTACTCAAACTGCTCGCGGCGACCGTGCGAATCCAGAAAATACTCCCTGCTTGTGCCAGGGGGCCCGAAGTACCCTCAAATTCGGCCTTAAGCAGGACTTTTTGGCCTTGAAAGACAAAGAACATCATTCGCCGCTGTATTTCAAGCAAGTTTCTGAACCCATTGGCACTTCCTTTTGAAGGAAACTCGAGAGATTATGTTTCTTAGAGACGTTGTGATGCAGAGCATCCTTCCATCATCCCCATGGGCTCTACATCAACACCTCCAACCCCACAAGGACCTATGACTCGAGCACGTGCAAGAGCTCTTGAAACCGAGGTGACATCACTCCTCTCACATTTCCCTTTCGATCCACATGAGACATGGTTACTACCTCAAACGGAAACACTATGCATACTCAGGTGCCAAGGAGTCAACCATGAAGAAGCTCGAAAGCAAGGAGAACCGAAAGCGGAAGACGTGCATGAAGACGGAGAGGAAAAATCACCAAGGACCAGGATGCCCGGACGATTCGGACCCCGGCCCGGACGATCCGGACAGAGCCCAGACGATCCGGACCCAGGCCCGGACGATCCAGCTAAATCGCCCGAAGACTCCCGAAGCTCAAACCTGAAGCCGGATCATCCGGACCCCGTCCCGTCATCCGGACCCCACCTGGACATCCGGACCGCCAGCCGGACATCCGGCCCGTCGCCGCCACCAGCCGAGCCCCCAGCTCATCCGGGCCACCACCCGGATCATCCGGACCAGCTCGGATCATTCGGACCCCCGTCCGGATCATCCGGCCAGCGCCTGTGTGCGCGTGTTGGGCTGAGCCCATGTACCCCTTCGCCCCCAAGTCTATAAATAGGACTCCCTCTCCTCACTTTGAGACTTAGCATTGGATTAGCTCATATTTGTGTGAGAGCCTTTGCTCATCCACTTGGTTACTTCTCCTCGGAGCTCAGGACCTCTTCGGAGAAGATCCCCCAGCGGATTCAAGACCCCTATCTAGGGAAGAACATCAAGGCCTCCTCTTGGAGATGAACGGTTCCTTTGTATCCTTACCTTAGTTGACTTTGTATCTTGTGGATCTCATATGTGTGTGGTGATCTAGCACTTGTGTGATCGATTCCTTGTTGGTTGAGTGATTCTCTCTCGTTTTCCCCGTGTTTCCTCTTGTGCTTCCGCGTGTTCTTCGTGATTCCCCCGTAGGATCCACTCCAAACGTGAAAGATCGACGCTATAGGGTTCCACCCTACATCACATTGGCCCCCTGGTAGGGACAAATCTACCTTTCTGCAGATGCTATATGATCCGGGCAATCTCATTTGGGCGTAAATTGAAGAAAATCCAGCGGCTATATGCCTTATTCTACTTGTTTTCGCCGGATGACATGCTGTAACTCGTGCGCGTGAAAGCCAAGAACAAAAGGGCATTCCTGGCGTCGGTCAATATATATTTGGAAACATTATCTCCACTATAGTGGACAACACATTTCGGGGCAGCCAGGAAAAATGCGTCACGGGAAAATGAAGTACTTTCAAGGACTCCCATAGAATGGACCGATGTTCACTAAAACGGTCATAACATTGTCATTCGGAGTCCGTGTCGAACCCACAAGTACCCAAACAGCTCGCTACGAGCGTGCGATTCCAGAAAATACTCCCCTCTTGCGCCAGGAGGCCTGGAGTACCCTCAAATTCGGCCTTAGGCAGGACTTTCTGGCCCTGGAAGCCAAAGAACAGAATTCACCTCTGTTTTTTGGACAAGTTTCTGAACCCATTGGCACTTCCTTTTGAAGGAAATTCGGGCGATTATCTTCCTTATAGACATTAGCCCCCCGATAGGGACAAACGTACCTTTCTGCAGATGCTCTATGATCCGGACAATCTCATTTGGCCGTAAATTCAAGAAAATCCAGCGGCTATATGCCTTATTCTCCTTGTTTTCGCCGGATGGCATGCTGTAACTCATGCGCGTGAAAGCCAAGAACAAAAGGGCCTTCCTGGCATCGGTCAATATATATGTGGAAACAATATATCTACTATAGAGAACAAGAAATTTCGGGGCGGTCAGGCAAAAAGCATCACGGGAAAATGGAGTACTTTCAAGGACTACCATCGAATGGACCAATGTCATAACTTTGTCATTCAGAGTCCGTGTCGGGCCCACATGTACTCAATCTACTCGTGGCGAGCATGCGAATCCAGAAAATACTCCCCGCTTGCGCCGGGAGTCCCGGAGTACCCTGAAATTCGGCGTTAAGCAGGACTTTTTAGCCCTGAAAGTCAAAGAACATCATTCATCGCTGTTTTTGGGAGAAGTTTCTGAACCCATTGGCACTTCCTTTTGAAGGAAATTCGAGAGATTATGGTGCTTATAGACATTATCCCCCCTGGTAGGGACAAACGTACCTTTGTGCAGATGCTCTATGATCCAGGAAATCATATTTGGCCGTAAATTGAAGAAAATCCAGCGGCTATATGCCTTATTCTCCTTGTTTTTGCCGGATGCCATGTTGTAACTCATGCGTGTGAAAGCCAAGAACAAAAGAGCATTCCTATAATCGGTTAATATTTATGTGGAAATAATATCTCCACTATGGAGGACAAGAATTTCGGGGCGGTCAGGCAAAAAGCTTCACGGGAAAATGAAGTACTTTCAAGGACGATGTTCACTAAAACGGTCATAACATTGTCATTCGGAGTCCGTGTCGAACCCACAGGTACTCAAACTACTCGCGCCGAGCGTGTGAATCCTTAATATACTCGCCGCTTGCGCTAGGAGGCCCCAATCAGAACGCCCGGATCCGGCGCGCTGTGTGTCCGCCGATTATTCGTCGTTGTTGCCATGTCATTTGCTTGCGTGTTGCACTTTGCCATGTCATCATTTGCATTTTATCATGTCATCATGTGCATTTCATTTTGCATACATGTTCGTCTCACGCATCCGAGCATTTTCCCCGTTGTCCATTTTGCAATCCGACGCTCCTATGTCCTCCGGCGTCTCCCTCTTCTCCCTTCTCTTGTGTGGGTATTAAACTTTCTCAGAATGGTCCGAGGTTTGCCAAGCGGCCTTGGTATAGCACCGGTAGACCGCCTGTCAAGTTTCGTGCCATTTGGAGGTCGTCTGGTACTCCAACGGTTAACCGGGTAACCGCAAAGCCTTCTTTTGTTGCAGCCCAACACCCCTTCCAAAGTGGCCCAAAACCCACCAAACTCCCCTCCATGCACTTGGTCGTTCGATCACGATCGCGTGGCCGAAAACCGCTCCTCATTTGGACACTCCTAGCTCCCTCTACCTATAAATATGTGTCCCTCCCGAAATTCCCGCAGTCCAAACCCTAAATCCCCCTCCGCGCCGCCGGACATGTCCGCCCCGGCCGGACACGTCCGCCAGACGCGTCACCCCGGCCAATCGGGGCGCGCCACGTCACCTTCTCCGCGTCCGCAGCCAGCCACGGCGCCACGTGGCGCCGCCGGCGGCTTCCGCGCCGCCCGCCATGGAGCCATCCGGGGCCAGCGGGCCCGACCTGCGCCGCCGCTTCGCCGCAGCGCTGCCGCCCTCGCCCGCCGCCGCTGCCTTGCAACTCCGCCGGCTGGCGCTCTTCCCGCCGCCGGCGCCGCCGCCGCCAGCTCCCTCCAGCGCGCGCCTTTCGCTTCACGCCGCCAAGGATCTCTGCGCCGCCGACCACCCGTGCTCCTTCCTTCCGCCGCCCGCCGAAGAACGACGCCGCCTCGCGCCTCGTCGCCGGAGACCGCGCCCGCCGCCGCCGCCATGGAGATCTCCGCGCCCGGCCGCGTCCCTCCGCCGCCTCGTCGCCGGATCCTCCTCGCCGGAGTGCCTCCTTCCCCAACCCAGGCCGCCTCCTTCCTCAACTCCGGTGGCCCGAGCCGGCCAACCTCGGAATCCGTGCCCGTTGACTTTTTCCCGGGGTGAGAAAACGCCAAAGTCCCCGAATCTGTGTTTATTTTCATGCATTTTCATCGCATCACATCTCTGCATCCGTTGCTCCGTTTCGTGCGTATAATATGTCAAATTGTTCGTCTCGACGAGTACATCATTTCATCCCATTGCATCATTTGCATTTGAGCTCATCTTGATGCCCGAAATGCTGTTGGAAGAAGGCTTCAGATCGTTAGTTTCAGAATCTTATCAGCTCGAGCTCTTTTGTCATTTTTGCCATGAATTATGTGTGCACCTTATGAACTTGAGTCCTACATGTGAGTTGAACATTGCCATGCCATCTTTCCAGGGGTGTTTGCCATGTATTTTTGTGAGTTATGTGTTGACTAGAACAAGCATGCAAAGTAGGGATGATGATGTTGCTGATTTCAGGAACTTAGTGATTTCACTAAGTCTTGTCCTGCTGTTAATTTTATGCCATATGTTCATGTTGTTACAGAGAGATCTATGCCCTTTTTGAGCATGATCAGTAAGGGTGTTTTGAACATATGGATGTGCTCTATCCATCCATGCCTTTGTTGGTATTTATGGAGTAGTCTAGCATGTCATTTTCGTGCTCTACTTTTGCTTGAAAATGTTTCCTGACAGATTGTTTGCATGAGATTCAATTTTCACGGGGTCGTTGTAGTTGATCCGTGTATGATATGACCTTGATCTTGCCATGCTTAGCTTCATAATCATGCCTTCTTACTGTTGGTTGCCTTGCCATGCCATGTGTTGCTCTGTAGTGAGTGCATCGAGCTCACGAACATGCCTACTCGTTAACTGTTTTTGCCATGCCCAGTTTTTCTGCTAAGTCTAAAATCTGTAATGAAACTTGTTATGTTTACATGGGTGCCATCATTTCTTAAGGTCCTTTTTGGCTTATGGTCAGTAAGGGACTATTGATATATGCTTTGAGTAGAATCATGTCATGCCTTGTTTTGCTATTATAAGTTCCTGTAGCATGTTGTTTGCTTGCTCTAAACATGCCTTCCTGATGTTAATTCCTGGCATGTTAGTATTTTCACTAAGTCTGTGAACCTGATATTTTTAGCACTTTCACCATGCTTGTTTGAACATGTTATGATGTGATTTAGCCGTAGCTCAGTGTTCCTCTTTTGTTAAGCATCTCCTGTAGTTCGTTGTCATATGCTTTGTTTTTATGTTGGGGTGCTGTAGCATAGTTTCGTGTTGCGTGCTAAGTAGCATCGGGCTGTTAAACGCAGATTTGCGTCATTCTTGTTTTGCTTGTCATTTGCAAACCGTGCATCCGATTCCGGTGATCTTTATATCGATTTCAACCGAAATCATCCCATCTTTCCAGCGGCATACTTGGTTTGCCAAGTTGATGCCCGGTTCATCATTTTCCTTCTGGAGCATACATATTCATTGCATATCACATCTCGCATAGCATGTCATGTATTGCATCATATTGCTTGTGCATTGTTCCTTGTTTGATTGTGGTTCCGTTGCTTGTGTTCTTGCTTTGGGTAGAGCCGGGAGACGAGTACGTGAACGAGGAACCTGTTGAGAACGCCTACGAGGATCAAGCCTTCGACAACTCTGAGAACCTTGCAGGCAAGATGATCATACCCTCGAAATCACTACTATCTTTGCTATGCTAGTTTGCTCGCTCTTTTGCTATGCCAATGCCACGATACCTACCATTTGCTTGTCAGCCTCCCAAATTGCCATGTCAAACCTCTAACCTTTGACACCATTCCTAGCAAACCGTTGTTTGGCTATGTTACCGCTTTGCTCAGCCCCTCTTATAGCGTTGTTAGTTGCAGGTGAAGATTGAAGTTTGTTCCTTGTTGGAACATGGAGATGTTGTTCCTTGTTGGAACATGGTTACTTGTTGGGATATCACAATATATCTTATTTAATTAATGCATCTATATACTTGGTAAAGGGTGGAAGGCTCGGCCTTATGCCTGGTGTTTTGTTCCACTCTTGCCGCCCTAGTTTCCGTCATATCGGTGTTATGTTCCCGGATTTTGCGTCCCTTACACGGTTGGGCTATAATGGGAACCCCTTGACAGTTCGCCTTAAGTAAAGCTTCTCCAGCAATGCCCAACATTGGTTTTACCATTTGCTCTAACAACCTACCCCTTTTTTCCCTTGGGTTCTGCAGACTCAAGGGTCATCTTTATTTTAACCCCCCCGGGCCAGTGCTCCTCCGAGTGTTATCCGAACCGAGCTACTCATGGGCCACCTCGGGAAACTTGAGGGTTGGTTTTACTCGTAGCTAGTCTCATCCGAGTGTGCCCCGAGAAAGAGATATGTGCAGCTCCTATCGGGATTTGTCGGCACATTCGGGCAAAGTGTTGCTGATTTAGTTTTACCTGTCGAAATGTCTTGTTGTACCGGATACCGAGTCCGATCGGAGTGTCTTGGGTGGAGGTCTATTCCTCCATCGACCGTGAGAGCTTGTCATGGGCTGTTGGGACACCCCGCAGGTATTATCTTTCAAAGCCGTGCCTGCGGTTATGTGGCAGATGGGAATTTGTTAACGTCCGGTTGTAGAAGACCTGAAGTTGACCTTAATTAAAATACATCAACCGTGTGTGTAACCGTGATGGTCTCTTTCCGTGAGTCCGGAAGTGAACACGGGTTGGAGTTATGCTTGCGACGAGGTTGCTATAGGATCACTTCTTGATCATACTTATATCGACCGTGCTTTGCCTTCTCTTCTCGCTCTCATTTGCGTATGTTAGCCACCATATATGCTAGTCGCTTGCTGCAGCTCCACCTCATGCCTTTACCTTACCCATAAGCTTAAATAGTCTTGATCTCGCGGGTGCGAGATTGCTGAGTCCCCGTGGCTCACCAGATACTTCCAAAACTAGTTTGCAGGTGCCTATGTTGCCGAGCAGGTGACGCTTCCAAGCTCAAGGAGGAGCTCGATGAAGATCTTGCCCTTTGTGTTGTTTCGCTCTAGTTGATCAGTAGCGGAGCCCAGTTGGGGTCGATCGAGGACCTTTGTCTCATTTGGGGTTCTTCTTTTATTTTGGTTCCGTAGTCAGACCTTGATTGTATCTGTATGATGTAATGCTTTATTCATGTAATTGTGTGAAGTGGCGATTGTAAGCCAGCTATGTATCTCTTTCCCTTATGTATTACATGGATTGTGCGAAGATTACCTCACTTGCGACATTGCTTTCAATGCGGTTATGCCTCTAAGTCGTGCTTCGACACGTGGGAGATATAGCCGCATCGAGGGCGTTACAAGTACCCTCAAATTCGGCCTTAAGCAAGACATTTTGGCCCTGAAATTCAAAGAACATCATTCGTCGCTGTTTTTCGGACATGTTATTGAACCCATTGGAACTTCCTTTTGAAGGAAAGTGGAGAGAATATGTTCCTTATAGACATTAGCCCCACCTGATAGGGACAAATGTACCTTTATGTAGATGATCTATGGTCCACCCAATCTCATTTGGCCGTAAATTGAAGAATATCCAGCGGCTATATGCCTTATTCTCCTTGTGTTCGCCGGATGGCATGTTATAACTCATGCACGTGAAACCCAAGAACAAAATGCATTCCTGGCATCAGTCAATATATATGTGGAATCTATATCTCCACTATAGAGAACAAGAAGTTTCGGGGCAGTCAGGCAAAAAGCGTCACGGGAAAATGAAGTACTTTCAAGGACTGTCTTAGAATGGACCGATGTTCACTAAAATGTTCTTAACTTTGTCATTCAGAGTCCACAAGTACTCAAACTACTCGCAGCGACCATGCGAATCTAGGAAATACACCTCGCTTGCACCAGGGGGCCCAGAGTAACCTCAAATTCGGCCTTAAGTAGGACTTTTTGACCCTGAAAGTCAAAGAACTTCATTCGTTGTTGTTTTCTGACAAGTTTCTGAACCCATTGGCACTTCCTTTTGATGGAAATTCGAGATATTGTGTTGCTTATAGACATTAGCCCCTTTGGTAGGGACAAACGTAGCTTTCTGCAGATGCTCTATGATCCGGGCAATATCATTTGGCTGTAAATTGATGAAAATCCATCGGCTATATGCATTATTCTCCTTGTTTTCGCCGGATGCCATGCTGTAACTCATGCGCGTGAAAGCCAAGAACAAAAGGGCATTCCTTAGCATCGGTCAATATATATGTGGAAACAATATCTCCACTATAGAGGACAAGAAATTTCGGGGCGGTCAGGCAAAAAGCGTCACGGGAAAATGAAGTACTTTCAAGGACAATGTTCACTAAAACGGTCATAACATTGTCATTCGGAGTCTGTGTCTAACCCACAAGTACTCAAACTACTCGCACCGAGCATGCGAATCCATAATATACTCCCCGCTTGCGCCAGGAGGCCCGGAGTACCCTCAAATTCGGCCTTAAGCAGGACTTTTTGGCCCTGAAATTCAAAGAACATCATTCGTCGCTGTTTTTCGGCCAAGTTTCTGAACCCATTGTCACTTCCTTTTGAAGGAAATTCAAGAGATTATGTTCCGTATAGACATTAGCCCCCCTTGTAGGGACAAACATACCTTTGTGCAGATGCTTTATGGTCCACGCAATGTTATTTGGCCGAAAATTGAAGAATATCCTACGGCTATATGCCTTATTCTCCTTGTTTTCGCCGGATGGCATGTTGTAACTCTTGCGCGTGAAAGCCAATAACAAAAGGCATTCCTGTCATCGGTCAATATCTATGTGGAAACAATATCTCCACTATAGAGGACAAGAAATTTCGGGGCAGTCAGGCAAAAAGCTTCACGAGAAAATGAAGTACTTTCAAGGACTCGCATGGAATGGACCGATGTTCACTAAAACGGTCATAACATTGTCATTCAGAGTCCATGTCAAACCCACAAGTACTCAAACTACTCACGCCGAGCATAAGATCCATAATATACTCCCTGCTTGCGCCAGGAGGCCCAGAGTGCCCTCAAATTCGGCCTTAAGCAGTACTTTTTGGCCCTGAAAGTCAAGGAACATCATTAGTCGCTGTTTTTCGGACAAGTTTCTGAACCCACTAGCACTTCCTATTGATGGAAATTCAAGAGATTATGTTGCTTATAGACATTAGCCCCCCTGGTAGGGACAAACGTACCTTTGTGCAGATGCTCTATGGTCCACGTAATCTCATTTGGCCGTAAATTGAAGAATATCCAGAGGCTATATGCCTTATTCTCCTTGTTTTCGCCGGATGGGATGTTGTAACTCATGCGCGTGAAAGCCAAGAACAAAAGGCATTCCTGGCATCGGTCAATATATGTGTGGAAACAATATCTCCACTATAGAGGACACGAAATTTTGGGGCGGTCAGGCAAAAAGCGTCACGGGAAAATGAAGTACTTTAAAGGACTCCCATAGAATGGACCGATGTTCACTAAAACGGTCATAACATTGTCATTCGGAGTCCGTGTCAAACTCACAAATTCTCAAACTACTCGCGCCGAGCGTGCGAATCCATAATATACTCCCCGCTTGCGCCAGGATACCCGGAGTACCCTCAAATTCGGCCTTAAGCAGGACTTTTTGGCCCTGAAATTCAAAGAACATCATTCGTCGCTGTTTTTCGGACAAGTTTCTGAACCCATTGGCACTTCCTTTTGAAGGAATTTGAGAGATTATGTTGCTTATAGACATTAGCCCCCCTGGTAGGGACAAACGTACCTTTGTGCAGATGCTCTATGGTCCACGCAATCTCATTTGGCCGTAAATTGAAGAATATCCAGCGGCTATATGCCTTATTCTCCTTGTTTTCGCCGGATGGCATGCTGTAACTCATGCGTGTGAAATCCAAGAACAAAAGGCATTCCTGGCATCGGTCAATATATATGTGGAAACAATATCTCCACTATAGAGGACAAGAAATTTTGGGGCGGTCATGCAAAAAGCGTCTTGGGAAAATGAAGTACTTTCAAGGACTCCCATAGAATGGACCGATGTTCACTAAAACGGTCTTAATGTTGTCATTCAGAGCCCGTGTCAGACCCACAAGTACTCAAATCGCTCGCGCCGAGTGTGTGAATCCATAATATACTCCCCGCTTGTGCGAGGAGGCCCATAGTACCCTCAAATACAGACTTAAGCAGGACTTTTTGGCCGTGAAATTCAAAGAACATCATTCACCGCTGTTTTTCGGACAAGTTTCCGAACCCATTGGCACTTCCTTTTGAAGGAAATTTGAGAGATTATGTTTCCTATAGACAATAGCCCCTAGTAGGGACAAACGTAGCTTTCTGCAGATGCTCTAGGATCCGGGCATCTCATTTGGCCGTAAATTGAAGAAAATCCAACGGCTATATGCCGTATTCTCCTTGTTTTCGCCGGATGGCATGCTATAACTCATGCGCGTGAAAGCCAAGAACAAAAGGGCATTCCTGGCATCGGTGAATACATATTTGGAAACAATATCTCCACTATAGTGGACTGAAAATTTTGGGGCGGTCGGGTAAAAAGCTTCACGGGAAAATCAAGTACTTTCAAGGACTGCCATAGAATGGACCGATGTTCACTAAACCAGTCATAACTTTGTCATTCGGAGTCCGTGTCGGACCCAAAAGTAATCAAACTGCTCGTGGCGAGCGTGCGAATCCATAGCATAATCCCGGCTAGTGCCGGGAGGCCTGGAGTACCCTCAAATTCGGCCTTAAGCAGGACTTTTTTGCCCTAAAAGTCAAAGAACATCATTCGCCGCTGTTTTTCGGACAAGTTTCTGAACCCATTGGCACTTCCTTTTGAAGGAAATTCGAGAGATTGTTTTGCTTGTAGACATTAGCCCCCCTGGTAGGGACAAACGTACCTTTGTGGAGATGCTCTATGATCCAGGCAATTTCATTTGGCCGTAAATTGAAGAAAATCCAGTGGCTATATGCCTTATTCTCCTTGTTTTCGCCGGATGCCATGCTGTAACTCATGCGCGTGAAAGCCAAGAACAAAAGGGCATTCCTGGCATTGGTCAATATATATGTGGAAACAATATCTCCACTATAAAGGACAAGAAATTTCGGGGCGTTCAGGCAAAAAGCGTCACGAGAAAATGAAGTACTTTCAAGGACTCCCATAGAATGGACCGATGTTCACTAAAACGGTCATAACATTGTCATTCGGAGTCCGTGTCGGACCCACCGTTACTCAAACTACTCGTAGTGAGCGTGTGAATCCAGGAAATACACCTCACTTGCACCAGGGGGCCTAGAGTACCCTCCAATTCGGCCTTAAGCATGACTTCTTGGCCCTGAAATTCAAAGAACATCATTCACCGTTTTTTTTCGGACAAGTTTCTTAACCCATTGGCACTTCCTTTTGAAGGAAATTCGAGATATTATGTTGCTTATAGACATTAGCCCCCTTGGTAGGGACAAATGTAGCTTTCTGCAGATGCTCTATGATCCGGGCAATCTCATTTGGCCGTAAATTGACGAATATCCTGCGGCTATATGCCTTATTCTCCTTGTTTTCGCCGGATGGCATGCTGTAACTCATGCGCGTGAAAGCCAAGAACAAAAGGGCATTCCTGGCATCAGTCAATATATATGTGGAAACAATATCTCAACTATAGAGGACAAGAAATTTTGGGGCGGTCAGGCAAAAAGCTTCACGGGAAAATGAAGTACTTTCAAGGACTCCCATAGAATTGACCGATGTTCACTAAAACGGTCATAACATTGTCATTCGGAGTCCGTGTCGAACCCACAATTACTCAAACTACTCGCGCCGAGCGTGCGAATCCATAATATAGTCCGCTTGCCAGAGGCCCGGAGTACCTCAAATTCCGCCTTAAGCGGGACTTTCGCCCTGAAATTCAAAGAACATCATTCGTCATTGTTTTTGAACAAGTTTATGAACCCATTGACACTTCCTATTGAAGGAAATTCGAGAGATTATGTTGCTTATGGACATTAGCCCCCGGTAGGGACAAACGCCTTTGTGCATATGCTCTATGGTCCACGTAATCTCATTTGGTCAGAATTGAAGAATATCCAGCGGCTATATGCCTTATTCTCCTTGTTTTCGCCGGATGGCATGCTGTAACTCATGCGCGTGAAATCCAAGAACAAAAGGCATTCCTGGCATCGGTCAATATATATGTGGAAACAATATCTCCACTACAGAGGACAAGAAATTTTGGGGTGGTCAGGCAAAAAGCGTCGCGGGAAAATGAAGTACTTTCAATAACTCCCATAGAATGGACCGATGTTCACTAAAACGGTCATAACATTGTCATTCGGAGTCCGTGTTAAACCCACAAGTACTCAAACTACTCGCGTCGAGTGTGCGAATCCATAATATACTCACCGCTTGCGCCAGGAGGCCCGGAGTGCCCTCAAATTCGGCCTTAAGCAGGACCTTTTGGCCCTGAAATTCAAAGAACATCATTTGTTGCTGTTTTTCGGACAAGTTTCTGAACCCATTGACACTTCCTATTGAAGGAAATTCGAGAGATTATGTTGCTTATAGACATTACCCCCCTGGTAGGGACAAACGTACCTTTGTACGGATGCTCTATGGTCCAAGCAATCTCATTTTGCCGTAAATTGAAGAATATCCAGCGACTATATGCCTTATTCTCCTTGTTTTCGCCGGATGGCATGTTGTAACTCATGCACGTGAAAGCCAAGAACAAAAGGCATTCCTGGCATCGGTCAATATATATGTGGAAATAATATCTCCACTATAGAGGACAAGAAATTTTGGGCAGTCAGGCAAAAAGCATCACGGGAAAATGAAGTACTTTCAAGGACTCCGATAGAATGGACCGATGTTCACTAAAACGGTCATAACATTGTCATTCTGAGTCCGTGTCGAACCCACAAGTACTCAAACTACTCGCGCCGAGCGTACGGATCCATAATATACTCACCGCTTGCGCCAGGAGGCCCGGAGTACCCTCAAATTCGGCCTTAAGCGGGACTTTTTGGCCCTGAAATTCAAAGAACATCATTCGTCGCTGTTTTTTGAACAAGTTTATGAACCCATTGACACTTCCTATTGAAGGAAATTCGAGAGATTATGTTGCTTATGGACATTAGCCCCCCTGGTAGGGACAAACGTACCTTTGTGCAGATGCTCTATGGTCCACGCAATCTCACTTGGCCGTAAATTGAAGAATATCCAGCGGCTATATGCCTTATTCTCCTTGTTTTCGTCGGATGGCATGTTGTAACTCATGCACGTGAAAGCCAAGAACAAAAGGCATTCCTGGCATCGGTCAATATATAAGGGACGAGCACACTCTGATTTTTTTTTCGGATGTCCGGTAGGTGGGCACCCGAGAGGAAATTAACGGAAATCTGAGGCCACCGGACGACCGGACGACCATCACCCAAGCCGAAATTACGGAAGTCCAACATCTACGGATGTCCGGACCGTCCCGAAGCTCCGGACGACCGACGTCTTCCGGACGTCCGACACCTGAGTGACAGCAGCCATGGGCCGATGCCCTTGTACCCCTTCACTTTGAGCCCCATTTGCACTATGACTATAAATAGGTCTCTGCCACCTCCAATCTAGGGTTAGCATTGTGATAGCTCGTTTGAGATAGAGCATTGCTCGTCCGTACCGAATCTACTCCATGTGAGGGACCGTGCCTCTTCGGAGAAGATCCATCCAGATTCAAGGCCTCCATCCGGAGAAGACAATCAAGACTTCCTCACGGAGAAGAACGGTTACTCTTGTATCTTGCCTTGTTGACTTTGAATGTTGTGCTACCTTATGCTTTCGGTGATCTAGCCCTTGTGTGATCAATTACTTGTCGGTTGAGTGATTCTCTCGTTTCTCCCCGTGATTTCCCTTGTGTTCTTCCGCGCGTTCTTTGTGTTTCTCCGTAGGATCCACTCCAAACGTGAAAGATCGGCCCCATAGGGTGCCGCCCTACAACATCTTGGTATCATGAGCCACGTTGATCACGTTTTTGGAGCCCCTACCCCGTGTTTTCTAGCTTAATTTTATTGTTTTCGTACTAAATCCGAAAATTCCCCACCAAAAAAGCCCCAAATTTTTTTGTAATTTGCTGGTGAGTTGAAATATTGTTGGATTTGGTCCATGGATTTGTGTTGCTGCATGTGGATCTAGCTTTCCCCACCCTCGCCACCCTTTTCCATCCACTAATCCGCTCGATTTCGACCTCACCATCTTCCTCCACCCCGAAATCGCGCAGTTCATCCCATGCCCGATTTTCGCCCAGGCACCGGACGACCGGACCCTGCCGGACGTCCGACGACCGGACGACCATGACCCCCGAACGTCCATGAAACTCTGATGAAACTGAATATTGTTCAGTTCGGCCACCACCACAACCCCACCTTCCACCACATCTTCCAAACCCACATACACCACCATCATCCCCAATACCTCCTATGACGATTTTGACACGTTTTGATCTTTGAGATTTTGAGTTGTGGCTCCCGTGTCCTATTGTGTTTCGGCTATATAGGTACGGTTCGACATTATCATCATCGCGCTCATCTTCGCAAGGGTCTCATCATTGCCAAGGACGGTAACATCGGCGACATCTTTGTCATACCTTGCAATTGCATTGATACCCACATTACCTTACTTTTGCGTAGCTTACCCATCGAGACTAGCCATTGAGTATTGCCGACAACGTGACTTGTGCACATTAGTGATCATACTTCCCATAGCATATACACAATTGCTATCTTGGTTTGTGAAGTTTTACATAAGAAAAGAGCTACCCAAGCTTTTAAGCAAAGAGGAAAGATCAGCAAAGAGCTTATGAGCAAGAACCATAGCATCATACTACATTAAGATTGTCATATTGGATCATCTTGGATCATTGCACCGAAATACCATACATATAGCATACTTGGGATCAAGATCGTTGCATTTTTGCCTAGTAGGTTGTGCACAAGTTCCGTATCCGCCTATTGTGCAATCGTGCTAGCGTCTCTCTAGTATTGTGCAACAAGAGCATTTTCGTGGATTCCACATTTTGGCTCACTTTTGGTTTGCACAATCCCATTTATCTATTTGCGTGTGTGTTTCCGTGTGCCCCTACTTGCTTGGTCTACTCAAGTCGACACTCCGACGACTCCTTCTCTGGCTCAAGTACACCATCATCGAACACTCTTCGACGAGCCGCGCATCAAGACCGTCATGCATCTCGCAACCCGCTACACGACAATCATTCACAAGAGCAAGTCGATGAGCAAGTCCCTCGTCCTCACTGAAACCAAGTCGCTTTTGCTCAAGCTCAAGAACGACAACGACTACAGCGCCAAGTGGAAGAACCAGCGCGTCTACACCAAGAGCAACATGACACCGAGGCCCAACGTCTTCAACAACAACTACGTGAAGTGCAAGCACTTGAGGCGCAACGTGCCCTTCAAGAAGCAAGTCGAGCCATCGCGAACCGCAATCGCGAATGGCGCAATCAAGAGGAAGCCCTTCGAGAAGAAATCCAAGAGAGGAACTACCAACCATGCGTGCAACGTCAAGTTCCTCAAGCTCATTCACAAGATCGTCAAGCTCCACCTCAACCTCAAGTTCAACAAGAGCAAGTTGATCATGGACTTCCTCCACGCCAAGAGCAACATGAGGATGATTAACCTCCACGTCAAGGGCGTCATCATCACCATCGCCAACAACACAATGAAGAGCAACGCTATGGCAAGCTCAAATTCCCAATGCCCAAGTTCAATGGAAGCAATGATCCCAAAGAGTACCTTTCATGGGCATTGAAGGTCGACAAAATCTTTCGTTTGCACAACTATGAGGAAGAGAAGAAGATCGCTATGGCATCACTTGAGTTCCAAGACTATGTGCTCATATGGTGGGAACAAGTCCTTGAGCGCCGAAAAGCAAGAGGTGAACCTCCAATCACCACTTGGGCTCAAATGAAGGAAGTCATACGAGCACGTTTTGCGCCAACCTACTACAACCGCGATCTCTTCAAGAAGCTACAACTCCTCAAGCAAGGAACAAAGAGTGTTGAAGAATACTACAAGGAAATGGAGATAGCCATTGATAGAAGTAAAGGTGTGCCGTCTTCCGATGAGATGATGGATATCGCTTTGGGGGAAGTCGACTTTGACGATCCAACTACGAACGTGCGAGGACGTCGCGCTTTAGCAATCGCTAAACCAACTCCGACAGGTTAATGACCATGCCGGAGCATGATCAACCTGACCACGAGGGTCTGTTTCCTGCGAGCAAACGAAGAACAAGCAAGAAACTGAGATTGCAATCTGGATATTGCGAATATAAAATGAAAGCTTTATTGATCAAGGTGGGGTTCTGCGACGCCTTTGTCTGGTCATTGAACACAAACGAAGTACGCGAAGTTGCAGCTATAGCAAACTTTAATCTAAACAAAACCCGAAGTCTAAACGATGCCCTAAGGGCTGTATATATGGAGGAAGAGGGGGAAATTTCGTGGCCCTTGAGGGAGGGGTCCGAAACCAACCCTACCTCTTGTTTCCCCACGCATACGGACTCTAAAAACAGCCTATAATCAAGTATTTCGAAATTACATGGGCCTAGCCCAATTATAAGGTGACGCAACACCTAGAATAGCCTCTGGACGAAAATTATGAAGTAGCATCTTGTATATTTCGTCCAAGCTCATGCACTCATTATGGTGGCTTCAACGTCCTGAAATCATCACTTGTAACTCTGTTCTTGTTCCCGTTGCGCATGCCATCATCTCCATGCTTGTTCTTGCTCTAGTGTTCATCCTTCTCCAAGCTAGGCCCTTCATTTGTAAGCAAAACAAATGTATCCAATTTAGGCAGCATCATATTCTCATGAACATTAGAATCATTACTAAGAAAACAAAAGTACCTGGTAATTTAATTGGCGTGCGTGAGCTCTAGTAATAGGTCCAGTATGTATAGCAGCAGGGGCTGTGGGTGTAAAAATGGTATTGATGTCCTCGTCATCCTCCCCTTCTTGAAATGAAGTCGTCCTCGATGGAAGCTCATCTTCCTCACCCAAATAAGGCTTCAAATCTGCAATGTTAAAAGTGGGACTAACCCCAAAATCTACAGGCAACTCAAGTTTATATGCATTATCATTTATTTTCTCCAACACCTTAAAAGGTCCGTCAGCACGTGGCATTTGCTTTGAATTTGCGCAAATCAGGAAATCTATCCTTACGCAAATGTAACCAGACAAGATTTCCAGGTGCAAACACAACATGTTTTCTACCCTTATCTCCAGCAAGTTTATATTTAGCATACATACGCTCAATGTTTTCCTTAGTTAACTCATGCATTTTTAAAATCAATTCAGCACATTGTTTAGCATCAAAATTAATCTTCTTCGAAGATGGAAAAGGCAACAAATCAATAGGTGCACAAGGTAGGAAACCATACACAATTTCAAAAGGCACATCTTAGTAGTAGAATGCAATGAACGATTATAAGCAAATTCAATATGAGGCAAGCATTCTTCCCACATTTTCTTGTTATTCTTCAAAACAGCCCTAAGCATAGTTGATGAGGACATCAATACCATTGTTAGACCCACAGACACTACTGTTACATATACTGGACCAATTACTAGAGCTCGCGCACGCCAATTAAATTACTAGGTACTTTCGTTTCTTGGTAATGATTCTAATGTTCATGAGAATATGATGTTGCCTAAATTGGATACATTTGTTTTGCTTACAAATGAAGGGCCTAGCTTGGAGAAGGATGAACATTGGAGCAAGAACACGCATGGAGTTGATGGCATGCGCAAGGGGATCAAGAACGGAGTTACAAGTGATGATTTCAGGACTTTGAAGCCACCATAAGGAGTGTATGAAGCCTTGGACGAAATATACAAGATGCCACTTCATAAATTTCGTCCAGAGGCTATTCTAGGTGCTGCGTCACCTTATTATTGGGCCAGGCCCATGTATTTTCGAAATACTTAAGTATAGGCTGTTTTTAGAGTCCGTATGTGTGGGGAAACAAGAGTTAGGGTTCATTTCGGACCCCTCCTCCAAGGGCCACGAAATTCCCCCCTCTTCCTCCATATATACAGCCCTTAGGGCGTCGTTTAGACTTTGGGTTTTGTTTAGCTTAAAAGTTCACCATAGCTGCAACTTCGCGTACTTCATTTGTGTTCAAGGACCAAACCAAGGCGTCATAGAACCCCACCTTCAATAATAAAGCTTTCCTCTTTTATTCGCAATATCCAGATTGCAATCTCAGTTTCGTGCTTGTTCTTCGTTTGCTCGCAGGAAATAGACCCTCGTGTTCAGGTTGATCGTGCTCCGGCGTGGTCAATAACCCCTTGGAAGTTGGATTAGCGATTGCTAAGGCGCGACGTCTTCACACGTTCGTAGTCGATCGTCAAAGTCGACTCCCACAGAAAATGATTCCTATCTCATCGAAACATCGGGACACCTTTGCCCCTATCAAGTGGTATCAAATTTCCAGGTTGCTCCGTGAGATTTTACAGTTTTTCGAGTTTAGATCGAGTCTGTTCTTCATACCTATAGTCCACGAAAAAGCGAAAAAAAATATTAGGGTTAGTTCATCTTATCCGAACCAATCTGAGCCTTTGCATATTCTTTTTGGTATTTGCTTTGTTGAATTTGCGGTTGCATCGTCGTGTCAAGTTGCTGGTCCTAGAGTCTAGTCCTTTAGAGTTTCGAGTTCTGCTCACAAGTTCTCACGCCGCCGCCGCACCATCGTCATCACCGCTGCCATATACCATCATCATCATCACCGCTGCCATATATCACCATCATCATCACTGCTGCCATATACCACCATCATCATCACCGCTGCCATATACCACCATCGTCATCGCCGCTTCCATATACCACATATGCACCGCCATCACGCTAATCCGAGTCCACCTCCATCACAGATTCGCACCAGTCCGTGTTCCACCGCCCTGCATATATCCGCCACTAGTCCGAGTTTCCACCAGATTCATCTCCACCACCAATCCTAGTCCGAGTCTAGTAATTGTTACTTTGTTTTCGATTTCCAGATCACGCGGTACTCCGAGTCGTGACAGAGTAGGACTCCCCAACTTTCGAGCCATCCGCAGAAGAAAAATAGTTCCAGTTTCAAAAAAACTAAGTCTGGAAAATTATGGCTAGGCAGTTTTTAGGACATTTGTAGACTTTTTCGAAAAAAATTGTTGCAGAGCAAAAAAAGGGGGAAAAAGAGTGCAAAAAAAGTGCAAAAAAAGAAAAATATCAGAGTGTGCTCATCCCTTGTTTACGTGCAGCGCTGTGATTTATTTAGTTTTCTAGGCTCGCATCTCTATTATAGTCTAGCCTAGGACCAACACAATACCGTCGTTGAGCGTTTATTCAACTTTGCATATCTAAATTGATTATTGCTGACCATTTTTTCTACCATATTATAAGCCTTCCAAGCTCCACATACATCTACATCATGCGTTTGACTCTCCCTGGTAATCGCTTTATCCAAGCTTTGAGAGTTTTTACTACATCGGGTTGAGATCACCTTTCTTCTTTGGGTAAGAACTGGTAAGAATTTGAGTTTTGCTTGACAGATTTGTGACACCCACCACCACCACCACTTGTTACTAGTATGTAGGATCATATTCTTGTGTGTTCCTATTGCTGCTAACCATGCCAGGATCACAAGCCGACGAGATTGACTGGGAGAACTTAACGAACAAGGAGCTTCATGATAAGTTTCAGCAAATGATGACTGAACAGGTGCAAGATGTGCTGAACAATTTTGAAGAGGCCATGGAGAAGATCATTGGCCTTGAGAAGACGTTCGAAACAAAGCTCGATAACAGATTTAATGAACTGCTTGTGCGTCTTCCACCACCGGCTGCACCTGCCGCACCTCTACAACAACAACAACAACAACGACTACCTCCACATCGCGAAACAGCCCTCCACCGAGCGAGCCGTGTTCCTCTTCAGCCTGGCCAAACTATTGGTGCTGCTGTTGATAATTCTGTGGCTCCTGCTGCTGATGGGGAGGAGGATGATTATGAAGGAGATTACGAGGATGAGGTTGATCATAAATCAGAACTACGTGCAACCACCAGCACCACATCCACCAGGTCGTCCACATGCAAATAATGGTAATGTTAGGGCTCCCCCTCAGGTACGAGATCATGACCATCTCCCTAAACTGAAATTGAATATTCCACCATTTGAGGGTAGATATGTTCCTGATATATATCTTACTTGGGAGTTAGAAACTGAACAACGATTTACATGTTTAGAATATCCTGAGGAGAGACGTGTTCCTGCTGCTGTTTGTGCTTTCACTAGCTTTGCATGTGTTTGGTGGTCTGAACATGGGCTGCTTTGAAAACTGCTATGCGTACTCGTTGGGTTCCACCATATTATCAATGTGAATTACTTCAAAAATTGCAGCGCTTAAGACAAGTAAAAAATTGGTAGAAGAATATTATCAGGAATTACAAACTAGCTTGATTAGATGTGGCATTGTTGAGGAGAATAAGCTATGCTTTCACATTTTATGTGTGGATTAAATAGAGAGATTCAGATTATTCTAGAGTATAAGGATTATAATAATATCACTCGTTTATTCCATCTTGCTTGTAAAGCTGAACGTAAAGTGCAGGATCGACAGGCATTGGCGCGGACTAACTTTTCTGCATGTCGACCTTCATCATGGACACCACGTGCATCCTCTACTTCCACACATTCTACTGCACCGACACCCCCATCAGCTGTTACCTCCAGCCGTGATACAAGGAAGCAGGCACAACCACCATTATCTGCCAAGAGCACACCTATCGGGCCTGCACAGAGTTCGTCTTCTTTCGTGGCATCAACAGGGCACACCACTGATATTATTTGTCATCGTTGTAAGGGCAGAGGACATTTTGCGAGAGAATGCAAATCTCAGCGTGTGATTATTGCTACTGAGGATGGTGGGTATGAGTCTGCTAGTGACTATCATGAGGAGACTTTGGCTCTTATTACACGTGAAGAACACGGTGGAGATGATTCTGATCATGAGACGCAATACATGGCTCCTGAAGATGCTGACAGGTATAAATGTTTAGTTGCTCAATGTGTTTTGAGTGTGCAGGTTACACAAGCTAAGCAAAATCAGAGGCATAATTTGTTCCATACAAAGGGAGTTGTGAAGGAACGTTCTGTTCGCGTGATCCTAGATGGAGGGAGTTGCAACAACTTTGCTAGCATGGAGATGGTGGAGAAGCTATCTCTCACCACAAGACCACATCCACATCCTTACAACATCCAATGGTTCAACAACAGCGGCAAGGTTAAGGTAACACGTACTGTTCGTGTGCATTTTAGTATCTCCACATATGCTGATTATGTTGATTGTGATGTGGTACCTATGCAAGCATGTTCCTTATTACTTGGTAGACCATGGCAATTTGATAAAAATTCTGTACACCATGGTAGAAACAATCAGTATACTCTTGTTCATAAGGATAAAAATATTACTTTGCTTCCTATGACTCATGATTCCATTTTGAAAGATGATATTAATAGAGCTAATAAAGCAAAACAGGAGAAAAATAAGAGTGAAAATCAGATTGTGGCAAAAGAATTTGAGCAACAAATGAAGCCTAATAATAAACCATCTACTGTTGCTTCTGAAATTAAATTGAAAAGTGCATGTTTACTTGCCACCAAATCTGGTATTGATGAGCTAGATTTTAGCAAATCTATTTGCTATGCTTTTGTGTGCAAAGAGGCATTATTTTCATTCGAGGACGTGCCTTCCTCTTTGCCCCTGCTGTCACTAACATTTTGCAGGAGTTCACTGACGTCTTTCCACAAGACGTGCCACCGGGATTACAACCTATTCGAGGGATTGAGCATCAAATTAACTTCATTCCCGGTGTATCGCTACCCAACCATGCACCATACCGTACCAATCCAGAGGAGATGAAGGAGATTATGATGCGGAGCATCCCACGTTCATCCCCATGTACACTCCGACTACTCTCCAAGCCCCAAGAGGACATATGACGAGACCTCGAACATACGCCATTGGACACAAGGTGAATTCACTCCTCTTCGAACCGTCACTTTCCGCATATGAGACACGGCTACTACCTCATGCATGGACCTTGCATACACTCAGGTACAACCAAGATGACCATGGAGAATCCAAGGACCAAGGCCAAGCATGGAGGAGAAGACGGAAGAAAGGAGAAGAAGAAGACGGAGCGGCTGTTGGAATCAGGCCGGACGTCCGGACCGCCGTCCGGATCATCCGGGCCCAGCCGGATCATCCGGGACTCCGTCCGGATCGTCCGGGTAACTGCGCCGAAGACAACAGAAGGCTTCTGCTGAAGCCGGATCATCCGGGACTCCGTCCGGATCATCCGGACCCCGACGCCCGGATCATCCGGGACCCCGTCCGGATCATCCGGCCTTGCTCATACAAGACGACTTGGGCCGAGGCCGTGTACCTCGCCCCTCACTTACCCCTTCGTGGCTTAGCACTATAAATAGACCTCCTCCTCCCCACTTTGAGGGTTAGCATTGGATTAGCTCATATTTGTGTGAGAGCCTTTGCTCATCCACCCGGTTACTTCTCCTCGGAGATCAGGACCTCCGTCTAGGAGAAGATCCCTCATCAGATACAGGACCCCTCTTTGGGAAGATCCCCTCGTGAATTCAAGGCCTCCTCCGGGAGATGAACGATTCCTTTGTATCCTTACCCTAGTTGACTACGTATCTTGTGGATCTCATGTGTGTATGTTGATCTAGCACTTGTGTGATCGATTCCTTGTTGGTTGAGTGATTTCCTCTCGTTATCCCCGTGTTTCCCCTCGTGCTTCCGCGTGTTCTTCGTTTTTCCCTCCGTAGGATCCCCTCCAAACGTGAAAGACCGACGAATTAGGGTTCCACCCTACATCATATGGTATCATGAGCCACGTTGATCACGTTTTTGGAGCCCCTACCCCGTGATTTCTAGCTTGATTTTGTTGTTTTCGTCCTAAATCCGAAAATCCCCACCAAAAATAGCCCCCAAATTTTTTTGTGATTTGTTGGTTTGATGATGTTTTGTTGATTTGGATCCATGGATTTGCTTGGTTTCAAGTGGATCTAGCATTTCCCCAAGTTTCCCCACCTTCCATCCACGAAATCCCTCAAATTTTGCCCCGAAAATCATCCATTTTCGCCCAAAAATTCGTCCCCGAGAGCAAATCCCGAGCAGTTTGACCTGCCCGGATCATCCGGACCATGTCCCGGATCATCCGGACTCCGCCCGGATCAGCTGGACCCTCTCCCGGACGTCCGGATAATTCGCGCTCCCGAAAAACAGAACCGGCGCTGACGAACCCGGATCATCCGGAAGTACACCCGGATCATCCGGACCAAGCCCGGATCATCCGGACCTCCTCCCGGATGTCCGGTTAACCCTGAAACTGACTTCGGCTGATTTTTGTTTTGTCCATAACTAATTCATCCGAACTCCGATTTTGACGTTCTTTAGCTCGTTTTGAAGCTCTTGACATCCCCCATCCCACAAAAATACAACCAACATCATTTGACTCCATCATATTTTCTGAAATTTGTCAAGTTTGCCTAGGCCCTCCACCATATCATCCGCATTACCACCACCGACTTCCACAACCTAACCCATTTTGTTCCCCATTGCATATATGGTTGATTGAGTAGTGATTTGAGTCTCCTAAGGTGTTTAGGCTACTTAGGGACAATTGCTTCTTCATCAACCACCACCACCACTTCCGCATAACCTTGCCCACCATACAATTCCACCCCAACTTAACCCAATTGTTGTTTGAGCTTTTTCGAGTTGTGGCTTGTGTCTCCTAAGGTGTTTCGGCTACTTAGGGACAGCAACTTCAACTCCGACTCGTGTATAGCCCATCATTCCATCCACATTGCCTACTGCAACAACACCACCGCTTTCCGCTATCACCATTTTGACATTTGTCATTTGAGATTTTGAGTTTGCGGTTTTTCCGTTTCCTAAGGTGTTTCGGCTACTTAGGGACGAGTCTCCATCATCTTGGTATCTACACCAAGAACACCGTCACTCATCATCGCAAAGGACAGTAACCTCGACGACACCTTTGTATATTCACCTTGCAATTGCATTGTTAACCCCTAGCCCATTTTGCGTCACTTACCTATCGAGACTAGCCATTTGAGTATTGCCGGCAACGTTACTTGTGCACATTAGTGGTCCATACCTTCCACAGCATACATACCATATCATATTGGTATCATATCATCCATTGTGCCTCAAGTTTGTTCCCGCATATACACAATTGCTATCTTGGTTTGTGCATTGTACAAAAGTGACCATAGAGAAAAAAAGCTTTTAAGCAAAAAGAGAGCAAAGAGCTCGTGAGCAAGTGCCATAGCATCATACCCATTGCACATAAGATTGTCAAATCTACATCATATGATATCATGCTTGAGAGAAACACCGGGAACCATACATACATAGCATACTTGGGATAGAAGAATATCCATTTTGCATCTTATAGGTTGTGCACAAGTGTCGTATCCGCCTATTGAGCAATCGTGCTAGCGTCTCTCTTGAGTTGTGCAACACGAGCGTTTTGGTGGATTCCACATTTTGAGCTCATTCCTTGGCTGCACGACCCCATTTATCTATTCGTGTGCGTGTTTCCGTGTGCCATTGTGATAGCCTGGCTTATTAGGGATGATAGACTACTCATATCAATAAGGAATTCCTTCTTTTCCGGGAGCCCATTCGGACAGAACTCCAAAGTTAAGCGTGCTCAGCTTGGAGTAGTTTCAGATGGGTGACCGACCGAAGTTGCTCCGGGTGCGCATGAGTGAGGACAAAGTCGCGAAAAAGACTAGTATTGATCTGTGGGGCCAGTCTAGATCCCGCCAGGAGTAACGACCACCGGCGGGTGTGTCCGGGGCGTTACAAGTTGGTATCAGAGCCGACCCTCGCGGTTACACGGATGGTTGCGGACAGGTGCGCGGTCATGTTGTTCATGACGTTTGTGACCCGTCGTGGCACACGGCATGGCACATGTACCGGACTGGATGCATAGACGGTTGTGCCAAGAGGGAACGTTCCTGTGGCCCGACGAGGACGTCGGTTCCTCTGAGTGTGGGTGTATGTGATAGCCTGGCTTATTAGGGATGATAGACTACTCATATCAATAAGGAATTCCTTCTTTTTCGGGAGCCCATTCGGACAGAACTCCAAAGTTAAGCGTGCTCAGCTTGGAGTAGTTTCAGGATGGGTGACCGACCGGGAAGTTGCTCCCGGGTGCGCATGAGTGACGACAAAGTGCGCAGAAAAGACTAGTATTGATCTGTGGGGCCAGTCTAGATCCCGCCAGGAGTAACGACCACCGGCGGGTGTGTCCGGGGCGTTACAGCCATTCTTTGCTATTGGTCCATTTGTCTCACTTGCGAATTTGTGAATCTTTTTCAACATTATTGACTCTTGTTAACATTTTGCATTAAATTTTTGTGCCACTATCCTCACCGAGCTCCACTATAAGCTTTACTTGTGTAGGTGTGAGAACTAACAAGTATTGGTACCAATAGTGCTATTTCATTGTCCACATTTGAGTGAACTTGATTCATCTTAAACTTTGGTCAAAGGTACATTGGTATACGTTCTTCTCTTTCTCCCACTCATATTTGCTCGAGTCTTGTGATGGATAGGCAAGGCATTCCCTCTCCGGTCTACGACAACAACGACGGCGTGAATAACTACATCTCCAAAGCGTCTATCTTCGATCTACAACGACAAATGCAAGGCGCACAATCAAGATTGCGAGGCGCGCCGAGAACATCTCCATCGACATTCGTCACTCGAAGCAAGGAAAAGGGACTACATCGACAAGAAGCTTGCCGCACATAAAGAGGAGCAAGATGCAAGAATGGAGGAGATTAGAGCCTTGATCAAGTCTTCTTCCCCTTCATCATCCTCAAGACGACGACGGTCAAGCCACAAGTCTTCGGAGCGCGAAAAAGATGCAAGTGCAAATCGTCCTCGTCCACATCTACATGGCGATCATCATCACGTTCACGATCCACATCGCCATGAAGGCCAAGTCACCTCCAAGCAACATGTGCACGACGACGAAGAACTACATCTACTACGAGCTCAAGCACGACAACGACATCATCATCATGAAGATGCTCCACAAGCGCAAATGCACAAGTCCCAACAAGTCCTACTTCACGCCAAGTCCAAGCTTCAAGAGCACAAAAGAAGACCGCGAGACGACCACCACCAAGACGGCACTACGACTACACGAACCACTTTGGCATCTTCGCCAAGTGCTATCAAGGCATCTTCGCCTTTGGATGTACGGCATCTTCGCCTACTTCCCACGAGTACGCCTACATCGACTTCATCAAGTCCAAGGCATCCAACTACGAGTGAGGGCGACACTTCCATCTTCGGAAGCCCCCCAAGGAAGATGGCCGAGCATGGGAAACTCCCTTTGGTCATGGAGACGAGCTATGAGGTGCCACATCATATGGGCCTCCTACACCAAGACGGTGACAAGAAGGTCGAGCAAGGGCCATCCCCTTCGACCACGGCGATAGGAGTTGAGCATGGAGACATTTGCACCAACACCTCTCCGACACCCACATATGTCGAGATGCCCCAAGTGCCATGTGAGGAGAGCCACCACCCCATGAGTGACATGAATGACTCCACCATATGTGATATTGAGAGCATTTCCTATGAGAGGATGAGTGTGACCACCACTAGTCCCACACATGAGAGCATGCCACACATCCTATGTGAGGTTGAGTGCCATTTGAGTGACTCCACCAACCATAAGAGTGAGAGCACCCTTGAGGGAGTGAGTGAGCCACAACACTTAGAGAGTGAGGTAGTTGACACGGCATGTGAGGCCACTATGATTTCTAACGACTTACCCTCTACTCCTTGTGTGTTTTCTCCTTTGGTGCTAGGTCTCCTACATGACGACACGCCTACCATTGATGAGTCCATACCTCCTATGGAGACGACGATGGCCATGATGGACGATGATGCACCCCCCACATGGTTCCATCAAGATGAAGATGACAACGAGACGATCTTCAACACCTCACCTACAACACATGAGCGACACTCCAAAGGTAACACAGGTGATGGTGCTTCTCTTGTCCCACTAGTGGACTCTCTTGACATTGATTGCTCCCATGATGTTGACCCACCTATTTCCATGCTTCATGCTAGTGAAACTTCTTCATGCCTTGACTTACCTATTTATGATGAATATGATGATGAGCATGTTGAGTTGCCTAGTTGTGATACTATGCTACAAAGGATATCTTGTGAAAATTCTATTGGTCAAGACATGTTTGACAATCCATTGAACTTGTCATATGCTATGAGTGAGATCTCTCATATTATGATGTAGGGTGGAACCCTAATTCGGCGATCTTTCACGTTTGGAGCGGGATCCCTCGAAGAACACGATGAACACGGGGAAGAACGGGGAGAAATCACAAGGGGAAACACTCAAGAACAAGTCCAATCACACATCCACTAGACAATCAAACACACAAGATCACAAGGTACATGAACAACAAAGGGAAAGATACAAGGTAAAGTTCATCTCCAAGAGGAGGTCTTGATGATATCCTAGATGGATCTTCCCACGAGGGGGTCTTGATGATATCCCGCGGGATCTTCTCCTAGATGGAGGTCTTGGCCTCCAATGGAGTGGTGGTCTCTCTCTCTCAAGAGTAGAGATAGGTAGGAGCAAAGCTCACCTAAGAATGAGCTATCACTTTGCTAACCCTAGAAAGGAGGTGGAGGAGGTCTATTTATAGCCCAAGGGGCGAAGGGGTAAGTGAGGGGCGAAGGGGTACACGGGCTTCGTCCCAAGTCACGCACGCAGGCGGGGTCCAGATGATCCGGATGGTGGCCCGGATGATCCGGGTGTCGGGGGTCCGGATGATCCGGGCGACCATCCGGATGATCCGGCTTCGTCGTGGAGCTTCTGTTGTCTTCGGGCACGTTGGCCGGATCGTCCGGGAGGTCGTCCGGATCATCCGGGCTGGGTCCGGATCGTCCGGCTGGGGGTCCGGATGATCCGGTCAACTCCAGTCTTCTTCTCCTTTCTTCCGTCTTCTCTTTCACGCTTCCCTCGTGGATGGTGTAGTCGTTCCTTGGTGCTTGCACTCCTCCTTGACATCCGTGAAGCTCCGACAATACCTATGCATGCACACGTAAGGAGTGTCAAGTAGTATACCATCCTCGAGAGTGTCAAGTGAGTACGTGTAAAGGAGATGATTCACCTTTGTGTATGTGAAGTAGATGTCGCACGTGTCACTAGCCAAATGGGCTCTTGACATGGTGATGTCTGTAGGATGCTCCGCATCATACCCTCCCCCTTGGGAAAGATCCGACCTCGGATCGAAATCCAAATCACCATGGGAAAGAGATGATGTCGTCGTGTAGAAGTGGACGATCACCAAGCATTCGTCATCTTGTAGTTCCAAATGGGCACTCTCCAATGTCGCACCGTCTTGTAATTCCTTCAAAAGTAGCAAAGATAGCAAGCACTTGGAAAAACAAAAGTGGTTGTCGTAAGAGCAAAACCAAGCATTCAAGAGGTGATTCACCCAACAAGTGTTGTCATCAAGCATAGCATATGGTTTGACAAAGAAGTGTGGCATGGCATTTGAGCATATAAATTGAGCACAATCAAGTATATCATGGGAACAAGCATGCAAATGGGAGGTCAAGATGCAAATATATGTGATAAGTGAACAAGCATCTCCCTCAAGGTCATAGCAAGCATGCATAAAGAGCTCAATGAACGGTCTATGGTAGGCATAAGAGTCATTCACAACACCAAATATAGTGAAATGTCTAAACACATGGGGCAAGTGCAAGACAATCCAAGCGTAACGTGCATAGGGTGTCGTGAAGATATCGTGGCACTCAACACAAAGGAAAGAGCAATGTTCAACATGTGTGAGGCATGAGCATATATGTCATCAACCCAAGAAAGCAAGTAGTGGAACATGGGTGATGCAATATAGCGAGCATTCATAGCTATCAAATGAAGCAAGCTAGTAGTGCGAAGATGCAACATACTAGGAGGAATCATGGCAAACATGTCAGTGGTGCAAATAGTGGGCATGAACAATTCACATGTCATAGCACAAGCATGAAAGCAAGATATGAGGATAATAGCATGGGGCACATGATAAACGTGGCAATAGCAACAAGGATCTCCACCAAGCATGCAAATACACATAGAACTAGCATAATGATGAAACATGTGTAGATGCAAGCAAGGGTCACAATTGCATGGCAAAGGCATAGTAGCAAGCATAGCATGCAAAGTGAACACGGTAAAATGAGCATAATGTGAGAAGTGGTAAATGGCCCATAGCCGTGTGAGAGCCAAGTAGAGGAGTTGCGCGTAGTCCTCGCGCGAAGGGAACGGTGGTAAGGATAGTCCACGGGATCCGAAATCGTCATTGCTCTCAAGAACTCGTTTTGTCAACTCGTGGGATTGCGAGGTTGACATGTATTCATGGGTACCTACACAAAAGAGACACAAACCAAAGAAATTGTGCGCGTGGTAAATGTACACATCATCCATCATGATGTGTATGTGCACGTGTGAGTTAGCACAAGATAAGCATCGCTCAAAGAAATTTGATGCATGGTATAGGAACATGTCATCCATCATGAAAGAGTAGTTATTATGTATGACACGATGGGGACACAAATTGAGCAAACAAGTATATGGCACATCAAAAGCATGTTTATTCATGGGGAGCATATGGTGCACACAAGTATTGGGATCACGCAATGAATGAGATGGATCAAATTCTCCTAACATGTATGAGGAAACTATGGGGGTCTCCTCATGAGCAATATCGGAAACATCATATGGAGAAAATGGACAACATCCAAAACAATGCATATCCGAAGCTAGGTGGTCATGGCATGGCATATGAGATAAATTTTGCAAAGGGAGCATATCAATATCATCACAAGAGAAACAAATGCCAATAACCATGGGCTTGTCATCTATGCCATGTGTGCAAATTGGGTTTATTTTAATGGCATATGCATAGTTACTATGAAGAGATTGCAAATAAGACATATGGTTGATCTCATGCATAGCATATGACAAGTCAAGCGGATTATCAAACATGATGTGACCTAAAGAATTGTCACAAGAAATCCTATGTAACGTGGCATCACAACTAATAGACTCCACAAGAGAATCATCATACTCATCATAAATGGGCAAATCAACGTGTGGGGAAATCATACTAGCATGAAGCATGGCAATAGGTGGATCAACATCATGCAAGCAATCAAAGTTAAGAATGTCCACTAGTGGGACTAGAGCATCACATTCACCTATGTTACCTTTGTCATTCCACTCAAGTGGTGTAGGTGAGGTGGGAAAGACCAAATGGTGGTCATCATCATCATCTTGATGGAACCATGTGGGCGGTGCATCATAATCCACCATGGCCATCGTCTTGTCCAAAGGGAGGACGAAGTAAATCGAGGATCGGCGATCATCATAAATGGGACCTAGCACCAAGCGAGAAGACACAATAGAGGTAGAGGTCAAGTTGTTAGAAATGCAAATGGCCTCACGAGACCTATCAACTATCTCACTCTCTCTATGTGGTGGTTCACTCACTCCCTCAAAATAGGTGCACTCAAACTCACGTATGGTGGAGTCACTCATCTCACTCAAGTGGTGGGGGTTGTGGCTCTCCTCACATGGGAATTGTGGCAACTCATCATATATGGGGCTAGTGGTGAAGTCACTTTCACTCTCAATATGGTGGCACAAGTCACTCAAGTCATCATACGTCGCCGTGGTCGAAGGGAAAGTCCCATGCTCAACCATCTCTTCGTGGTCGCCGTGGATGAAGGCCGAAGATGGCACATCATCACTCTCGTCGTGGATGAAGGCCGAAGATGGCACATCATCACTCTCGCCTCCTAAGATGGAAGCATCATCCTTGCTCGCCACCTTGTCACTCGCCTCCAAAGCTTGGTCCTTGAAGGTCTCCATAGTCGAACTCGTCGCCGCACCGTCTTGAAAAAGAGTCGAAGTAGACTCGGCATCATCAATGCCAGAAAAAGGGATGGCGGTGAAGTCGCACTTGGGAGCATCGTCTTGGAGCTTGTCGGCCTTGGACATCGTGGTGGTACTAGCCTCATGCTTGTCGTAGAGCTTGGTCGCCGCGAAGTTTGCTTGGGGTGGAGAAGCCTTGGCCTTCATGAGTTCTTGTTCCGCCTTGAGAGCACCAATGTAGTAGTCGTCGATGGACTTGTAGTTCTCGAGGAAGATGGTCTTGGAGATGTCGTTGTGCAATCCCATCATGAAGTGGAACTTCATCGAAATGGGGTCGTCCATGCCGGCTCGTCGCAAGGCACTCATCATCTCCTTGAAGTACTTGTCGATGGACTTGGATCCTTGGGTGGTGTTCTCCAATTGGCGTCGAAGTTGTTCCGTGTAGGTTGGAGGCACAAACTCTCGCCGTAAAGCTCTCTTCGTCTTGGGCCAACTCATCTCGTAGCTCTCCGAAGGTGTGTGAAGCCACCATGCCAATGCGTAGTCGTGGAGGTTTCTTGTGGCGCACTTCACTTGATCTTCGGGACGAACTTGATGTAGCGTGAGGTAGTCGTCCATCAAACGCTCCCACTCGAGGTACTCCTCGGGTTCTTGAGTCCCATAGAAAGGAATCTTGTGGTCGGTGTCGAGGTCGTAGTAGCTCGTGGAAGTCGCGGACTTGAGCTTGGGTAGCTTCTCTTGAGTGTAGTCTTGAGGTTCTTGTTGGCGAAGATGCCATATGTCCGTAGGCAAAGATGCCTTGAAGTCGCTTGGCGAAGATGCCAAGGAGATGGTGAAGTCGTTGGCGGTTGTTGGTGTTGAGCTCTTGACCTTCACGTTCTTGTTGGTGATGGTGTCGATGCCGATGTGATCTTGCGGAGGTGGTAGCTCGGAAGGATGTGCTCTTGAGCGTCTTCTCGAAGATGAGGAAGATCGCTTGTAGGACTTGATGAGGGCCTTGATCTCCTCCATGCGCTTGTCCATCTTGGCGTCGTAGTTGTTGTTCATGGCATCGAACTCGTTGTTGTTGTTGTAGACCGAAGATGAAATGCCTTGCCTATCCATCACAAGACTCGAGTAGAGGTGAGTAGGAAATGAGATAAACAATACCAAGTTACCTTTTCCCAAAGTTGAGGATGTATCCCGTGTCACTCAATGTGAAATGAAAGAATAGTGGAATTTGTACCGGACTTGTTCACTCACACCTACAAGTAAAGGCTTATGGTAGAGCTCGGTGAGGATAGTGGCACAAAAATTTGATGCAAAATGTTAGCAAGAGTCAATAATGTTGAAAAAGATTCACAAATTCGCAAGCGAAACAAGTAGACCGATAGCAATGAAAGGTACACGGAAACACACACAGAGATAGATAAATGGGGTCGTGCAACCAAGGAATGAGCACAAAATGTGGAATCCACGGAAAACACTCGTGTTGCACAACTCAAGAGAGACGCTAGCACGATTGCTCAATAGGCGAATACGACACTTGTGCACAACCTATAGATGCGAAATGGATTAACTTCTATCCCAAGTATGCTATGTATGTATGGTTCCCGGTGTTTCTCTCAAGCATGATACTATATGATGTAGATTTGACAATCTTATGTGCAATGGGGTATGATGCTATGGCACTTGCTCACGAGCACTTTGCTCTCTTTTTGCTTAAAAGCTTTTTTTCTATGGCCACTTTTGCACAATGCACAAACCAAGATAGCAATTGTGTATATGCGGGAACAAACTAGAGGCACAATGGATGATATGATACCAATATGATATGGTATGTATGCAGTGGAAGGGTGGATCACTAATGTGCACAAGTAACGTTGCCGGCAATACTCAAATGGCTAGTCTCGATAGGTAAGTAACGCAAAATGGGTTAGGGGTTAACAATGCAATTGCAAGGGAATATACAATGGTGTCGTCGAGGTTACCGTCCTTGGCAATGATGAGAGGCGGTGTTGCCGATGTCGACCCGTTCCTAGTTAGCCGAAACACCCTAGGAAACGGAAAAACCGCAAACTCAAAATCCAAAGTCAAATGTCAAATGGTGGTAGCGGAAAGCGGTGGTGGTGTTGCACTAGGCAATGCGGAAGTGGAAAGATGGGCTATACACGAGTCTTAGTTGAAGTTGCCGTCCCTAAGTAGCCAAAACACCTTAGGAGACACAAGCCACAACTCAAACAAGCTCAAACAACTATTGGGTTAAGTTGGTGGTGGCGGAAGTGTATGGTGGGCACGCCTATGCAGAAGTGGTGGTGGTGGTTGATGAAGAAGCAATCGTCCCTAAGTAGCCGAAACACCTTAGGAGACTCTAATGACAACTCAAACAACCACATATGCAATGGGGAACAAAATGGGTTAGGTTGCGGAAGTCGGTGGAGGTAATGCGGATGATATGGTGGAGGGCCTAGGCAAAGATGCCAAAATTCCGAAAAGTTGATGGTGTCAAATGGTGTTGGTGGTATTTTTGTGGGATAGGGGATGTCAATAGCTTCAAAACGAGCTAAAGAACGTCAAAATCGGAGTTCGGATGAATTAGTTATGGACAAAACAAGATTTCAGCCGTGTTAGTTTTCAGTGTAACCGGACATCCGGGAGGAGGTCCAGCTCATCCGGGCTATGTCCGGATGATCCGGGAGGACATCCGGATGATCCGGGTTCGTCAGTGCCGGTTCTGTTTTTTGGCTGCGCGATTTATCCGGACGTCCGGGGGGGTGTCCAGCTGATCCGGGCTTGGTCCGGATGATCCGGGAGAAGGTCCGGATGATCCGGCCAAGTCAATCCGCTCGGGATTTGCTCTCGGGGGCGAATTTTTGGGCGGAAATGGATGATTTTCGGGGCAAAATTTGAGGGATTTCGTGGATGGAAGGTGGGGAAACTTGGGGGAAAGCTAGATCCACTTGAAACCAAGCAAATCCATGGATCAAAATCAACAAAACATCATCAAACCAACAAATCACAAAAAATTTTGGGGGCTATTTTTTGGTGGGGATTTTCAGATTTAGGACGAAATCAAGCAAAAGAAGGCTAGAAAACGGTGGGAGGGACTCCAAAAACGTGATCAACGTGGCTCATGATACCATATGATGTAGGGTGGAACCCTAATTCGGCGATCTTTCACGTTTGGAGCGGGATCCCTCGAAGAACATGATGAACACGGGGAAGAACGGGGAGAAATCACAAGGGGAAACACTCAAGAACAAGTCCAATCACACATCCACTAGACAATCAAACACACAAGATCACAAGGTACATGAACAACAAAGGGAAAGATACAAGGTAAGGTTCATCTCCAAGAGGAGGTCTTGATGATATCCTAGATGGATCTTCCCACGAGGGGTCTTGATGATATCCCATGGGATCTTCTCCTAGATGGAGGTCTTGGCCTCCAATGGAGTAGTGGTCTCTCTCTCAAGAGTAGAGATAGGTAGGAGCAAAGCTCACCTAAGAATGAGCTATCACTTTGCTAACCCTAGAAAGGAGGTGGAGGAGGTCTATTTATAGCCCAAGGGGCGAAGGGGTAAGTGAGGGGCGAAGGGGTACACGGGCTTCGTCCCAAGTCACGCACGCAGGCGGGGTCCGGATGATCCGGATGGTGGCCCGGATGATCCGGGTGTCGGGGGTCCGGATGATCCGGGCGACCATCCAGATGATCCGGCTTCGTCGTGGAGCTTCTGTTGTCTTCGGGCACGTTGGCCGGATCGTCCGGGAGGTCGTCCGGATCATCCGGGCTGGGTCCGAATCGTCCGGCTGGGGGTCCGGATGATCCGGTCAACTCCAGTCTTCTTCTCCTTTCTTCCGTCTTCTCTTCCGCGCTTCCCTCGTGGATGGTGTAGTCATTCCTTGGTGCTTGCACTCCTCCTTGACATCCGTGAAGCTCCGACAATACCTATGCATGCACACGTAAGGAGTGTCAAGTAGTATACCATCCTCGAGAGTGTCAAGTGAGTACGTGTAAAGGAGATGATTCACCTTTGTGTATGTGAAGTAGATGTCGCACGTGTCACTAGCCAAATGGGCTCTTGACATGGTGATGTCTGTAGGATGCTCCGCATCATATTACCTCATTTCAATCTCAACATAGTAACTATGCATGCCCCATTAAAATAAATCCCATTTGCACTTATGGCATAGATGACGAGATGATGGTCATTGGCTTATGTTTTTCATGTGATGATATTGCCATGCTTCCTTTACATGATTTGCGCAATTCATCCAATATGTCATGCCATGACCACATTGTTCAAAATATGCATTGTTTTGGATGTTGTCAATATTCTCCATGTGATGTTGCTACTCTTGCTCATGAGGAGACCCCCATAGTTTCCTCATACATATTAGGAGATCTTGATGCATTTCATACTTTGCATGATTCACATAATTGCTTGCACCATATGCATTCAATGAATAACAATGCTCTAGATATTACTCGTGATGCATTACATCCTTTGAGTCTCCATTATGACATACATCATAACAAACCTATCATGATGGATGACATGTTTCTATATCACGCATCTCATTTATTTGAGAATTGGATATTTGGTGCTAACCAACACAAGCACGTATGCATCATGATGGATGATGTGTACATCTACCACGCACACACAATTTTCCATTTGCCTTCGTTTTGTGTAGGTACTCATGTATACTCGTCAACCTCTCAATCCCAAGAGTTGACGAAACGAGCTCTTGAGAGCAATGATGACTTGGGATCCCGAGGACTATCCTTACCACCGTCCCCTTCGCGCAAGAACTACGCGCAACTCCTCTACTTGGCTCTCACACGGCTATGGGCCATTTACCACTTGTCACATTATGCTCATTTTACCATGTTCACTTTGCATGCTATGCTTGCTTCTATGCCTTTGCCATGCAATTGTGACCCTTGCTTGCATTTACCCATGATGAACCTTTATGATATCCCATTGTGTATTTGCATGCTTGGTGGAGATCCTTTTTGCTATTGCCATGTTTATCATGTGCCCCATACTATTGATACTTGTTGTGTTGGGAGAGTCATGATGCCTTATTGCTATTTACATATGGCTTCTCACCAAGATATTCATGCTATTTTTCTCGCATCTTGCTTTCATGCTTGTCCTATGTCATGTGAATTATTCATGCACACTATTTGCACCAATGACATGCTCGCCATGATTCCTTCTAGTACGTTGCATCTTTGCACTACTGGCTTGCTTAACTTGATTGCTATGATTGCTTGCTATGTTGCATCACCCATGTTCCACTATTACTTGCTTTCTTGGGTTGATGACATAGATGTTGATGCCTCTCACTTGATTTGTCATGATCATTGCCTCTTGTCTCCATTAGTTGCATCTCTCATATCACCTTGTATTGAGTGCCAACTTGTTATGCTTATTGATCTTGGAGACTTGGACACTTTACTTAGAAAGCATGCTTGTTTGATTGAGCCTATTGTATTTGGTTGTTCTTGCATCATATGCCTACATACTATGAAATGCTTCCTTGTCATTTCTTATGATGAGCATGATACATACACTTGTTGGGTATCTTACCACATGAATGATCGGTTTTGCCATTTTGCTACCCTCATTTGTTTTTCCAAGTGTTTGTCATGTTCTTTCATTTTGAAGGACTTACAAGGCGGGACCACCACGAGACATATTGGTTATGCGAAGGCATACATGATGTGCGACACCAACATTTTCGACATTCTCATAAAGGTGAACTCCTTCTCTTTAAGCCATCCTCAAATACGCATATTGGATGGGTCACTCTTTCATAGTTGTTTCCTTCTTGTTGTCTACATGATACATCTCGTGAACGGAGGAGCGACAATGGAGATTGGCTACATGGACCTTGACATGGAGGAACGCTTGCACTTATTGGATGCACCTTCGGAATTCAACTCATGCCTAGACATCGATCTTTGGTACACCAACACCTCCATATTTGTTGATTGTGCTCATCCATGTCATGCTCGATGGACATATCATACTCACCACAAGTTTGCACCCCATGCATGGATCGACCCACACTATAATTGCCTTGTTGCATCTTGTATTACCATGTCATCCATGATATATGAGCTTGTTCATTTCCTTAGCAAATTTGTTGTGATCTTCCTTGATGGCATATTTATACATCATGATCATATTGTCCACCATCAATTGCATGATAGCTTACGCATATTGAGCATCCATTGCCATATTCATGCTATTGATGAACCATCCGTCTATGACATCATTTTGCACAATGGTAGAATTTGTCGCTTTGTGCACCATGCTAATTATCCCATGAATGCTTTGCATATCATTCTATATCATCTTGATAAGCTTCATGAGCTTTATCATGCACTATCCATTCGCACGGACTCTTGCTTAATTGATGGACACTTTGTGTGCGCTAACCATTGTATTTCCAAGTGTACTTTGTGTTTGCTCATTTTGCATGTACCACATACCGGAGACACCTTGGAGTACTTGGAGTGCGCAATGCCTTCCCCTACGTCCCGCTACAAGTCCGTCCACGACACCTGTTTCCATGGTGATGAGGATAACGATCCGAGGTCGGATCTTTCCCAAGGGGGGGATATGATGCGGAGCATCCCACGTTCATCCCCATGTACACTCCGACTACTCTCCAAGCCCCAAGAGGACATATGGCGAGACCTCGAACATCGCCATTGGACACAAGGTGAATTCACTCCTCTGAACCGTCACTTTCCGCATATGAGACACGGCTACTACCTCATGCATGGACCTTGCATACACTCGGTACAACCAAGATGACCATGGAGAATCCAAGGACCAAGGCCAAGCATGGAAGAGAAGCGGAAGAAAGGAGAAGAAGAAGACGGAGCGGCTGCTAGAATCAGGCGGACGTCCGGACCGCCGTCCGGATCATCCGGCCCAGCCGGATCATCCGGGACTCCGTCCGGATCGTCCGTAATCGCCGAAGACAACGAAGCCTGCTGAAGCCGGATCATCCGGGACTCCGTCCGGATCATCCGGACCCGACGCCGGATCATCCGGGACCCGTCCGGATCATCCGGCCTTGCTTATGCAGCACGACTTGGGCGAGGCCGTGTACCTCGCCCCTCACTTACCCCTTCGTGGCTTAGCACTATAAATAGACCTCCTCCTCCCCACTTTGAGGGTTAGCATTGGATTAGCTCATATTTGTGTGAGAGCCTTTGCTCATCCACCCGGTTACTTCTCCTCGGAGATCAGGACCTCCGTCTAGGAGAAGATCCCTCATCGGATACAAGACCCCTCTTTGGGAAGATCCCCTCGTGGATTAAAGGCCTCCTCCGGGAGATGAACGATTCCTTTGTATCCTTACCCTAGTTGACTACGTATCTTGTGGATCTCATGTGTGTATGTTGATCTAGCACTTGTGTGATCGATTCCTTGTTGGTTGAATGATTTCCTCTCGTTATCCCCGTGTTTCCCCTCGTGCTTCCGCGTGTTCTTCGTTTTTCCCTCCGTAGGATCCCCTCCAAACGTGAAAGATCGATGAATTAGGGTTCCACCCTACATCAGATTATGCGTCAAGTACAGGAGCTGCTCGACAAAGGTTATATACGCGAATCTCTTAGTCCTTGTGTTGTTCCTATTATACTAGTGCCTAAAAAGGATGGTATTTCGCATAAGTGTGTTGATTGTAGAGGCATTCATAATATTACTATTCGTTATCGTCATCCTATTCCTAGGCTAGATGATATGCCTGATGAATTGAGTGGCTCTACAATATTCTCCAAAGTTGATTTGCATAGTGGATACCATCAAATTCGTATGAAATTGGGTGATGAATGGAAAACAACATTTAAAACTAAGTTTCGTTTATATGAGTGGTTAGGCATGCCTTTTGGGTTAACTAATGTGCCTAGTACTTTCATGAGACTAATGAACGAAGTTTTACGTGCTTTCATTGGACGATTTGTGGTAGTCTATTTTGATGATATACTGATTTATAGCAAATCTTTGGAAGAACATTTGGAACATTTACGTGCTGCTTTTATTGCTCTACGTGATGCACGTTTGTTTGGTAACCTTGGGAAGTGCACCTTTTGCACCGACCGAGTATATTTTCCTGGCTATGTTGTTACTCCACAGGGAATTGAAGTTGATAAAGCCAAGATTGAAGCTATTGAGAGTTGGCCGCAGCCCAAAACGGTCACACAAGTGAGGAGTTTCCTTGGCCTCGCTGGTTTCTATAGGCATTTTGTGAGAGATTTCAGCACCATTGCTGCACCTCTCAATGAGCTTACAAAGAAGGATGTTCCTTTTGTTTGGGGTACCGCTGGACAGACGAAGCCTTCACGGTGTTGAAAGATAAGTTGACACATGCTCCTTTACTCCAACTTCACGATTTTAATAAGACATTTGAGCTTGAATGTGATGCTAGTGGAATTGGAATAGGAGGTGTGTTATTACAAGATGGCAAACCTGTTGCATACTTTTCTGAAAAAATTGAGTGGGCCTAGTCTGAATTATTCGACTTATGAAAATGAATTATATGCTCTTGTTCGGACTTTAGAAACATGGCAACATTATTTATGGCCCAAAGAATTTGTTATACATTCTGATCATGAATCTTTGAAACATATTAAGAGTCAAGCTAAACTGAATCATAGACATGCTAAATGGGTTGAATTCATTCAGACTTTCCCTTATGTCATTGAACACAAGAAGGGTAAAGAAAATGTTATTGCTAATGCATTGTCTCGTCCCTATACTATGCTTTCACAACTTGACTTCAAAATATTTGGTTTGGAGACCATCAAAGATCAATATGTGCATGATGCTGATTTTAAAGATGTCTTGCAGAATTGTACAGAAGGAAGAACATGGAACAAGTTCGTCGTTAATGATGGATTTGTGTTCCATGCTAACAAGCTATGCATTCCAGCTAGCTCCGTTCATCTTTTGTTGTTGCAGGAGGCGCATGGAGGAGGATTAATGGGACACTTTGGCGTGAAGAAGATGGAGGATGTACTTGCTACACATTTCTTTTGGCCAAAGATGAGACGGGATGATTAGCGCTTTGTTGCTCGCTGCACTACATGTCAAAAAGCTAAGTCACGACTCAATCCTCATGGTTTAGATATGCCTTTGCCTGTACCTAGTGTTCCTTGGGAGGATATATCTATGGACTTTGTTTTAGGTTTACCTCGAACAAAGAAGGGGAGGGATAGCATATTTTGTTGTCGTTGATAGATTCTCGAAAATGGCACACTTTATACCATGTCATAAAAGCGATGATGCTGTTTATGTTGCTGATTTGTTCTTTCGTGAAATTATTCGCTTGCATGGTGTGCCAAATAGTATTGTTTCAAATCGTGATACTAAATTTCTTAGCCACTTTTGGAGATGTTTATGGGCTAAGTTGGGGACTAAACTGCTTTTTAGTACTACTTGTCACACCCAACACATGGTGCGCCATTAGTATTTAGTAATGGCGCACCGCATGTATAGTGCGCCATTAGTGTCCATTCCATCTATAGCCATTTTCTTAGTAGTGAAAGGAGCATGTGTCAACTTATCTTTCAATACCGTGAAGGCTTCTTCCTGTGCGGTACCCCAAACAAAAGTGATGCGGAGCATCCCACGTTCATCCCCATGTACACTCCGACTACTCTCTAAGCCCCAAGAGGACATATGGCGAGACCTCGAACATACGCCATTGGACACAAGGTGAATTCACTCCTCTTCAAACCGTCACTTTCCACATGTGAGACATGGCTACTACCTCATGCCTGGACCTTGCATACACTCAGGTACAACCAAGATGACCATGGAGAATCCAAGGATCAAGGCCAAGCATGGAAGAGAAGGAGAAAGAAGACCCAGGACGAGCGGTACTACCGCCAACACCAAGCGGTACTACCTCTAGAGGCCCCCGAGCGGCACTACCGCCGAACTTCCGCTCTACTGCCGCTCAACCCGACAAACTCCTGTGCTCAAGCGGCCCGGGTCCGGTACTACCGCCCGGTCCAAGCGGCACTACCGCTTGCAAGCGGTACTACCGCCCTCCCAAGCGGTACTACCGCTCTGCCTGTGTGCAACCGCGGGCCTTTGGCCTTGTATCCCCCCTCTCACTTACCCCTTCGTGGCATAGACTATAAATAGACCACCTCCCCCTGCTTTCTAGGGTTAGCATTGGATTAGCTCATATTTGTGTGAGAGCCTTTGCTCATCCACTTGGATACTTCTCCTCGGAGATCACGACCTCTTCGAAGAAGATCCCCCAAGCGGATTCAAGACCCCTTCTAGGGAAGAACATCAAGGCCTCCTGTTGGAGAAGAACAGTTCCTTTGTATCCTTACCTTTGTTGACTTTGGATCTTGTGAATCTCTTATGTGTGTGGTGATCTAGCACTTGTGTGATCGATTCCTTGTTGGTTGAGTGATTCTCTCTCGTTTTCCCCCGTGTTTCCCTTTGTGCCTCCGCGTGTTCTTCGTGACTCTCCGTAGGATCCACTCCAAACGTGAAAGATCGACGCTATAGGGTTCCACCCTACATCATATGGTATCATGAGCCACGTTGATCACGTTTTTGGAGCCCCTACCCCGTGTTTTCTAGCTTGATTTTGTTGTTTTCGTCCTAAATCCGAAAATCCCCACCAAAAATAGCCCCCAAAATTTTTTGTTATTTGTTGGTTTGATGATGTTTTGTTGATTTTGATCCGTGGATTTGCTTGGTTTCAAGTGGATCTAGCATTCCCCCACATTTCCCCTCTTCCCATCCACGAAATCCATCCAATTTTGCCCCCGAAATCATCTTTTTCCGCCCCAAAATCGCGCCCCGATTCGATCTGCGAAAAATCCCGACACGAGCGGTACTACCGCCCCTACAGAGCGGTACTACCGCTGAGAACCTCAAGCGGTACTACCGCCCCGCGAACTGTACTGCCGCCAAGCCCTGTTCCAGCCGAAACTGTCGAAAAATCCCGACACGAGCGGTACTACCGCCCTCCCGAGCGGTACTACTGCCCTGGCCAGTTTCAGCGTTCCGAGTTTCACCGATTCGGCCATAACTAATTCATCCGAACTCCGTTTTTGACGTTCTTTAGCTCGTTTTGAAGCTATTGACATCCCCCATCCCACAAAAATACTACCAACATCATTTGACTCCATCACATTTGGTGAATTTTGGCATCTTTGCCTAGGGCTTCCACCACAACATCCGCATAACCACCACCAACTTCCGCAACCTAACCCATTTTGTTCCTTATAGCATTAGTGGTTGTTTGAGTTGTGATTTGAGTCTCCTAAGGTGTTTAGGCTACTTAGGGACTTTTGCTTCTTCATCAACCACCACCACCGCCACCACTTCCACATAACCTTGCCCACCATACACTTCCGACAACCCAACTTAACCCAATTGTTGTTTGAGCTTTTTCGAGTTGTGGCTTGTGTCTCCTAAGGTGTTTCGGCTACTTAGGGACCGTGTGCTTCCAACTCTTACATCGTGTATATCCCATCATCCCACTTCCTCATCCCACTTCCGCATTGCCAAGTGCAAACCACCACCGCTTTCCGCTACCACCATTTGACATTTGTCATTTGAGATTTTGAGTTTGCGGTTTTTCCGTTTCCTAAGGTGTTTCGGCTACTTAGGGACGAGTCTCCATCATCTTGGTATCTACACCAAGAACACCGCCACTCATCATCGCAAAGGGTGGTAACCTCGACGACACCTTTGTATATCCCCTTGCAAATTGCATTGTTAACCCCTAGCCCATTTTGCGTCACTTACCTATCGAGACTAGCCATTTGAGTATTGCCGGCAACGTTACTTGTGCACATTAGTGGTCCATACCTTCCATTGCATACATACCATATCATATTGGTATCATATCATCCATTGTGCCTCAAGTTTGTTCCCGCATATACAGAATTGCTATCTTGGTTTGTGCATTGTACAAAAGTGGCCATAGAGAAAAAAAAGAGAAAAAGCTTTTAAGCAAAAAGAGAGCAAAGAGCTCGTGAGCAAGTGCCATAGCATCATACCCCATTGAACATAAGAGCCATACCAAAATCTACATCATATGATATCATGCTTGAGAGAAACACCGGGAACCATACATACATAGCATACTTGGGATAGAAGAATATCCATTTTGCATATTATAGGTTGTGCACAAGTGTCGTATCCGCCTATTGAGCAATCGTGCTAGCGTCTCTCTTGAGTTGTGCAACACGAGCGTTTTCTGTGGATTCCACATTTTGTGCTCATTCCTTGGTTGCACGACCCCATTTATCTATCCGTGTGTGTGTTTCCGTGTGCCATTCTTAGCTATTGGTCTACTTGTTTCACTTGCGAATTTGTGAATCTCTTTCAACATTATTGACTCTTGCTAACATTTTGCATTAAATTTTTGTGCCACTATCCTCACCGAGCTCCACTATAAGCCTTACTTGTGTAGGTGTGAGAATCGACAAGGATCGGTACCAATAGTGCTATTTCATTGTCCACATTTGAGTGAACTTGATTCATCTTCAACTTTGGTCAAAGGTACATTGGTATTAGTTCTTCTCTTTCTCCCACTCATATTTGCTCGAGTCTTGTGATGGATAGGCAAGGCATTTCTCTCCGGTCTCTGACAACAACGACGGCGTGAACAACTACATCAACAAAGCGTCCATCTTCGATCTACAACGACAAATACAAGGCGCACAATCAACATTGCGAGAGCGCATCGAGAACATCTCCATCGACATTCGTCACTCCGAAGCAAGGAAAAGGGACTACATCGACAACAAGCTTGCCGCACAAAAGGAGGAGCAAGATGCGAGAATGGAAGAGATTCGGGCCTTGATCAAGTCTTCTTCCACTTCATCATCCTCAAGACGACGGCGATCAAGCCACAAGTCTTCGGAGCGTGAAAAAGATGCAAGTGCAAATCGTCCTCGTCCACATCTACATGGAGATCACCATCACGTTCATGATCATCACCGCCATGAAGGGCAAGTCACCTCCAAGCATCATGTGCACGACGATGACGAATGACATCTACTACGAGCTCAAGCACGACAACGACATCATCATCATGAAGATGCTCCACAAGCGCAAATGCACAAGTCCCAACAAGCCCTACATCACGCCAAGTCCAAGCTTCAATAGCACAAAAGAAGACCGCGAGACGACCACCACCAAGACGGCGCTACGGCTACATCAACCACTTCGGCATCTTCGCCAAGTGTTCTCAAGGCATCTTCGCCTTTGGATGTACGGCATCTTCGCCTACTTCCCACGTGTACGCCTACATCGACTTCATCAAGTCCAAGGCGACCACCTACGAGCGAGGGTGACACTTCCATCTTCAGAAGCCCCTCAAGGAAGATGGCCGAGCATGGGAAACTCCCTTCGGTATTGGAGACGAGCTATAAGGTGCCACATCATATGGACCTCCAACAACAAGACGACGACGAGAAGGTCGAGCAAGGGCCATCTCCTTCGACCACGGCGATACGAGTTGAGCATGGAGACATTTGCACCTACACCTCTCCGACACCCACATATGTCGAGATGCCCAAAGTGCCATGTGAGGAGAGCCACCACCCCATAAGAGAGATGAGTGACTCCACCATATGTGACATTGAGAGCATTTCCTTTGAGAGGATGAGTGTGACCACCACTAGCTCCACACATGAGAGCATGCCACACATCCTATGTGAGGTTGAGCGCCACTTGAGTGACTCCACCAGCCATATGAGTGAGAGCATCCTTGAGGGAGTGAGTAAGCCACAACACTTAGTGAGTGAGGTAGTTGACACGCATGTGAGGCCACTATGATTTCTAACGCCTTAACCTCTACTCCTAGTGTGTTTTCTTCTTTGGTGCTAGGTCTCCTACATGACGACACGCCTACCATTGATGAGTCCATACCTCCTATGGAGTCGATGATGGCCATGATGGACGATGATGCACCCCCCACATGGTTCCATCAAGATGAAGATGACAACGAGACGATCTTCAACACCTCACCTACAACACATGAGCGACGCTCCAAAGGTAACATAGGTTATGGTGCTTCTCTTGTCCCACTAGTAGACTATCTTGACATCGATTGCTCCCATGATGTTGACAAACCTATTGCCATGCTTCATGCTAGTGAGACTTCTTCATGCCTTGACTTACCTATTTATGATGAATATGATGATGAGCATGTTGAGTTGCCTAGTTGTGATGCTATGCTTCATAGGATATCATCTGAAAATTCTTTTGGTCACATCATGTTTGACAACCCATTGAACTTGTCATATGCTATGAGTGAGATCTCACATATTGCATCATTTCAATCTCAACATAGTAACTATGCATGCCCCATTAAAATCAATCCCATTTGCACTTATGGCATAGATGACGAGATGATGGTCATTGGCTTTTGCTTCTCTTGTGATGATATTGCCATGCTTCCTTTACATGATTTGTGCAACTCATCTACTATGTCATGCCATGATCACATTGTTCCAAATATGCATTGTTTTGGATGTTGTCAATATTCTCCACGTGATGTTTCTACTCTTGCTCATGAGGAGACCCACATAGTTTCCTCATACATATTAGGAGATCTTGATGCATTTCATACTTTGCATGATTTCCATGATTGTATACACCATATGCATTCCATGAACAACAATGCTCTAGATATTTCTCATGATGCATTACATAATTTGAGTCTCCATTATGCGAAACATAATAACAAACCTCTCATGATGGATGACATGTTTCTATATCACGCATCTCATTTATTTGAGCATTGGCTATTTTGTGCTAACAAACACATGCACGTGCGCATCATGATGCATGATGTGTACATATACCACGCACACACAATTTTTCCTTTGTCTTTGTTTTGTGTAGGTACTCATGTATACTAGTCAACCTCTCAATCCCAAGAGTTGACAAAACGAGCTCTTGAGAGCAACGATGCTTCGGGATCCCGTGGACTATCCTTACCACCGTTCCCTTCGCGCAAGGACTACACGCATCTCTTATACTTGGCTCTCACACGGCTATGGGCCATTTACCACTTGTCACCTTATGCTCATTTTACCGTGTTCACTTTGCATGTTATGCTTGCTTCTATGCCTTTGCCATGCAATTGTGACCCTTGCTTGCATCTACCCATGATTCACCATTATGCTATTTCTATGTGTATTTGCATGCTTGGTGGAGATCCTTGTTGCTTTTGCCATGTTTATCATGTGCCCCATGCTATTGATGCTTGTTGTGTTGGGAGAGTCATGATGCCCCATTGCTATTTGCATATGGCCTCTCGCCAATACATTGATGACATTTTACTCATATCTTGCCTTCATGCTTGTGCTATGACATGTGAATTATTCATGCCCACTATTTGCACAGATGACATGCTTGCCATTATTCCTCCTAGTATGTTGCATCTTCGCACTACTAGCTTGCTTGACATGATCGCTATGATTGCTTGCTATGTTGCATCACCCATGTTCCACTATTATTTGCTTTCTTGGGTTGATGACATATGTGCTCATGCCCCTCACATGATATATCTTGATCATTGTCTCTTGTGTCCATTAGTTGCCTCTTTCATATCCACTTGTATTGAGTGCAACCATCCTATGCTTATTGATCTTGGAGACTTTGACACCTTACTTGTGATGCATGCTTGTTTGATTGAGCCTATTACACTTGGTTGTTCTTGCATCATATGCCTCCATACTATGACACGCTCCCTTGTACTTTCTTATGATGAGCATGAGGCATACACTTGTTGGGTATCTTACCACTCGAATGATAGGTTTTGCATTTCCGCTAACCTCATTTGTTTTTTCGAGTGTTTGTCATGTTCTTTCATTTTGGAGGATTCCCAAGGCGGTGGCGTTGTGCGACAACTTGGTTATGTGAAGGCATACATGATGTGCAACTCCAACATCTTCGGGAACGTTGATAAGGTGAACTCTTTCCCTTTGAGCCATCCTCGAGTACGCATATTGGATGGGTCACTCTTTCATTGTTGTTTCCTTCTTGTTGTCTTCATGATACATCTCGTGAACGGAGGAGCGACATTGGAGATTGGCTACATGGACCTTCACATTGAGGAGCGCTCGCACTTATTGGATGCACCTTCGGAACTCCACTCATGCCTCGACATCGAGCTCTGGTACACCAACACCTCCATACTTGTTGATTGTGCTCATACATGTCATGCTCGATGGACATTTCATGCTCACCACAAGTTTGCACCGTATGCATGGATTGACTCACATTATGCTTGCCTTGTTGCATCTATTTCCATGTCATCCATGATATATGAGCTTGCACATTTCCTTAGAAAATTTGTTGTGATCTACCTTGAAGGCATATTCATACATCATGATCATATTGTCCATCATCAATTGCATGATAACATATACATATTGAGCATCCATTACCATATTCATGCTATTGATAAACCGTCTCACTATGACATCATTTTGTACCGTGGTTGCATTGATCATATTTACAACACATTTGTGTGCACAATGATCGCATTTCCTCCCATGAATGCTTTGCATCTCATTCTAGATCACCTTGATATGCTTCATGCGCTTTGTCACAACCAATCTTGCCGCACAGACTCATTCTTACATGATGGACACTTTGTGTGCGCTGACCATTGTATTTCCGAGTGTTGCTTGTGTTTGCTCTTTTTGCAATCACTCCGGCGACACCTTGGTCTACGCGGATTGCACCATGTCTTCAACTTCGTCCAACTACAAGTCCGTCTACGACAACCGTTTCCATGGTGATGAGGATCACGATCTGAGGTCGGATCTTTCCCAAGGAGGGGGATATGATGCGGAGCATCCCACGTTCATCCCCATGTACACTCCGACTACTCTCCAAGCCCCAAGAGGACATATGACGAGACCTCAAACATACGCCATTGGACACAAGGTGAATTCACTCCTCTTCAAACCTTCACTTTCCACATGTGAGACATGGCTACTACCTCATGCCTGGACCTTGCATACACTCAGGTACAACCAAGATGACCATGGAGAATCCAAGGATCAAGGCCAAGCATGGAAGAGAAGGAGAAAGAAGACCCAGGACGAGCGGTACTACCGCCAACACCAAACAGTACTACCGCTAGAGGCCCCCGAGCGGCACTACCGCCAAACTTCCGCTCTACTGCCGCTCAACCCGACAAACTCCTGTGCTCAAGCGGCCCGGGTCCGGTACTACCGCCCGGTCCAAGCGGCACTACCGCTTGCAAGCGGTACTACCGCCCTCCCAAGCGGTACTACCGCTCTGCCTGTGTGCAACCGCGGGCCTTTGGCCTTGTATCCCCCCTCTCACTTACCCCTTCGTGACTTAGACTATAAATAGACCACCTCCCCCTCCTTTCTAGGGTTAGCATTGGATTAGCTCATATTTGTGTGAGAGCCTTTGCTCATCCACTTGGATACTTCTCCTTGAAGATCACGACCTCTTCGGAGAAGATCCCCCAAGCGGATTCAAGACCCCTTCTAGGGAAGAACATCAAGGCCTCCTGTTGGAGAAGAACAGTTCCTTTGTATCCTTACCTTTGTTGACTTTGGATCTTGTGAATCTCTTATGTGTGTGGTGATCTAGCACTTGTGTGATCGATTCCTTGTTGGTTGAGTGATTCTCTCTCGTTTTCCCCCGTGTTTCCCTTTGTGCCTCCGCGTGTTCTTCGTGATTCTCCGTAGGATCCACTCCAAACGTGAAAGATCGACGCTATAGGGTTCCACCCTACATCAAAAAGGCACATCCTTCTTTGTAAGCTCATTGAGAGGTGCAGCAATGGTGCTGAAATCTCTCACAAAACGCCTATAGAAACCAGCGAGGCCAAGGAAACTCCCCTTCTTTGTTCGAGGTAAACCTAAAACAAAGTCCATAGATATATCCTCCCAAGGAACACTAGGTACAGGCAAAGGCATATCTAAACCATGAGGATTGAGTCGTGACTTAGCTTTTTGACATGTAGTGCAGCGAGCAACAAAGCGCTAATCATCCCGTCTCCTCTTTGGCCAAAAGAAATGTGTAGCAAGTACATCCTCCATCTTCTTCACGCCAAAGTGTCCCATTAATCCTCCTCCATGCGCCTCCTGCAACAACAAAAGATGAACGGAGCTAGCTGGAATGCATAGCTTGTTAGCATGGAACACAAATCCATCATTAACTACGAACTTGTTCCATGTTCTTCCTTCTGTACAATTCTGCAAGACATCTTTAAAATCAGCATCATGCACATATTGATCTTTGATGGTCTCCAAACCAAATATTTTGAAGTCAAGTTGTGAAAGCATAGTATAGGGACGAGACAATGCATCAGCAATAACATTTTCTTTACCCTTCTTGTGTTCAATGACATAAGGGAAAGTCTGAATGAATTCAACCCATTTAGCATGTCTATGATTCAGTTTAGCTTGACTCTTAATATGTTTCAAAGATTCATGATCAGAATGTATAACAAATTCTTTGGGCCATAAATAATGTTGCCATGTTTCTAAAGTCCGAACAAGAGCATATAATTCATTTTCATAAGTCGAATAATTCAGACTAGGCCCACTCAATTTTTTCAGAAAAGTATGCAACAGGTTTGCCATCTTGTAATAACACACCTCCTATTCCAATTCCACTAGCATCACATTCAAGCTCAAATGTCTTATTAAAATCAGGAAGTTGGAGTAAAGGAGCATGTGTCAACTTATCTTTCAACACCGTGAAGGCTTCGTCCTGTGCGGTACCCCAAACAAAAGGAACATCCTTCTTTGTAAGCTCATTGAGAGGTGCAGCAATGGTGCTGAAATCTCTCACAAAATGCCTATAGAAACCAGCGAGGCCAAGGAAACTCCTCACTTGTGTGACCGTTTTGGGCTACGGCCAACTCTCAATAGCTTCAATCTTGGCTTTATCAACTTCAATTCCCTGTGGAGTAACAACATAGCCAAGAATAGATACTCGGTCGGTGCAAAAGGTGCACTTCCCAAGGTTACCAAACAAACGTGCATCACGTAGAGCAATAAAAACAGCATGTAAATGTTCCAAATGTGCTTCCAAAGATTTGCTATAAATTAGTATATCATCAAGATAGACTACCACAAATCGTCCAATGAAAGCACGTAAAACTTCGTTCATTAGTCTCATGAAAGTACTAGGCACATTAGTTAACCCAAAAGGCATAACTAACCACTCATATAAACCAAACTTAGTTTTAAATGCTGTTTTCCATTCATCACCCAATTTCGTACGAATTTGATGGTATCCACTACGCAAATCAACTTTGGAGAATATTGTAGAGCCACTCAATTCATCAAGCACATCATCTAGCCTAGGAATAGGATGACGATAACAAATAGTAATATTACTAATGCCTCTACAATCAACACACATATGCGACGTACCATCCTTTTTAGGCACCAGTATAATAGGAACAACACAAGGACTAAGAGATTCGCGTATATAACCTTTGTCAAGCAGCTCCTGTACTTGACGCATAATCTCCTTCATCTCCTCTGGATTGGTACGGTATGGTGCATGGTTGGGTAGCGATGCACCGGGAATTAAGTCAATTTGATGCTCAATCCCTCGAATAGGTGGTAATCCCGGTGGCACGTCTTGTGGAAAGACGTCAGCGAACTCCTGCAAAATGTTAGTGACAGCAGGGGCCAAAGAGGACGGCACGTCCTCAAATGAAAATAATGCCTCTTTGCACACAAAAGCATAGCAAACAGATTTGCTAAAATCTAGCTCATCAATATCAGATTTGGTGGCAAGTAAACATGCACTTTTCAATTTAATTTCAGAAGCAACAGTAGATGGTTTATTATTAGGCTTCATTTGTTGCTCAGATTCTTTTGCCACAATCTGATTTTCACTCTTATTTTTCTCCTATTTTGCTTTATTAGCTCTATTAATATCATCTTTCAAAATGGAATCAGGAGTCATAGGAAGCAAAGTAATATTTTTATCCTTATGAACAAGAGTATACTGATTGTTTCTACCATGGTGTACAAATTTTTTATCAAATTGCCATGATCGACCAAGTAATAAGGAACGTGCTTGCATAGGTACCACATCACAATCAACATAATTAGCATATGTAGATATACTAAAATGCAGACGAACTGTACTTGTTACCTTAACCTTGCCGCTGTTGTTGAAACATTGGATGTAGTAAGGATGTGGATGTGGTCTTGTGGTTAGAGATAGTGATGTAGGGCGGAACCCTAGGGGCCGATCTTTCACGTTTGGAGTGGGTCCTATGGGGAAACACGAAGAACGCGCGGAAAACACAAAGGGGAAATAACGGGGAGGAACGAGAGAATCACTCAACCGACAAGTATCGATCACACAAGGGCTAGATCACCAAACACATGAGGTAGCACAAGATTCAAAATCAACAAAGGAAAGATACAAAGGTAACCATTCTTCTCCGAGAGGAGGTCTTGAATCCACGAGGGGATCTTCCCGTAAAGGGTTCTTGAATCCAAGTGGATCTTCTCTGAAGAGGCCGCGTTCTCTCACGAGGAGGAGATCCGATGGATGAGCGAGGCTCTATCTCACATATTAGCTAAATCAACGCTAAACCTAAAACGTAGGTGGAGGGGGAGTATATATAGTCTAAGGGGCGAAGGGTACATGGGCCTCGGCCGGATGCATCTGGCAGCAGTGGGAGGCGGATGTCCGGGCGACGGGCGGATGTCCGGGCTTTCCCGAGAAGCCGGATGTCCGGGCGCTGGGCCAGATGTCCGGGCTGGCTTGATCCAGCTTCTGGACGTTCTGTGATGGGGCGCCGGATGTCCGGGCTGGCGCCGGATTTCCGGGCTGTCGCGGGGCGCCAGATGTCCGGGGCCTGGCCGGATGTCTGGGCCCTGTAGCACTTCGATGGCTGGCCTGCTGCTGTTGTTGACATCTTCAGGGGCCGGATGTCCGGGCCGGGGCCGGATGTCCGAGTCCTATAGCCTTTCTCCGGTTCCTCTCGTCGTGCTCCTTCATCCTTGTACTTGGGGACTTGTCCATCATTCTGAGCATCTCTGAGAGGGTCTCCTTGGTACCAGGCATGCGTAGTGTCCTTGCATTAGGTAGCAACCATGTCTCACATGAATGGAAAGGGGAAGCATTTAGGAACGGGTTCACCTTGTGTCCAATGGCGCATAGTCGAGGTCTCATCTTATGTATCCTTGGGACTTAGGGAGTAGTCGGAGTGTACATGGGGATGAGCGTGGGATGCTCCGCATCAGATAGCTTCTCCACCATCTCCATGCTAGCCAAGATGTTGCAGCTCCCTCCGTTTATGATGACGCGCACAGAACGTTCCTTCACAACGCCCTTTGTATGGAACAAATTGTACCTCCGATTTTGATCAGCTTGTGTGACCTGCACACTCAAAACATGTTGAGCAACTAAACATTCAAACCTGTGACCGTCTTCAGGAGCCATGTATTGCGTATCATGATCAGAATCATCCCCACCATGTTCTTCACGTGTAATAAGAGCCAAAGTCTCCTCATCATAGTCACTAGCAGACTCATACCCACCAACCGTAGTAGCAATCATCACACGCTGAGATTTGCATTGTCTCGCATAATGACCTCTTCCCTTACAACGACGACAAATAACATCACTTGTGTGCCCTGTTGATGCCATGGAAGTAGAAGAACTCTGTGGAGGCCCGGCAGGTGCGCTCTTGGCAGATAATGGTGGTTGTGCCTGCTTTCTTGTATCACGGCTGGAGGTGGCACCTGATGGAGGTGATGTTGCAGTTGAAGTAGAAGATGCACGCGGTGTCCATGATGAAGGTCGGCCTGCAGAAAAGTTAGTTCGCGCCAATGCTTGTCGATCCTGCACTTCACGTTCAGCTTTACAAGCAAGATGGAATAAACGAGTGATATTAGTATACTCATTATATTCTAGAATGGTCTGAATCTCTCTATTTAATCCACCCATAAAACGTGCAAGCATAGCTTCATTCTCCTCAACAATACCAAATCTAATCATGCCAGTTTGTAATTCCTGATAATATTCTTCTACAGAATTTTTCCCTTGTCTTAAGCGCTGCAATTTTTGAAGCAATTCGCGTTGATAATATGGTGGAACCCAACGAGTACGCATAGCAGCTTTCAAAGCAGCCCAAGTAGTTGGAATAGGATATAATCTACAATGTTCAGACCACCATACACATGCAAAACTAGTGAAAGCACAAACAGCAGCAGCAACCCGTCGCTCCTCAGGATATTGTAAACATGTAAATCATTGTTCAGTTTCTAACTCCCAAGTAAGATATATATCAGGAACATATCTACCCTCAAATGGTGGAATATTCAATTTCAGTTTAGGAAGATAGTCATGATCTCATACCTGAGGGAGAGCCCTACCATTGTGATTATTTGCATGTGGACGACCTGGTGGTTGTGGTGCTGGTGGTTGCACGTAGTTCTAATTTTGATCAACCTCATCCTCGTAACCTCCCGCATAATCATCCTCCGCATCAGCAGTAGGAGCTACAGAAGTATCAACAGCAGCACCAACAGTTTGGCCAGGCTGAAGAAGGACACGGCTCGCTCGGCGGAGGGCTGTTTCGAGACGTGGAGGTAGTATTTATTGTTGTTGTTGCAGAGGTGCGGCAGGTGCAGCCGGTGGTGGAAGACGCGCAAGCAGTTCATTAAATCTGTTATCGAGCTTTGTTTCGAACGTCTTCTCAAGGCCAGTGATCTTCTCCATGGCCTCTTCAAAATTGTTCAGCACATCTTGCACTGCTCACCATCGTTTGCTGAAACTTATCATGAAGCTCCTTGTTCGTTAAGATCTCCCAGTCAATCTTGTCGGCTTGTGATCCTGGCATGGTTAGCAGCAATAGAAACACACAAGCATATGATCTACAGACTACTAACAAGTGGTGGTGGTGGGTGTCACAATTCCGTCAAGCAAAACTTCAATTCTTACTAGTTCATACCCAGCAGCAGGCGGTGATCGGCAACCATTGTAGTCAAAACTCTCAAAGCTTGGATAGAGCGATTACCAGGGAGAGTCAATCGCACGACGTAGATGTATGTGGAGCTGGGAAGGCTTATAATATGGTAACAAAAAGGTCAGCAATAATCAATTCAGAGATGCAAACTTGAATAAACGCCAACGATTTCATCAGGTTGGTCCTAGGCTAGACCGTGCTAGAGACGCGAGCCTCGAACACTAACAAAATCATGGTGCGACACGTAATCAAGGGAGGAGCACACATTGATTTTTTTCTCTTTTTTGCACTTTTTTTTGCTCCACAACAAATGTTTTTCGAAAAAGTCTACAAATGGTCTAAAAACTGCCTAGCCAGAATTTTTTTTGAAACTAAAACTATTTTTGTTATACGGGTGGCACTGATGTTGGGAAGTCTGACTTGGTCACGACTCCGAGTATGGTATGATCTGGAAATCGAAATCAAACCAACAAATACTGGACTCGGACTAGGACTGCTGGCGGAGAGGAATCTGGTGGAAACTCGGAGTTGTGGCGGATAAATGTTGGGCAGTGGAAGACGGACTGGTGGCGAATCACTGATGCAGGGGGACATGGGCTATCGTGATGGCGGTGAATATGTGGTATATGACAGTGGTGATGACGATGGTGGTATATGGCAGCGGTGATGACGATGGTGGTATATGGCAGCGGTGATGATGATGGTGGTATATGGTAGCGGCGATGATGATGGTGGTATATGGCAGCGGTGATGATGATGATGCGGCGGCGGCATGACAACTTGTGATGTAGGGCGGAACCTGTAGGATCGAAAGTATGTCTAGAGGGGGGGGGGGTGATTAGACTACTTGACAATATAAAAATTCTGCCTTTTGACAAAGAACAGTTTTTGACAGATTCACAATTATGATCAAGTCAAGCATCACCCTACACATGCAATTCTAGAGTATAGGCAGCGGAAAGTAAATTGCACATGTAGTAAAGAGAGGTGGAGAAGAGCAAACGCAATTTTGGAGACGCGGTGATTTTTCTCGTGGTTCCGATAGGTGGTGCTATCGTACTTCCACGTTGATGGAGACTTCAACCCACGGAGGGTAACGGCTGCGAGAGTCCACGGAGGGCTCCACCCACGAAGGGTCCACGAAGAAGCAACCTTGTCTATTCCATCATGGCCTACGCCCACGGAGGGCTAGCCTTACTCGGGGTAGATCTTCACGAAGTAGGCGATCTCCTTGCCCTTACAAACTTCTTGGTTCAACTCCACATCTCGACGGAGGCTCCCAAGCGACACCTAACCAATCTAGGAGGCACCACCCTCCAAAAGGTAATAGATGTTGTTGATGATGATGAACTCCTTGCTCTTGTGCTTCAAATGATAATCTCCCCAACACTCAACTCTCCTCACTGATTTGGCTGTGGTGGAAGAAAGGATTGAGTGGAAAGCAACTTGGGAAGGCTAGAGATCAAGCTTCATATGGTGGGAGTGGAGCAACTTGATCTCAACACAAGGGTAGGTAGTTCTCTTCTCAGAAATGTAAGGTAGGAGTGGTAGTTCTTTCTGATGGCTCTCTCCACGAATGAAGAGGGGGTGGAGGGGTATTTATAGCCTCCACACAAAATCCAACCGTTACACACATTTGAGCAATCTCGGTGGGACCGAAGTTGACAACTCGGTGAGACCGATAGTTCAAATAATGTGAACGTTGGGATTTTTGGTGGGACCGAAAATACAATCTCGGTTAGTCCGATTCGTGCAAAGACAAGAGCAAGCCAATTTCGGTGGGACCGACTTCATCATCTCGGTGACACCGATTTGATGAAGTATTCTGAAGCTTGGCAACTCAAGTTTCGTGAGACCGAGTTCGAATCGGAAATCCGAGTTTTCTAGGGTTTGGCTTTTGGCTGAGGTGGTTCATCTCGGTGTGACTGAGTTTGGAATATCGGTGGGACCGAGATTACTTATGAGTGTATATGGCGTGAAAGTTCTTGATAGTTTAGGAGATGTATCACTAAGCACTTGAGCAACCAGATCATCATCATAACCTCATCCCTTTAGTAGTATTGGCTTTCCTATGGACTCAATGTGATCTTGGATCACTAAACCAAAAATGGAGTCTTGAGCTTTTGCCAATGCTTGCCTTAGCATTTTGAGGGTCCACTTCTTGATCCTTGCCATACCCATATCATGAACTTTCGAAATGATTCTCAAGTAACTATTAGTTCAATGATATATATGTTGTTATTAATTACCAAAACCACCCGGGATTAGTTGCACTTTCAATCTCCCCTTTTGGTAATTGATGACAACATATAGATCAAAGCTTCGACAAAGGATATAATCAATGAATAATATAAATCGCTTTGAGAAGTATGTGATAAGCAAGAGCTCCCCCTAAATTTGTGCATTATTTAAGATTTGCGTTTGAATGCAAATGCACAATCGATTAGGATCATGGGTCACTCTACCATGTCACATACATCTTGGTGGAGCGCACAAAATGATAAGAATGAACAACATGCACCCAATCACCAAGACATGAGTAAATGGTCATACGAGATAGGAATAGCATATGATAAGCATTAGGCACACATTAAAGCATAGTACGACCAAGCACTCATTAAGGTAGAATCAAACGTAGTATCAAACACACTGAATGTCTCGAAAACCAAAAGTATCTCAAAGAAACTGCAAAAGAACGAAAGAGCAAAAGCGCAAAGACAACAGCACTCTCTCTCTCGAAGTCCTATGATCTATACAATTTCTCCCCCTTTGGCAACAAGTTACCAAAAAGTTCAAAAGGCATAGAGCTAAGCGCCCTTTGGGGACTCTCTTTGGCGGCTCCCGTCTGCAGGTTGATGTCGGAGTGGATATGACAAGATCGGCAAAGACTTGGTGATGTCTGTCTTTGGAGGAGTGGTCTTTGGAGCTGGAGTTGGAGTAATCGCTGGAACTGTGGAGGTCTTTCAAGCTGTAGTCTGGTGTCGATCCATGGAATAGCAGTGATCGGGTCTGTGGGAACCGGAGCGATCTGTTGATAAGCATCTGGACTAAGTCATCCCGCATCTCACGATAAGCTCTTCCTTCTCCCGCTTTGCTTCCTCAATGTCGCCTCAAGCTTGTTGTGATCACTTGCACTTGATCGACTTCACATCCAGAGCGTGGATCTTGTCCTCAACAATCCTCTCTAGGCTCTCCGAGGCTGTATAATGCTGGCAGCGTTGTTCAATCCTTTGGGTAGCTTCAAGAATTTGCTCTCCAAGCTCTTTGGTTTAGCTGCTGCTTCTTCTTTGCTTCCTTGTCGACTTTGGCTTTCTTGGCAGCTTCGATCTTGGCTTGACCTTCGACAGATGTCGGATCCTCCTCATCCATCACAACAACATTGTCTTCATGCTCGCTGCAGCGGTAAATGTACTCTATCCAGCAAGAATGTGCCCGTGCCAAACTTGGCATTGATAAGCATCTGAATCATGGGCAAATCCACACGACCTTTTCTCGTCATTGCAGTCCTCTTAATGGTTTCTACCATCAAGTCCATCACCTTGAAAGGTGCTTTCTCATCAAGTATGTGCAGCATGTTGATAGAGTATCCTCCGATCATGCGATGATCTCGGACTTGGGCATCAAGGTATGCCTCAAAATAGTATTAGTGGTAGGTAGGCCTGCTCGAGATAGTAAATCGAGCCGAGCTTCCAGATTCCCAAATCCTTTGCTGGAACCTCTTTATACATGTTCTTCATGGATTCATGATTCTTCTTTGGAATCCCATATACATCAATATCATCTTCTCATTGCACTGGAGCATTCAGAATTTCTGCCCATTCTTCAACAGATGAAGAAAATCTTTGACCTTCAGTCATCCACACAATCCTTCCATCAGGGTAGAAATGAGTTGTGGCATAGAATTGCATTATCATCTCATCGTTCCAATTGGTCAATTTCTGACCTACAAAGTCTGCAACTCCACAGGCAGTGAAACTTTCATGCACATGTGGAAAGAAATCTCTGTGCTCTTCGCTGTCAATGTACTTCCAGTCAACATATCTTGTGTCTGCGACTATGGGCCTCTTGTCCATCAAGATCGTCTCATAGAAGTCCCGCTGCTCTCGGTGTGAAATCTGGGATCTACAGCAGTTCTTCTCCTCACGGCATATGGGTCAGATTGTCTCCATAGCCTGAGACCTCTATCTTTCCTTGTCTTCATATCCTCAGCTTGAGGATGAGCATCATTATGTAGTGGCAGTTTTTGACGAAGTTTCAGCAAAACTAGTCCTTCACCATCTGACTCAGCTAGTGGCACATCATCTTTGTTCTTTTCTGACGCTGGAATGTTCCTGACTGTCTTCTTGGGCTTGGCAGCAGGCTTTGCTGGAGCTGCCTTAGCTGGAGCAGATTGCTTGGGCTTTGATGTGGCTCCAGCCTTAATGGCATCACCCATGAGCTTAGGCTTCTGAGGAGGCTGGGGTGCTTCCTCATCCTCATCTTCTTCTGCTGCATCATGCACTAACCTCTTTCTCTTGGAAGTTTTCTTCACTTTGCTTGCAGCTGCCTCTCCCAAATTTAGCTTCTTAGCAACTGTTGACTGCTTGACTTTGCTGGTGCCCTTCTTAGTTTGTTGACCTTGTTGCTCTTTGGCAACAACTTTCCTCTTAGGCTTTGAGGTGACCTCTTCCTCAACGACAAAGTCTGAGTCTTCATCATCTGAGTTCCTTTTCTTTCTAGCCCTGGTGGCTGCAGGAGGCAAACCACTTGGTGTACTCCTCTCACCATCATCGATGAGCTGCTTTGGGATCGGGACTAGTGCGCCTCTGGAATATCTGCAATGGGTGTCTCGACCTGCTCGATGCCACGGCATCGACATGGCCGACAACCCGTGAATAGATAAGGTGTAGGCAGAGAAGAAGAGTCATCACAAACTGCTGAAGTTTTTAAAAAATGAGTTCAAATTCTAGTATTAGGTTTTCACAGAAGACATTTCGGTCGACCGAGTTTAAGATTCGGTGAATCCAAGTGTTTAAACAGAGCTTTACACCACTTTCGGTTGGACGAAGTGGGTTTCGATCCGCCGAAAACACTAGGGTTTCACAGAATCCTCATTTCGTCACACCGATTTGCACAAACTCGGTTGGACGAAGGGTGCGAAGGCAATGGCCATAGGCCAAATCGGTCATACCGAAAATGTAAAATCGGTCTCGCCGAGATGTGTTCGCGGAAACCTAACCCTAAAACTTTTACTCGAATCTAGTCCAAACGAACTAATCTGTGTGCAGGAAGATTTCAATCGTGGCAAGATTCTAGGCAAACCAAACGTGCATTGAATCGAGATGGGAGCACGAGTGGGATCAAAACTCACCCTAACTTGGTGGAGTTTCTCACGGCGGCAACGGCGCGGAGGAGATGTCCGTTGACGGCGACGGAGACTGCGGCGAGGGCGACAGCGGCATTTACGGCGACGATCCGGAGACCAAGGCGACGGCAGAAGGTGTGGGGCTAAACGTTTGAAGGAGAAATCAACGCGCCCTCTGAGTATATATACCCTTTGTTGTCGGTGGGACCGAGTTGTAAAATTTCGGTGGCACCGAGATGGATAATCGCTATGCGATTATGCACTTGATCACGCCGAAAATCACAACTCGGTTTCACCGAGGTGAAAACCTAGATCGATCTAAATGCTTTCGGTTCGACCGAGTTTGAGTGAGTTGGTCGACCGAAATCACTTAGAAGGTTTTGGAAGTTAGCCTTTGACGGATCGGTGGCTCCGAGTGCTCCTCACCCGGAGGGTCCGAAAATGACTTGTTCAAAATTTGTGATGTAAGCATGAATAGAATTTGAGACAAGAAAGCATAGATAGCTAGGGGAGGTACTTAGGCATTCTTGTCCATCCATTTGGTCAAGAAAATCAAAACGACCAAAACAACAAATGGATGTCCTTGAATGGATAAAATCATGCATCCAACATGCTCACGCAATAAGATAGCAAATGAAATATGTGTGAAACATGCACAATCAAAACTCTAGCTACTATCACACAATTTGTCGATGACTAGGTCATCTTTATATGAGTATATTGACTTAGGAGCCAAATGAGAACATTTGATCATAGGTCATACTCATCGTTTAAGCACAAGTGGGGTTACCACTTTTACATAAAGCATTGATGTGTTCACATCATTTGAAGATGCTTTAGCTCAATTGTTTTAGAGCAAAGCTCCCCCAAGATGTGAGAACCCCTTTTAAAGGGTCAAACTAACCTTGGGTTGTCGTAGAAGACTTCATGTAGATGTTGAAGATGTGGATGCTCAATGTTGATGAAGATCATCAAGAGTTGGGAGCAATCCTTTGGATTCGGGCACTTTCAATACCTACATGGGTTAGTCCCACAAGGAACAAACAAGGATATCCATGGACATAGATTGAAGTTCACAATAGATGATGTCCATGAAAGCAATGATTACCTTGTCCCTTGACTTACCAACAAGAGGGTTTGTGACTCCATGAACTAGTGCACAATGTGGAAGTTGATTGCACAAGTTTTTGCCAAAATGAATGTGAGTGAAGTATGTTGGCGGAGTCACCCTCAAGAACTTTCTAGTTCTTCTTCTTCGGGATCCACATCATCTTGATGGGAATCCTTGGGGTTGTAGTTGAGCTTGACGAAGTAGAACTTGACGTTTCCTTGGGAACCCACTTGACCATGGCTTGAGGTGCTTCAACAAATGCATCAATCTCCTCTTGAAGCTTGTCCTTGCCTTTTAGCTTGTGGTCTTGTGGTGGAAGGTCATCTTGAGCTTGTTCCACATTGGAAGAAGTAGGATCATACTTCTCCTTTTGAAGAACAAACTGTGGAGTAGGATATTGACCTTCTTCCCATTCAACACCTTCGGCGTTGAACTTTCGCTCAAAACCAATTCCTTGATTCTTCCGGTGCCTTCCTTGCTTGCGAACAATTTCCTCAAAGTTCTTGCTTCCTGCAAGGCTCTTGTAGACACCTTTCTCTATAATCCCTTTCAATAAACTATTTTCTTGCTCAAGTGTAACTTGGCTTGAAACATTGTTAGTGGAATCAAGAGAACTACTAGAAGCAACAACATTGGATTTAGCATGGTTATTGTTACTACTAGAGAAAGAATTTTTCTTATGCTTGTCATGCTTAATCTTAATGGGTGGCAAGAAATTAGACAAGAGAAGTCGTTTGGCAAGATATGAAGAACTCTTCTTTCGAAGATCGTCATTGATTGCTTTTAGAAACTCATGTTCTTGCTCTAGAGTGAGCTTCTCGAAGCGTAGCTTCTCATGAGATCTTAGGAGCTCTCTATGATCTTCTTGAGTTGTTTCATGAGCTAACTTAAGAGTGTTTAGTTCTTTAGTTAGACGCTCAATCTCCTTCATAGCATTGTCATTCGACTCTTCTCGACTATAAAGACTACTAGCATGTTCATCGTTACTAGGTTCATTGGATTTACCATGCAAGAGCTCATCTTCACCAAGCAAGTCATCCTCATCACTATCAAAGTCAATGAATTCAGGGTGTGATACCTTGGGGCCTTTAGCCATGAAGCATCTTCCAATTCCCTCATTTGGTGAATCAAATAAGTCGTAGGAGTTGGAGTTGGAGGATACGAGAGCAAGACCGGCAACACCTTCATCTTGACTGTAGTCGGAGTTGGAGTGATAGCTTCCTTCGGATTGATTGTCGGAGTCGGAGCCGGAGACCCATTCACCTACATGAGCTTGATGTTTTGTTCTTGTGTAGCTCCTTGATGACTTGTCTTTCCTCTCCGAATCCTTGCTTCTCCGAGAGGGTCTTCGTTCATAACGATCATCTCTACTCCTTCTCTCTTTCCGAGGTGACTCATCTCTTGAGCTTCTTCTTCTTGGAGATTCTTCTCTTCTCTTGTGGGGAACCGTACACTCATTTGAGTAGTGTCCGGGTCTTCCACAATTGTAGCAGTTTCGATCACGACTAGAAGATCTCTTTTCATCATATGATCTAGACTTTGAGCTTCTCTCTTTGCCTCTACTCTTGTAGAATTTGTTGAAGTTTTTGACCATTAGGCTTATCTCTTCATTGGAAACTAACTTGTCACTTGAGGTTGTGGGAGCATCACTTGTAGCTTTGTAAGCACCACTTGACTTGTTGTGAAGCTCTTCCTTATCCTTAAGTGTCATCTCATGAGCAACAATTCTTCCAATGACTTGGTTGGCTTGAGATTCTTGTAGTTTGGCATCATTTGGATCAAAGTGCACACGGTGTCATACTTTCCATCCAAAGCTCTGAAAATCTTCTTGATGATGAATCGGTCGGTCATTTCTTCGCTTCCTAAGCCGGCAATCTCATTTGTGATGAGAGCAAGCCTAGAGTACATTTCAGCGACTCCTTCACCTTCCTTCATCTTGAACTTGTCAAGTTGACCTTGAAGAACATCTAGCTTTGATTCCTTCACGGACTCGGTACCTTCGTGCATTTCAACCAAAGTATCCCAAATCTCTTTTGCATTCTCAAGACGGCTGATTTTGTTGAACTCCTCGGGACACAAGGCATTGAAGAGAATGTCACAAGCTTGAGCATTGTTTTGCAACATCCGCAATTCTTCCGTTGAAGCCCATAATCCGGAAATTTTCCTTCCTCGAAGAATTCACCTTGCATACCAACACAAATAATGCCCCATGCGGCTGGGTTATGGCCAAGAATATGCATTTTCATTTTATGCTTCCAACTAGCAAAATTTGTACCAACAAAGTAAGGACCTCTACGAAAATTACCCTCACTAGACGCCATACTCTCCTAGGTTGTGAAACCAAGCTTATGGAGTCCAATGCAATGGAAACCAATACAATGGAGACCAAAGCTCTGATACCACTTGTAGGATCGAAAGTATGTCTAGAGGAGGGGGGGTGATTAGACTACTTGACAATATAAAATTCTGCCTTTTGACAAAGAACAGTTTTTGTGATTCACAATTATGATCAAGTCAAGCATCACCCTACACATGCAATTCTAGAGTATAGGCAGCAGAAAGTAAATTGCACATGTAGTAAAGAGAGGTGGAGAAGAGCAAACGCAATTTTGGAGACGCGGTGATTTTTCTCGTGGTTACGATAGGTGGTGCTATCGCACTTCCACGTTGATGGAGACTTCAACCCACGGAGGGTAACGGCTGCGAGAGTCCACGGAGGGCTCCACCCACGAAGGGTCCACGAAGAAGCAACCTTGTCTATTCCATCATGGCTCACGCCCACGGAGGGCTAGCCTTACTCGGGGTAGATCTTCACGAAGTAGGCGATCTCCTTGCCCTTACAAACTTCTTGGTTCAACTCCACATCTCGACGGAGGCTCCCAAGCGACACCTAACCAATCTAGGAGGCACCACCTCCAAAAGGTAATAGATGTTGTTGATGATGATGAACTCCTTGCTCTTGTGCTTCAAATGATAATCTCCCCAACACTCAACTCTCCTCACTGATTTGGCTGTGGTGGAAGAAAGGATTGAGTGGAAAGCAACTTGGGAAGGCTAGAGATCAAGCTTCATATGGTGGGAGTGGAGCAACTTGATCTCAACACAAGGGTAGGTAGTTCTCTTCTCGAAATGTAAGGTAGGAGTGGTAGTTCTTTCGATGGCTCTCTCCACGAATGAAGAGGGGTGGAGGGTATTTATAGCCTCCACACAAAATCCAACGCTACACACATTTGAGCAATCTCGGTGGGACCGAAGTTGACAACTCGGTGAGACCGATAGTTCAAATAATGTGAACATTGGGATTTTCGGTGGGACCGAAAATACAATCTCGGTTAGTCCGATTCGTGCAAAGACAAGAGCAAGCCAATTTCGGTGGGACCGACTTCATCATCTCGGTGACACCGATTTGATGATGTATGTTCTGAAGCTTGGCAACTCAAGTTTCGTGAGACCGAGTTCGAATCGGAAAATCCGAGTTTTCTAGGATTTGGCTTTTGGCTGAGGTGGTTCATCTCGGTGTGGATGAGTTTGGAATATCGGTGGGACCGAGATTACTTATGAGTGTATATGGCGGTGAAAGTTGCCGATAGTTTAGGAGATGTATCACTAAGCACTTGAGCAACCAGATCATCATCATAACCTCATCCCTTTTAATAGTATTGGCTTTCCTATGTACTCAATGTGATCTTGGATCACTAAACCAAAATGGAGTCTTGAGCTTTTGCCAATGCTTGCCTTAGCATTTTGAGGGTCCACTTCTTCAGTCCTTGCCATACCCATATCATGAACTTTCAAATGATTCTCAAGTAACTATTAGTTCAATGATATATATGTTGTTATTAATTACCAAAACCACCCGGGGATTAGTTGCACTTTCAGAACCCTATGGTGACTATCTTTCACGTTTGGAGTGGATCCTATGGGGAATCACGAAGAACACGCGGAAGCACAAAGGGGAAACACAGGGAAAACGGGAGAGAATCACCAAACCAACAAGGAATCAATAACACAAGTGCTAGATCACTGAAAGCAAAGAGTAACACATGATCCACAATCAACAAAGGTAAGGATACAAAGGAACCATTCTTCTCCGTACGGAGGTCTTGATGATCTTCCCTAGAAAGGGGTCATGATTCCGCTTGGGGGATCTTCTCCGAAGAGGTTGTGAGCTCCAAGGAGAAGTAACCAAGTGGATGAGCAAGGCTCTCACACAAATATGAGCTACACCAATGCTAACCCTAATACGAAGCTCGGAGACGAGTATATATAGTGCTAAGCCACAAAGGGGTAAGTGGGAGAGGATACATGGGTCGTCTACCCTTTCTCGGCGCACAGGCAGGCCGGTGGTACCATTCACGGGGGCAGTTTTTCTGCTGGTAACTCATGCAGGGCGGAAGTACTGGACGGGGAAGGCGGTACTACCGTTGGGAGGTCAGGCGCTGGCTTCTGGAGCGGGACGTCGAAGGGGCCAGCGGTTGTACCCGTTGTCAGGGCGGTTGTTCCGGTCTTTGGGCAGAAACCGGTAAAACCGGTGCAGCACCGGCCTTGCTCCGCTCGATCATAGAAGGTGGGCCGGTTGTTGGGCGGTAGCTGGCCGGTTGTTCCGCCCGGGCGGTGGTTGGACGGTTGTTCCGGTCCTTCTGGGTTGGGTAGATTGTTTACATGCTCTTGATGTTCGTCTTGCGTCGTAACTTCTCCTTGGTTACTTTCTTGGTACCTAAGCACACAAAGCATCTCCATTTGAGGTAGAAGCCATGTCTCAAGTGGGTCAAAGGGAAGTTCAACAAGGAGAGAGTTAACCTCGGATTGAATAGCACATGCTCGAGCTCTCGTCATGGGTCCTCGTGGGGTTAGATGTGTCGATGTAGAGTCCATGTGATGAGGACATCTCTGCCACAGTTGCACCCACCGCGACATCAGTTATTCCATCTGGACCTATGACTAGAGCACGAGTGAGACAGATAAATGACCAGGTACTATCGCTCCTTTGTACATATGATTTAACTAATGAGAATATTATATTACACTCATGTTTGGATTTACTTGTACTCAGGAACGAAGGTGTTGGAGAGATAAGGAGGAAAAGCCGCATGCAGATGGAAGATGAAAAATGTTGCACGTTGATTCCACAAGCAGCAACACTATTGACATGCAAGACGGTACCTAGCCACGTACGTGCTAAAGTGCAAAAGGAGGAGAAGGAGTATTAGGCTTGCTGGACCGGAGAAGGCCACATCCGCGTGCAGCCCACACCATCAACAGCTAAACAAGGAAATAAACTGCATGTGGGCCGGCTCATGATTATGATTTCTTTCAAGTCGTAGCCGACCAGGATTCGTCTACGCGCAGGCGGCCGTACTCTAATAAATAGTTAGCTACTATTAGGTTTAGACTTCGGGTTTTATTGTATTGTCTAGCTTTCACTACAATTCGCATCTACGAGACGTGTAGGACTACCGCCTTGTCAGATCCATAGTGGAACCCCAACTTTTTATCTAGTTCGTGTACACAATTTATCATCCGCAGTTTCAGTTGCAATTCACCTTTGTTCTTGCTGGTTCTTCGGTTGCTTGCAGGAACTCGAACCTCGTTGTTCAGGTTGATCGTGCCTACGGCAAGGTCAATAACCATCGGAGATTGGTTTAGCGATTGTCGAGGCGTATCGTCGGGTACGTTATAGTCGGATCGTCAAGGTCAAAATCCACCAAATCGATATTTATCCCCTCTCTCATCGAAAGATCGGGTCGTCGTCACATCACCATGGGGATAATGGAAGGATGCTCCGCATCATCTCCCCTCCCTTGGGAAAGATCCGACCTCGGATCAAAATCTTCATCACCATGGAAAGGCGAGAGGTCTTTGACGTTGAAGATGTCGCTCACGTTGTACTTGTCTTGTGGGAGTTCAATCTTGTAGGCGTTGTCGTTGTAGCGTGCTAGCACCTTGAATGGTCCATCGGCTCGAGGGAGAAGTTTGGAGTTGCATTCGTTGGGGAAGCGGTCCTTGCGAAGGTGTCGCCACACGAGATCGCCTATGTTGAAGATCATGGGTTGCTTGTTGACGTTGAGCTTGGTTGCTAGTCGTTGTACTTGGCGCTCGATGCATCTTCTTGATGTAGCTTGCTCGTGCACTCGCATCCATGTTGGTGCCTTCTTGTAGAGGTAGAGGTAGAATGTCCAAAGGGGACAACAGGTTGAAGTCGTAGACGACCTCGAAGGGGGACTTGCCGGTAGTTGAATGTCTTGCACGGTTGTAGGCGTACTCGGCGATGGGTAGACACGCCTCCCACTCCTTGATGTTCTTCTTGATCAACACGCGAAGTAGAGTGGATAGTGTCTGGTTCGTCACCTCCGTTTGGCCGTCGGTTTGAGGATGGTATGCGGATGAGAACAAGAGCTTGATTCCGAGCTTGGCGCATAGCGTCTTCCAAAAGTAACTCAAGAATTTGACGTCGCGGTCGGAGACGATTGTCTTCGGTACTCCATGGAGGCGCAAGATTTCCCTACAAAAGAGATTTGCAACGTGTGAAGCATCATCTATCTTGTTGCAAGGAATGAAATGTGCCATCTTAGAAAATCGGTCCACAACAACAAACACAGAATCCTTTCCATTTTGAGTTCTAGGCAAACAGATGTAGGGCGGAACCCTAGGGGCCGATCTTTCACGTTTGGAGTGGATCCTGCGGGGGAATCATGAAGAACACGCGGAAGCACAAAGGGGAAACGCGGGGAAAACGGGAGAGAATCACTAAACCGACAAGGAATCAATCACACAAGTGCTAGATCACCGAACACATAAGGTAGCACAAGATTCAAAATCAACAAAGGAAAGGATACAAAGGAACCGTTCTTCTCCATGAGGAGGTCTTGAATACATGAGGGGATCTTCCCGTAAAGGGGTCTTGAGTCCAAGTGGATCTTCTTCGAAGAGGCCGTGGTCTCTCACGAGGAGGAGATCCGATGGATGAGCGAGGCTCTATCTCAAAAATGAGCTAAATTAACGCTAACCCTAAAACGTAGGTGGAGGGGGAGTATATATAGTCTAAGGGGCGAAGGGGTACATGGGCCTCGGCCCAGATGCGCTGCACGTAGGCAGGGGAGGCTGGATGTGCGGGCGTCGGGCCGGATGTCCGGGCCTTCACGAGGTGCCGGATGTCCGGGCTAGCGGGCCGGATGTCCGGGCTGGAGTGGCCGATTCTTTTGCTCTCTAGATAGTGTGCGCCGGATTTCCGGGCAGGCGCCGGATGTCCGGCCCGTCGTGGGGTGCCGGATGTCCGGGGGTCGGCTGGATGTCAGGCCGCTGTAGAGTCGCCTGGCTTCTCTTCCTTCTCCTCTTCCATGCTTGGCCTTTGTCCTTTGATTCTCCATGGTCATCTCGGTTGTACCTGAGTATAGGCAAGGTCCATGCATGAGGTAGTAGCCATGTCTCACACGTGGAATGTGACCGTTCGAAGAGGAGTGAATTCACCTTGTGTCCAATGGCGCATAGTCGAGGTCTCATCTTATGTATCCTTGGGGCTTGGAGAGTAGTCGGAGTGTACATGGGGATGAACGTGGGATGCTCAGCATAATCTCCCCCCCCCCCTTGGGAAAGATCCGACCTCGGATCGTGATCCTCATCACCATGGAAACGGTTGTCGTGGACGAATTTGTAGTTGGACGGAGTTGAAGGCATGACGCAATCCAAGTACTCCAATGTGTCTCCGGTATGTGGTACATGCAAAATGAGCAAACACAAGCGACACTCAGAAATACAATGGTTAGCGCACACAAAATGACCATCATGTAAGAATGAGTCCGTGTGGCAAGGTAGTGCGTGGTAAGGCACAAGATGCTTATCCAAAAGATGTAGAATGAGATATAAAACATTCATGGGGTAATTAGCATGGTGCACAAAGCGAAAAATTCTACCATTGTGCAAAATGATGTCATAATGTGATGGTTTATCAAGAGCATGAACATGGTAATTGGTGCTCAATGTGGGTATGTGATCATGCGATGGTGGGCAATGTGATCATTATGTATGAATATGCCATCAAGGTAGATCACAACAAATTTGCTAAGGAAATGCACAAGCTCATATATCATGGATGACATGGAAATAGATTCAACAAGGCAAGCATAATGTGAGTCAATCCATGCATAGGGTGCAAACTTGTGGTGAGTATGATATGTCCATCGAGCATGACATGTGGGAGCACAATCAACAATTATGGAGGTGTGAGTGCAATGTGCTAAAGGAGTGTTGATGTACCAATGCTTGATGTCGTGGCATGAGTGGAAGTCCGAAGGTGCATCCAATAAGTCCGAGCGCTCCTCAATGTGAAGGTTCATAGAGCCAATCTCCAATGTCGTTCCTCCATCTAATAGATGTAACATGTAGACAACAAGAAGGAAACAACAATGAAAGAGTGACCCATCCAATATGCGTATTTGAGGATGGCTCAAAGAGAAGGAGTTCACCTTTATGAGAATGTCGAAAATGTTGGCGTCGCACATCATGTATGCCTTCACATGACCAAGTTGTCTCATGACGGTAATTCCTTGTGAATCCTTCAAAATGAAAGAACATGACAAACACTCGAAAAAACAAATGAGGTTAGCGGAAGTGCAAAACCTATCATTCGTGTGGTAAGATACCCAACAAGTGATCATGCTCATCATAAGAAATTACAAGGGAGCATTTCATAGTATGGAGGCATATGATGCAAGAACAACCAAATACAAGAGGCTCAATCAAACAAGCATGCATCACAAATATAGTGTCCAAGTCTCCAAGATCAATAAGCATAGTATGGTTGCACTAATGGACAAAAGAGATAATGGTCAAGATATATCATGTGAGAGGCATGAGCATATATGTCATCAACCCAAGAAAGCGAGCAAGAGTGGAATATGGGTGATGCAACATAGCAAGCAATCATAGCGATCAAGTCAAACAAGCTAGTAGTGCGAAGATGCAACATACTGGAAGAAATCATGGCAAGCATGTCATTGGTGCAAATAGTGTGCAAGAATAATTCACATGACATAGCACAAGCATGAAAGCAAGATATGAAAAAATAGCATGAATGTATTGGTGAGAAGCCATATGTAAATAGCAATGGGTCATCATGACTCTCCCAACACAACAAGCATCAATAACATGGGGCACAAAGAAATCATGGCAATAGCTACTAGGATCTTCACCAAGCATGCAAATACACATAGAAGTAGCATAATGGTGAATCATGGGTATATGCAAGCAAGGGTCACAATTGCATGGCAAAGGCATAGGAGCAAGCATAACATGCAAAGTGAACACAATAGTATGGACATAAGGTGACAAGTGGTAAATAGCCCATCGCCGTGTGAGAGCCAAGTAGAAGAGATGCGCGTAGTCCTTGCGTGAAGGGAACGGTGGTAAGGATAGTCCACGGGGTCCCAAGTCATCATTGCTCTCAAGAGCTCGTTTCGTCAACTCTTGGGATTGAGAGGTTGACGGGTATACGTGAGTACCTACACAAAATAAAGACAAAGGGAAAATTGTAACGCCCTCGATGCGGCTATATCTCCCACGTGTCGAAGCACGACTTAGAGGCATAACCGCATTGAAAGCAATGTCGCAAGTGAGGTAATCTTCACACAACCCAAGTAATACATAAGGGAAAGAGATACATAGTTGGCTTACAATCGCCACTTCACACAATTACATGAATAAAGCATTACATCATACAGATACAATCAAGGTCCGACTACGGAACCAAAATAAAAGAAGAACCCCAAATGCGACAAAAGGTCCCCGATCGACCCCAACTGGGCTCCACTACTGATCAACTGAAACGAAACAACACAATGAACAAGATCTTCATCGAGCTCCTCCTTGAGCTTGGTTGCGTCACCTGCTCGGTAACATAGGCACCTGCAAACTGGTTTTGGAAGTATCTGGTGAGTCACGAGGACTCAGCAATCTCGCACCCGCGAGATCAAGACTATATAAGCTTATGGGTAAGGTAAAGGCATGAGGTGGAGCTGCAGCAAGCGACTAGCATAAATGGCGGCTAACATACGCAAATGAGAGCGAGAAGAGAAGGCAAAGCACGGTCGATGAAAGTATGATCAAGAAGTGATCCTATAGCAACCTGCGTCAAGCATAACTCCAACACCGTGTTCACTTCTCGAACTCCGCCGGAAAGAGACCATCACAGTTACACACACGGTTGATGTATTTTAATTAAGGTCAACTTTGGGTTTTCAACAACCGGACATTAACAAATTCCCATCTGCCACATAACCGCAGGCACGGCTCTCGAAAGTTTATACCCTGCAGGGGTGTCCCAACTTAGCCCATGACAAGCTCTCGCGATCAACGAAGGAATAGACCTTCACCCAAGACACTCCGATCAGACTCGGTATCCCGATACATCAAGACATTTCGACAATGGTAAAACAAGACCAGCAAAGCCGCCCGATGTGCCGACAAATCCCGATAGGAGCTGCACATATCTCGTTCTCAGGGCACAGCGGATGAGCAAGACGTTGGGTTGGCATAGACCCTGGTTGCCCAGGGGGCGCCGGACATCGCTCAGGTTGGACCAACACTCGAAGGAGCACTGGCCCGGGGGGGCTAAAATAAAGATGACCCTCGGGCTCCGGAAACCCAAGGGAAAAAAAAGGGCTAGGTGAGGCAAATGGTAAAAGTCAATGTTGGGCCTTGCTGGACAAGTTTTATTCAAAGCGAACTGTCGGGGGTCCCATAAATCACCCGACCGCAGAAGGAACGCAAAATCCGGGAACATAACACCGGTATGACGGAAACTAGGGCGGCAAGAGTGGAACAAAACACGGGCATAAGGCCGAGCCTTCCACCCTTTACCAAGTATATAGATGCATTAATAATATAAGAGATATTGTGATATCCCAACAAGTAAACATGTTCCAACAAGGAACAACATCTCCATGTTCCAACAAGGAACAAACTTCATCTTCACCTGCAACTAACAACGCTATAAGAGGGGCTGAGCAAAGCGGTAACATAGCCAATCAACGGTTTGCTAGGAGTGGTGTCAAAGGTTAGAGGTTTGACATGGAAATTTGGGAGGCTGACAAGCAAATGGTAGGCATCGTAGCATTGGCATAGCAAAAGAGCGAGCAAACTAGCATAGCAAAGATAGTAGTGATTTCGAGGGTATGATCATCTTGCCTGCAAGGTTCTCAGAGTTGTCGAAGGCTTGATCCTCGTAGGCGTTCTCAACAGGTTCCTCGTTCACGTACTCGTCTCCCGGCTCTACCCAAAGCAAGAACACAAGCAACGGAACCACAATCAAACAAGGAACAATGCACAAGCAATATGATGCAATACATGACATGCTATGCGAGATGTGATATGCAATGCATATGTATGCTCGGAAGGAAAATGATGAACTGGCATCAACTTGGCAAACCAAGTATGCCGCTGGAAAGATGGGATGATTTGGTGAAATCGATATAAAGATCACCGAATCGGATGCACGGTTTGCAAATGACAAGCAAAACAAGAATGATGCAAATCTGCGTTTAACAGCCCGATGCTACTTAGCACGCAACAAGAAACTATGCTACAGCACCCCAACATAAAAGCAAAGCATATGGCAGGGAACTAAAGGAGATGCTTAACAAAAGAGGAACACTGAGCTACGGCTAAATCACATCATAACATGTTCAAACAAGCATGGTGAAAGTGCTAAAAATATCAGGTTCACAGACTTAGTGAAATTACTAACATGCCAGGAATTAACATCAGGAAGGCATGTTTAGAGCAAGAAAACAACATTCTACAGGAACATATAATAGCAAAACAAGGCTTGACATGATTCTACTCAAAGCATATATCAATAGTCCCTTACTGACCATAAGCCAAAAAGGACCTTAAGAAATGATGGCACCCATGTAAACATTGCAAGTTTTATTACAGATTTCAGACTTAGTGAAATATCAGGACATGGCAAAACAGATAACGAGTAGGCATGTTCGTGAGCTCGATGCACTCACTACAGAGCAATACATGGCATGGCAAGGCAACCAACAGTAAGAAGGAATGATTATGAAGCTAAGAATGGCAAGAGCAAGGTCATAGCATACACGGATCAACTACAACGACCTCATGAAAATTGAATCTCATGCAAACAATCTGCCAGGAAACATTTTCAAGCAAAAGTAGAGCACGAAAATGACATGCTAGACTACTCTATAAATGCCAACAAAGGCATGGATGGATAGAACACATCCATATGTCTAAAACACTCTTACTGACCATGCTCAAAAAGGGCATAGATCTCTCTGTAACAACATGAACATATGGCATAAAATAACAGCAGGACAAGACTTGGTGAAAACACTAAGTTCCTGAAATCAGCAACATCATCATCCCTACTTTGCATGCTTGTTCTAGTCAACACATAACTCACAAAAATACATGGCAAACACCCCTGGAAAGATGGCATGGCAATGTTCAACTCACATGTAGGACTCAAGTTCATAAGGTGCACACATAAATCATGGCAAAAATGACAAAAGAGCTCGTGCTGATAAGATTCTGAAACTAACGATCTGAAGCCTTCTTCCAACAGCATTTCGGGCATCAAGATGAGCTCAAATGCAAATGATGCAATGGAATGAAATGATGTACTCGTCGAGGCGAACAATTTGACATATTGTACGCCCAAAACGGAGCCACAGGTGCGGAGATGTGACACGATGAAAATGGCATGAAAATATATGCACAAAACGACTTAGCAGAATTTGAGGTGGGGAAAGTCAACCTCGGTGGATCTGGATCGGGATCCCGGCGCGGATGCCGAGGACGGCCGGGGCTCGCCGGAGCAGAGGACGGGGAGGCGGCCGGCGGGCCGGAGAGGAGCTGGACCGCCGGATCCGGCCGGATCCGGCGCGCGGCGGAGGAGGGTGGTCGCTTGCCGGCGGCGCGGGTATGGGCGGAAGGGGCCAAGGCTTGGCGGGCCGGCGGCAGAGGAAGGCGCGATCGTCATGGAGGATTGCGGCGCTGGCTGGCGCTGGCGGCGCTGCGGGCGGCGGCGCGGCTGATCGGCGCGGCCCGGAAGCCGCGGCGAGGTGAGGCGCAATGGGCGGCGGCGAGGTCGCCGGCGGAGCGGCGAGGCGGCGGGTCCGACGAGGCCGAGGCGGCGGCACGCCGGCGGTGGCGGAAGCAGGCGCTGGCGGCGGGCGAGCCGGGCGCGGCGGCGGGCGCTGTGGCAAGCAAGGGTTCGATCCGGCCTCGCGGCAGCGGGCGGCGAAGCGGCGCGGGAGGCCTGTGGCATGCCTCCGATTGGACGAGGGCGCGGGTGGGCGTGTCCGCCGATCGGACGCGCGTCGGCGGCGCGAGGGCGATTTTAGGTTAGGGGAAAATGATCGGAAATGGAGAGGGGAGACGTTTTATAGGTGGAGGGGCTAGGAGAGTCCAAATGAGGTGCGGTTTTTGCCACGCGATCGTGATCGAACGACCAAGAGCATGGAGGGAGTTAGGTGGGTTTTGGGCCACTTTGGAAGGGTGTTGGGCTGCAACAAAGAGGGCTTTGCGGTTACCGGTTAACCGTTGGGGTACCAAACGACCTCCAAATGGCACGAAACTTGACAGCGGTTCACGGTGCTATACCAAGGCCGCTTGGCAAACCTCGGGCCATTCCGAGAAAGTTTAATACCCGCACACGAAAAGAGAGAAGAGGGGACACCGGGGGACATAGGAGTGCCGGATTGCAAAACGGACAACGGGGAAAAGGCTCGGATGCATGAGACAAACATGTATGCAAAATGAAATGCACATGATGACATGATAAAATGCAGATGATGACATGGCAAAGTGCAACACGCAAGCAAATGACATGGCAACGAGGGCGAATAACTGGCAGACACCTGGCGCATCGGATCCGGGGTGTTACAAAAATTGTGTGTGCATGGTATATGTACACATCATCCATCATGATGTGCACATGCATGTGTCGGTTAGCACAAAATAGCCAATGCTCAAATAAATGAGATGCGTGATATAGAAACATGTCATCCATCATGAGAGGTTTGTTATCATGTATGTCATAATGGAGACTCAAAGGATGTAATGCATCATGAGAAATATCTAGAGCATTGTTATTCATGGAATGCATATGGTGTACACTATCATGGGAATCATGCAAAGTGTGAAATGCATCAAGATCTCCTAATATGTATGAGGAAACTATTAGGTTCTCCTCATGAGCATTAGTAGCAACATCACATGGAGAATATTGACAACATCCAAAACAATGCATATTCGAAACTATGTGATCATGGCATGGCATAGTAGATGAATTGCGCAAATCATGTAAAGGAAGCATGGCAATATCATCACATGAAAAACAAAAGCCAATGACCATCATCTCGTCATCTATGCCATAAGTGCAAATAGGATTGATTTTCATGGAGCATGCATAGTTACTATGTTGAGATTGTAATGATGCAATATGGGAGATCTCACTCATAGCATATGACAAGTTCAATGGATTGTCAAACATGATGTGACCAAATGAATTGTCACATGATATCCTATGGAGCATAGCATCACAACTAGGCAACTCAACATGCTCATCATTATATTCATCATAAATAGGTAAGTCAATGATGTAGGGCGGAACCCTAGGGGCCGATCTTTCACGTTTGGAGTGGATCCTACGGGGAAACACAAAGAACGCGCGGAAGACACAAAGGGGAAATCACGGGGAGGAACAAGAGAATCACTCAACCGAAAAGTATCGATCACACAAGGGCTAGATCACCGAACACATGAGGTAGCACCAGATTCAAATCAACAAAGGAAAGATACAAAGGTAACCGTACTTCTCCGAGAGCAGGTCTTGAATCTACGAGGGGATCTTCCCATAAAGGGGTCTTGAATCCAAGTGGATCTTCTCCGAAGAGGCCGCGGTCTCTCACGAGGAGGAGATCCGATGGATGCGCGATGCTCTATCTCACATATGAGCTAAATCAACGCTAACCCTAAAATGTTAGTGGAGGGGGAGTATATATAGTCTAAGGGGCGAAGGGGTACATGGGCCTCGGCCCGGATGCGCTGCACGCAGGCAGGGGAGGCCGGATGTCCGGGCGCTGGTCCGGATGTCCGGGCTGGCTTGATCCAACTTCTGGACATTCTGTGATGGGGCGCCGGATCTCCGGGCCGGCGCCGGAATTCTGGGCTGTCGCGGGGCGCCGAATGTCCGGGGCCCTGCCGGATGTCCGGGCCCTGTAGCACTTCGATGGCTGGACTGCTGCTATTGTTGAGATCTTCAGGGGTCGGATGTCCGGGCCGGGGCCGGATGTCGGGGTCCTATAGCCTTTCTCCGGTTCCTCTCGTCGTGCTCCTTCATCCTTGTACTTGGGGACTTGTCCATCATTCCGAGCATCTCCGAGAGGGTCTCCTTGGTACCTAGGCATGCGTAGTGTCCATGCATTAGGTAGCAACCATGTCTCACATGAATGGAAATGGGAAGCTTTTAGTAACGGGTTCACCTTGTGTACAATGGCGCATAGTCGAGGTCTCATCTTATGTATCCTTGGGACTTGGGGAGTAGTCAGAGTGTACATGGGGATGAGCGCGGGATGCGCATCATCTCCCCCCCTTGGGAAAGATCCGAGCTCGGATCGTGATCCTCATCACCATGGAAACGGTTGTCGTGGACGGACTTGTAGTTGGATGAAGTTGAAGGCATGGCACAATCCAAGTACTCCAAGGTGTCTCCGGAGTGGTATACATGCAAAAGGAGCAAACACAAAGTACACTTGGAAATAAAATGGTTAGCGCACACAAAGGGTCCATCAAGTAAATATGAGTCCGTGCGGCAAGATGGTGCATGGCAAGACACATGATGCTTATCAAGATGATCTAGAATGATATGCAAAGTATTCATGGGATAATTAGCATGGTGCACAAAGCGACAAATTCTACCATTGTGCAAAATGATGTCATAGAGGGACGGTTTATCAAGAGCATGAACATAGTAATAGGTGCTCAATGTGATTATGTTGTCATGCAATTGATGATGGGCAATATGATCATGATGTATGAATATGCCATCAAGGAAGATCACAACAAATTTGCTAAGGAAGTGAACAAGCTCATCTATCATGGATGTCATGGAAATAGATGCAACAAGGCAAGCATAATGTGAGTCAATCCATTCATAGGGTGCAAACTTGCAGTGAGTATGATATGTCCATCGAGCATGACATGTATGAGCACAATCAAAAAATATAGATGTGTGAGTGCAATGTGTCAAAGGAGTGTTGATGTACCAATGCTCGATGTCGTGGCATGAGTGGGATTCCGAAGGTGCATCCCATAAGTGCGAGCGCTCCTCAGTGTGAAGGTCCATGTAGCCAATCTCCAATGTCGCTCCTCCGGTCGCGAGATGTATCATGTAGACAACAAGAAGGAAACAACAATGAAAGAGTGACCCATCCAATATGCAAACTTGAGGATGGCTCAAAGGGAAGGAGTTCACCTTTATGAGGATGTCGAAAATGTTGGTGTCGCACATCGTGTATGCCTTCTCATAACCATTATGCCTCATGACGGTAATGCCTTGTGAATCCTTCAAAACGAAAGAAACATGACAAACACTCGGAAAAAAAATGAGGTTAGCGGAAGTGCAAAACCTATCATTCGTGTGGTAAGATACCCAACAAGTGTATGCATCATGCTCATCATAAAAAAGGACAAGGGAATTTGGCATGGTATGTAAGCATATGATGCGATAACAACCAAATACAAGAGGCTCAATCAAACAAGCATGCATCAAAAGTATAGTGTCCAACTCTCCAAGATCAATAAGCATAGCAAGTTGGCATTCAATACAAGGTGATATGAGAGATGCAACTAATGGAGACAAGAGACAATGATCATGACAAATCAAGTGAGAGGAATGAGCATATATGTCATCAACCCAAGAAAGCAAGTAATAGTGGAACATGGGTGATGCAACATAGCAACCAATCATAGCGATCAAGTCAAGCAAGCTAGTAGTGCGAAGATGCACATACTAGGAGGAATCATGGCAAGCGTGTCATTGGTGCAAATAGTGCGCAAGAATAATTCACATGACATGTCACAAGCATGAAAGCAAGATGTGAGGAAAATAGCATGAATGTATTGGTGAGAAGCCATATGTAAATAGCAGTGTGTCGTCATGACTCTCCCAACACAACAAGTATCAATAACATGGGGCACAAATAAATCATGGCAATAGCTACAAGTATCTCCACCAAGCATGCAAATACACATAGTAGTATCATAATGGTGAATCATGGGTAGATGCAAGCAAGGGTCACAATTGCATGGCAGAGGCATAAAAGCAAGGATAACATGCAAAGTGAACACGGGAAAATGAGCATAAGGTGACAAGTGGTAAATAGCCCATAGCCGTGTGAGAGCCAAGTAAAAGAGATGAGCGTAGTCCTTGCGCGAAGGGAACGGTGGTAAGGATAGTCCACGGGATCCCGAGACATCGTTGCTCTCAAGAGCTCGGTTCGTCAACTCTTGGGATTGAGAGGTTGACGAGTATATGTGAGTACCTACACAAAACAAAGACAAAGGAAAAATTGTGTGTGCATGGTATATGTACACATCATCCATCATGATATGCACGGGCATGTGTCGGTTACCACAAAATATCCAATGCTCAAATAAATGAGATGCGTGATATAGAAACATGTCATGCATCATGACAGGTTTGTTATCATGTATGTCATAATGGAGACTCAAAGGATGTAATGCATCATGAGAAATATCTAGAGCATTGTTATTCATGGAATGCATATGGTGTACACTATCATGGGAATCATGCAAAGTATGAAATGCATCAAGATGTCCTAATATGTATGAGGAAACTATGGGGGTCTCCTCATGAGCATTAGTAGCAACATCACATGGAGAATATTGACAACATCCAAAACAATGCATATTCGAAACTATGTGATCATGGCATGGCATAGTAGATGAATTGCGCAAATCATGTAAAGGAAGCATGGCAATATCATCACATGAAAAACAAAAGCCAATGACCATCATCTCGTCATCTATGCCATAAGTGCAAATGGGAGTTATTTTAATGGGGCATGCATAGTTACTATGTTGAGATTGTAAAGATGCAATATGGGAGATCTCACTCATAGCATATGACAAGTTCAATGGATTGTCAAACATGAAGTGACCAATAGAATTTTCACATGATATCCTATGACGCATAGCATCACAACTAGGCAACTCAACATGCTCATCATCATATTCATCATAAATATGTAAGTCAAGGCATGAAGAAGTTTCACTAGCATGAAGCATGGCAATAGGTGAGTCAACATCGTGGGAGCAATCGATGTGAAGATAGTCCACTAGTGGGACAAGAGAAGCACCATCACCTATGTTACCTTTGGAGCGTCTATCATGTGTTGTAGGTGAGGTGTCAAAGATCCACTCATTGTCATCTTCATCTTGATGGAACCATGTGGGGGGTGCATCATCGTCCACCATGGCCAACGGTTTGTCCATTGGAGGTATGGAGTCGTCGAGGATAGGCATGTCGTCATGTAGGAGACCTAGCACCAAAGAAGAAAACACACTAGGAGTAGAGGTTAAGTCGTTAGAAATCATAGTGTCCTCACATGTCGTGTCAACTATCTCACTCACTAAGTGTTGTGGCTCACTCACTCCCTCAAGGGTGCTCTCACCCATATGGTTGGTGGAGTCACTCAAGTGGCGCTCAACCTCACATAGGATGTGTGGCATGCTCTCATGTGTGGGGATAGTGGTGGTCACACTCATCCTCTCATAGGAAATGCTCTCAATGTCACGTATGGTGGAGTCACTCATCTCACTCATGGGGTGGTGGCTCTCCTCACATGACAAATGGGGCATCTCGACATATGTGGGTGTTGGTGAGATGTAGGTGCAAATGTCTCCATGCTCGGTCACGTAGCTTGACTCGGAGTATGAGTCCAATATGGGCGTCGTCTTCATGTTGTTGAAGAGGTTCGCGCTTGTCGCCGCGGTCGAAGGGGATGGCCCTTGCTCGACCTTCTTGTCACCGTCTTGGTGTGAGAGGCCCATATGATGTGGCACCTCGTAGCTCGTCTCCATGACCGAAGGGAATTTCCCATGCTCGGCCATCTTCCTTGCGGGGCTTCCGAAGATGGAAGTGTCGCCCTCGCTCGTAGGTAGTCACCTTGGACTTGATGAAGTCGATGTAGGCGTACACGTGGGAAGTAGGCGAAGATGCCTTGAGAACACTTGGTGAAGATGCCGAAGTGGTTGATGTAGCCGTAGCGCCATCTTGGTGGTGGTCGTCTCGCGGTCTTCTTTTGTGCTCTTGAAGCTTGGACTTGGCGTGAAGTAGGTCTTGTTGGGACTTGTGCATTTGTGCTTGTGGAGCATCTTCATGATGACGATGTCGTTGTCGTGCTTGAGCTCGTAGTAGATGTCGTTCGTCGTCGTCGTGCACATGTTGATTGGAGGTGGCTTGCCCTTCATAACGATGTGGATCACGAACGTGATGGTGGTCGCCATGTAGATGTGGACGAGGACGATTTGCACTTGCATCTTTTTCGCGCTCCGAAGACTTGTGGCTTGAATGTCGCCGTCTTGAAGATGACGAAGGGGAAGAAGACTTGATCAAGGCCCGAATCTCCTCCATCCTTGCATCTTGCTCCTCTTTACGTGCGGAAAGCTTCTTGTCGATGTAGTGCCTTTTCCTTGCTTCGGAGCGACGAATGTCGATGGAGATGTTCTCGATGCGCTCTCGCAATCTTGATTGTGCGCCTTGTAATTGTCGTTGTAGATCGAATATGGACGCTTTGTTGATGTACTTGTTCACGCCGTCGTTGTTGTCGTAGACCGGTGATGAAATGCCTTGCCTATCCATCACAAGACTCGAGCAAATATGAGTGGGAGAAAGAGAAGAACTATCACTACTGGAATCTGGCACTTTGCCATCTGCCATGGCAGATGGCAAAGGCATGGTCGACAGATGGCAAAGGCTTTGCCATCTGCCAGCAGATGGCAAACAGGTCGTCCGAAAACCTGCCGGTAAAGGCTTCTTTGCCATCTGCTGGCTGATGGCAAAGAGCCTGTGGCTTTGCCATCTGCTAGCAGATGGCAAAGCCTCTTAACGGGGTTAGTCCCGTCAGAAGGCTAACGGCATACTTTGCCATCTGGCCGGCAGATGGCAAAGTCGCTCAGTCTTTGCCATCTGCCGCCAGATGGCAAAAGGTCTGAGCTTTTGCCATCTGCCAGCAGATGGCAAAGAGCCCAAATAGGCCAGCCCAAATGGTGCAGGTAGATGACACGTGGCCTCTTTGCCATCTGCCAGGTGATGGCAAAGCTCTTTGCCATCTGCCAGCAGATGGCAAAGTGACTATATTGCCCCATTTAATTCTGTTTTTTTTATATCAATTCATTTTCACAGAAATCAAACACAAATATATTTATATGACCAATATAGCATATTCAACACATATTACCAATAGTCATGAACACATATGTATCCAACACATGTTACCGGTAGTAGCAAATTTCATCCGTACATATACATAGTTTCATCAATATTACACAGTTTCATCCATAGGTAGCAAGTTTCACAAGGTCAAAACAAAAACTAAATACAAGCACTCCATCAACCCAAGCTTCCGTGATCAATTAAGCAAATCTGTAAAATAGGAAAGAAGAAAGTTAGAAGAAGAAGACTAGAAGAAGAAGATTATTATGATGCAACTAAAATGTGAAGATTATTATGATGCAACTTATATCTGTAAAATAGGTCATTTTGGAGCTAAGTATGGTTATTATGTCATTTTTGAGCTAGCTAAGCATACTAAGTCATTTTGGTGCCTCTGTCGGGAGATGCAAAATCAAATGCTGCATTGGATTAAAGAAGCCAGGTGGAAAGATCTTCTCCAACTTGCAGATCAACTCCGGCGCCAACTCTTCCATTTCTTCTAGCAAGCCAGGCGATAATTCTTTCGCACATAGAACACGGAAGAAATAGCTCAGCTCTGCCAGTACTAGCCATTTATCCTCAGGGATAAAGCCACGCAACATCACCGTCATTACCCGCTCAAGCCATATGTGCCAATCATGACTCTTGAGACCAAATATTTTCAATTTTTCAAGGCTCGCTCCCCTCTTTAGATTCGATGCATACCCATCGGGGAACATCAACTCCTTTTTCACCCACAGGAGTATTTCCCTCATAACCGGCCTTCCAAGATTGAACCATGCCTTTGGCTTCGCCCAGTTCTTCTTTCCTTTTGGTTGTTTCATGTTTTGTAGCAGTCTATCACATAGAGCCTCCTGATCGACTCTGGCCTTAGGATTATCCTTCGTTTTCCCCTCTATGCCGAACAATGTACCGAAGAGGGCCTCGCCGACATTCTTTTTAGTGTGCATCACGTCGATGTTGTGTGGTCAAAGGAGGTCTTTGAAGTATGGCAGATCCCACAAGCATATCTTGTGGGTCCAGCGTGTTCAGATATACCCTTGAAATACCTGGGCGACTTTGGATCCGGCTCGAGGCGTTTAAGCGATCCAGTGTCATTGGCTGTCAATCACAATGGTGGTGCAGAGTTTTGACATCTCTACCTTTGATGAAGTTCTTTTTGTCTTTTCTGAACTTATGGTGAGGATCCAGGAACTGTCTATGCATGTCGAAGCAAGAAAACTTGCCACCCGCCTGCAGCTGATGAAACTCAAGAGCTGCCTTGCATGTGGGGCACGGGAACCTTCCATGCACACACCAGCCAACAAATAGCGCATACGCCGGCAAGTCATGCATTGAGTACATGTACCACATGCGCATTAGGAAGTTTTTTTTGTAGCGGCGTCGTATGTCTTGATCCCGTTATCCCAAGCTTCTTGCAGTTCATCCCTAAGCGGCTGCATATACACATTCATATTCTTCCTCGGATAGTTGGGCCCCAGAATTATCAACGTCAGGAAAATGTTCTTTCTTTGCATAATCTGTCCGGGGGGGAGATTGAGTGGAATGACAAATACAGGCCAACAACTGTATTGGGCTGCCTTCATACCAAACACATTGAACCCATCCGTGCTGACGGCTAATCGAGGATTCCTTGGATCTTCCGCTTTTTCATCATGCAATGCATCGAAGTGTTTCCATGCAGCACCATCCTATGTGTGTACCATCATCAGATTCCCATCTGCATCCCGTTCGGTTCTTTTGCCCAGTTTGTGCCATGTCATCTGTCTCGCCGTCTCTTCGACCATGAATAGACGTTGAAGTCTTGGTAAGATTGGCATATACCAAAGAACGTTAATGGGGATTTTGGTCTGACTCTTCTCACCCATACCGTTGTCTACCTCAACATACCTGGAAGACTTGCAAATGGGACAATAGTTCAAGTCCGCATACTGGAGCCTAAATAAGGCACATCCATTCTCACAGGCATCTATCTTCTCATAGGGCATCTTAAGTGCACAGAGGATTTTGTCCGACTGGTACAGGTTTGCAGGCATTATATGGCCTTTGGGTAGAAAGCGTCCAAATAGTGTCACTATCGCGTCATAGCATTCTCTGCCCAAGTTGAATTGGGCCTTCAGAGCCATTACTTGTGCGATGACATCCAGCTGACAAAGCTCGGTGTGCTCATGGAGAGGACGCTTCGAAGACTCCAACATATCATTAAAGGCCTTTGCAGATTCCTCCATCTCATCGTCCGAATCTCGAGCATCATCAAAGTCTTGCACCATGTCTTCCATCCCGGTACCATGCTCGTCGGTGCGACGACGGCCCTCCTCAGCTCTGGAACGTTGTGCAGACTCACCATGAAATGTCCGCATCGTATAACCGGGCGTGAAAGACCACTTCTGCAGGTGTTTGATCATTTCAAACTCTGCCATCTTACAATGGTTGTCGCACTCGACACAGGGGCACCAGGTTGTTTTCTGTCCATTTGCAAATGCGAATCTGATAAACCCCTTGGTTTTTGTCATCCATTCAGGGGTCATGTCTTTCTGACTAGGGTGACCGGTGTACATCCACGCATGATCACTCATCTTGCCTAGCTACTGGACACACAAGAAATACATACATAACTCAGCAAACCATATTCATCAGTTAATAGAGTTTCTCAGTTTTATTACGTCCATGCAACCTAGACGCTAATAGGTAAAGATAGGTCCTAATCTCACCGAGTATCAGAGATTGGGTTCGTTTTCCCATGCTCTGCTCGGATCGACACAAAATTTGGCAGATCTCTCGCTGTTCTTCTCGATACACGCCTCGGCAATAAGCGAGAGGATGTGTACCCGGAGAACAACAGAGAGGCACTGACGAAATTCTGCATCGGATCCGGAGCAGAGCATATGGTAAACAAACCCAATCTACACATACTCAGGCTGTCCATGGATAATGTTGGACAATTCGAAAGAATAACGGTTATAAATATGCAAATGAATGCATATTTATAGATGTAACCCTTTCGAACGGGAGACGCATAGTGGTCACGCATACTGATGATTGAATACACCTATAGCTAGCAAGTTTCATCGGCACGAAGACCGAAACAGAGCAAATGAAGGGGGAGAGGAGGAGATGTCATTTGTGCTCACCCACGAACGCAGGGCGGAGCTAAATCGAACGCATGGGGAGGTCGTTGAACACTGCCCTCACAGCGATGAAACAACTGCACATTTAAATCCACCCGATCAACGCAAATATATATGATGTTTTTCATAACAAAATTGGAAAATATATGACCTAACTCATAATTCACAAATAAATAGGGAGTGTCTATTTATACTTGATTGTTTTCCAATTCGGTATCATTCACATTTCGGACAAATAAATAGAGGACACTTGTATGTCCAAAAAAACCACCCCGGCGACTGTATGCTTTCTATTTCTAAAAAATGGGTCGGGCTAGACTGTCACCCGGTTTCAACTAAACCTGAACCACAAATACCCTGGACCATGGCGAACAACTGCCCATCAGCTTGCGACCCACCAAACAGCCAAACATTGAGGGAAATCCCAGAAAGATCACCAGGTCAGAAACACTTCTACTTACTATATAGTAATAAAATCTTTTGATCTCATACAGAATAGGCATACGAGCTACGAGAGACTCGACGCGCCGATTATCTTAGTTGGGGCAGTCAGTCATATCGTATGTATGATCAAGCATGCATGCCGAGGCATGTGATCAAACAAAAACAAAAACATTTCCCAATGCAATGCAGAACCTTGTAACTAGTGCAGGGATCATGTCTCTAGCTACCGTTTGTAAAACAGCAGACCGAATGTTATCTTATCACCTAGTACCTACTAAAATTAAGGAAGGAAGTAACAACTAATTAATGGAGGTGTGATGTGTGTTACTATAAATAAATCACCTATATATTAAGCGAACCAATTAAATGCAGTTTATATATACAAGGTTCCTAATGCACGTATTTAGTTACTTATGAGGATTTCATCCATGATTCTGGATCATGTGACTGCCGGCCTATACAACCCACAACTGTTTGCATCCATGAATCCTGCAATTGGCCTGGAACTTGGTGTCCTGGATTTCAGAGATGCAGGAATTTCAGTTCAACGCCCAGGGTCACTGCTGTCATGACACTTCGGAGAAACTCAAGATCGTTGCAAAGTTTAGACTGAATGTATTTTGTTTCAGACTAGGCTGCTGCTATGCATATGGAAGATTTGAGAGACAAATGCAGCTTCATTTTGGTGTTTTTTTATCTGATGGTATACTCTTTTGATTCAGTCCACACCACCGGAGCACAAGGTAATCAGGCTTGGATGACAGCCGCAAGATTAAATTGCGTTGAAAAACTGATTCGTGATGCACTTTAAATCATTCTTTAATTTTATATTTCTTTGCAGAAAGTTATATTGTCATTTCTGAGTAACCGATAATCAGTGGTGTTTTTGTTCAAGTATGATTAAGTCAAAATGTTTGTTCGGATGCAAGTATACTCGGGATCAAACTGTCCAGAAACATTTTCCCCATGCTATCTAGTAGAGAATACATAGTAAAAATTTACAATCAACAATTGGGAACTAGAACGCCAGCACAAACTACAGAGCAAATCCTTATCTTCTGAAAGTAGATGCAACTCATCCATCTCAGAAATACTCCTTGCTGATCTCCGTCTTCAGAAGACCAAAACAGCGCCCCTGATGTTGGAATCTATCGGAGCCCCAACGCGGCGCGCCGATCGACCAACCTGTCAGCGCCCCTAACACAACCGAACCAAATCGAACAGCGCGCCATGCTCCAGGGTCGCTCACAGATTTCACCCGGCCGAAACACGCACAAATCGAGGAAACGTACCAGGGCGCCGTGGCGGGGAGGGCCGCAGGAAGGGGGCGGCGCCGCAGCCTGGCTCGGTGGAGGGGAGGGCTGCGAGAAGGGGGCACGCCGCGGTGGCCGGGACGGCCGCAGGGCCGGGCGGCGCCGATGCTCGAACAGTGGAGGGACGGGCACAGGGCGGGCTCTTGTGGCGGGAGGGGCGGGGAGGGCTGCGGTGGCGGGAGGGCGGGCCGACAGTGGTGCTGGGCGGTGGCGGGCCGGCGGCGGTGCTGCACGTCGTCCGACGGCTGGGGCGCGCAGCTGCGGTGGTGGGTGTTTTTTTAGGCAACAGTGGTGGGGGGTGGGTGAGGTGGGGAGAGAGAGAGGGGTGGGGCCGGGCTGGGAGAGAGAGAGGGGTGGGGCCGGGCTGGGAGAGAGGGGAGGAGAATTTTTTTAGAAGAAGAGGCCTCTTTGCCATCAGCCAGCGGATGGCAAAGGCCCATATCTTTGCCATCAGCCAGCGGCTGGCAGATGGCAAAGAGGTGGGAACTCTTCGGACGTTCTGACGCCGTTATCCATTGGGCCCCACCCACTTCTTTGCCATCTGTCAATAGACGGAAAAGATTCTTTGCCATCTGCTGGTAGATGGCAAAGAGGTGGGTTGATAGGCCGCTACAGCACTGGACCCCTACCCACCTCTTTGCCATCTGCTGGCAGATGGCAAAGATTATTTGCCATCCACTAGCAGATGGCAAAGAATTGGCTGATGGCAACCATGTTCTTTGCCGTCTGTCAGTTCTTTGCCATCTGTTTTTTATAAGAAGATGGCAAAGACGTTCTTTGCCATCAGCTGGCAGATGGCAAAGAGCTGGCTGATGGCAAATTCCCAGTTTCCAGTAGTGTATATACCAATGTACCTTGACCGATGTTGACAATGAATCAAGTTCACTCAAATGCGGACAATGAAATAGCATTATTGGTACCAATCCTTGTCAGTTCTCACACCTATACAAGTAAATCTTATGGAGGAGCTCGGTGAGGATAGTGGCACAAAAATTTAATGCAAAATGTTAGCAAGAGTCAATAATGTTGAAAGAGATTCACAAATTCGCAAGTGAAACAAATGGACCAATAGCAATATGTGGCACCCGGAAACACACACACGGATAGATAAATGGGGTCGTGCAACCAAGGAATGAGCACAAAAGGTGGAATCCATGGAAAACGCTCGTGTTGCACAACTCAAGAGAGACGCTAGCATGATTGCTCTATAGGCGGATACGACACTTGTGCACAACCTATAAGATGCAAACTGGATAAACTTCTATCCCAAGTATGCTATGTATGTATGGTTCCCGGTGTTTCTCTTAAGATGATCCAAGATGATCAGATATGACAATCTTATATGCAATGTGGTATGATGCTATGGCACTTGCTTACAAGCTTCTTTGCTCTCTTTCTTTGCTTAAAAGCTTTATTCTCTTTTTTTTCTATGGCCACTTTTGCACAATGCACAAACCAAGATAGCAATCGTGTATATGCTATGGGAAGTATGATCACTAATGTGCACAAGTAACGTTGCCGACAATACTCAAATGGCTAGTCTCGATAGGCAAGTGACACAAAATGTGCTAGCGGTTAACAATGCAATAGCAAGGGGAATATACAATGGAGGGATACCACAATACCAAGATGACATGGAGGTTACCGTCCTTGGCGATGATGAGTGGCGGTATTCTTGATGTAGAAACCAAGATGATGGAGTCTCGTCCCTAAGTAGCAGAAACACCTTAGGAAACGGAAAAACCACGAAATCAAAATCTCAAACGTCAAATGTCAAAATGGTGGTAGCGGTAAAGCAGTGGTGGTTTGCACTTGGCAATGCGGAAGTGAAATGATGGGCTATACACGTGTCGACGTTGAAGTTGTCGTCCCTAAGTAGCCGAAACACCTTAGGAGACACAAGCCACAACTCGAAAAAGCTCAAACAACAATTGGGTTAAGTTGGGTTGTCGGAAGTGTATGGTGGGCAAGGTTAGTGGAAGTGGTGGTGGTGGTTGATGAAGAAGCAACCGTCCCTAAGTAGCCGAAACACCTTAGGAGACTCGAATAACTACTCAAGCAACCACTAATGCTATATGGATCAAAATGGGTTAGGTTGCGGGAGTCGGTGGTGGTTATGCGGATATTGTGGTGGAAGCCCTAGGAAAAGATGCCAAAATTCATAAAATTTGATGGAGTCAAATGATGTTGGTGGTATTTGTGGGATGGGGGATGTCAATAGCTTCAAAACGAGCTAAAGAATCGGACTCCGGATGAATTAGTTATGGCCGAAACGGTGAAACGGGAAAAGCTGAAATGCGGGGCGGACATCCGGCTCGGGCGGATTTCGGGACGATGTCGTAACCTTGTGCGAAAATGCACTCTAGGAGCCTGATGTCCGGGCTAATGGGCGGATGTCCGGGGTGGCCGGATGTCCGGGGGTCGGGCCGGATGTCCGGGCTCCAAATCCAAGGAAGAACTCGAGGAACTCGATTTTGGGGCGGAATTTGATGATTTCGTGGGCAAAATTGGAGAGATTTCGTGGACGGAAAGTGGGGAAACTTGGGGAGATGCTAGATCCACTTGAAACCAAGCAAATCCATGGATCAAAATCAAAAAAACATTATCAAACCAACAAATCACAAAAAAATTTGGGGGCTATTTTTGGTGGGGATTTTCGGATTTAGGACGAAATAAACAAAATCAAGCTAGAAAAGACGGGGTAGGGGCTCCAAAAACGTGATCAACGTGGCTCATGATACCAAGATGATGTAGGGCGGAACCCTAGGGGCCAATCTTTCACGTTTGGAGTGGATCCTACGGGGGAATCACGAAGAACACGCGGAAGCACAAAGGGGAAACACGGGGAAAACGGGAGAGAATCACTAAACCGACAAGGAATCAATCACACGACGGAAGAGGTCATGAGCTCCGAGGAGAAGTAAACAAGTGGATGAGCAAGGCTCTCACACAAATATGAGCTACACCAATGCTAACCCTAATACGAAGCTAGGAGACAAGTATATATAGTGTTAAGCCACGAAGGGGTAAGTGGGAGAGGATACATGGGTCGTCTACCCTTTCTCGATGCACAGGCAGGCCGGTGGTACCGGTCACGGGGGAGGTTGTTCCGCTGGTAACTCATGCAGGGCGGAAGAATCGGACGGGGAAGGCGGTACTGTAAGTGCATCTAGTGCTACCCCTAGTTGGTTTTGGAGTATTGACGACAAAGTTGGTTGAGGGACTGATGCGTTGTGAGAATTGCAGGATAACGCAGGTAGTGTCCCTCATTGATTCGGTTCACCTACCGGAGATGACCCCTAAAAATGTATGAAGACATTGAAGACAATGGTGGTATGAGAAGATATTCATATTGACGACTATGACATGAGAAGACATTGTGCGAAGAAATTGGAGCGCGAAGACTGTGTGGTTTCGTTGTTTCATTTTCTTCTTTGTTGAGTCATAGGAACCACCGTACTGTTAAGTGGGGTCCAAGTGAACTAAGTCAGAGTGACTGAAGTGATGCTCAACTCAAATCCTATGTCTTCGAGCGAAGACAATGAGAGCAAATCTTATCCAGAGCTGGATGAGTCGCTTTGCTTGTAGCCCAAGTAAAGTTGCAGCGTGTGTTTGAAATCGACCGTTGGAACACGTGTCGGTTCCTTAGTGACCCAGGTCATTTTGGACAAATCAGGTCGGGTTGCCTAGTGGCTATAAATAGCCCACCCCTACACCATAAATTGGTGGCTGCTCGAGTTTGTGCACGGCTTTTGTCATTTGAGAGCAACCCACCTCAAGCATTTGAGAGAGAAATCCTTGCGAGGACAAAGCCCAAACACCCAGAGCCAAAGAGTGTTAGGCATCATCAAGTCTTTACATCGTGTGACCAAGACTTATTACACTTGAGGACTGTGAATCCTCCGGCCGGTTAGGCGTCGCGCTCGAGCATCCAAGAGTCATTGTGGATTGCCGGTGAACGAAGTCTGTGAAGGTTTGGAAGTCTCCTTGAAGACTTACGAGTGATTTGGCGAGGACTGGGTGTCCTTAGCTCAAGGGGAATAAGGTGAAGACACGGTCTTCGAAAGTTAAATCTCAGCCTCCCTAACCGGACATACAGCTTGTCACGGCAAGAATCGAACTGGTCCAACAAATCTGTGTCTTCAACAAGCAACTGGTTCTATCCCTTCCAACCTTACTTAAGTTTGTCTTCATGAAGTCATTGCCTATCCGTGTATCTATTTGACTTCATTGCTTGACTACTATTGTTGATTGGCTTCACACTATCTTCCATCTTGATCCTTATTACCTAACTGCTATTAGTCCTGTACTTTCACATCATTACCTACTTGACTATGGTTTGTTTAGGGTAGTTTATCTTCCGCTGCATATCCATTAGGTTATTTCTGTTGTTTGTCTTCGAAACTTTCAAGTTTTGAAGACTTTCATAAATATCGCCTATTCACCCCCCCTCTAGTCGATACTAGCACTTTCAGGTACTACTGCTGGAAGGTCAGGCACTGGCTTCTGGAGCGGTACGTCGAAGGGGCCAGCGGTTGTACCGGTTGTCGGGGCGGTTGTTCCGGTCTTTGGGCAGAAACCGGTAAAACCGGTGTAGCACCGGCCTTGCTCTGCTCGATCACAGAAGGTGGGCTGGTTGTTGGGCGGTAGCTGGCCAGTTGTTTCGCCCGGGCAGTGGTTGGGCGGTTGTTCCGGTCCTTCTGGGCTGGGCAGATCGTCTACATGCTCTTGATGGTCGTCTTGCGTCGTAACTTCTCCTTGGTTACTTTCTTGGTACCTAAGCACACAAAGCATCTCCGATTGAGATAGTAGCCATGTCTCAAGTGGGTCAAAGGGAAGTTCAACAAGGAGAGAGTTAACCTCGGATTGAATAGCACATGCTCGAGCTCTCGTCATGGGTCCTCGTGGGGTTAGATGTGTCGATGTAGAGTCCATGGGGATGATGGAAGGATGCTCCGCATCAACTTGTGAACAGAACTCGAAACTCTAAAGGACTAGACACTAAGACCAGCAACTCGACATGACGATGCAACCGCAAATTCAACAAAGCAAAAGACTTAAAAGACTATGCAAAGGCTCAGACTGGTTCGGATATGATGACCCAACCCTAATTTTTTTTGTGGCTTTTTCGTGGACAGACTCAATCTAAACTTCAAAAAACTGTAAAATCTCACCGAGCAACCTGGAAATCTGATATCACTTGATAGAGGCAAAGGTGTCCCGTCTTTCGATGAGATGATGGATATCTCTTTGGTGGAAGTCGACTTTGACGATCCGACTACGAACGTGCGAGGACGTCGCTCCTTAGAAATCACTAAACCAACCTCGAGAGGTTATTGACCATGCCAAAGCACGATCAACCTAACCACGAGGGTCCGTTTCCTACGAGCAAACGAAGAACAACCAAGAAACTGAGATTGCAATCTGGATATTGCGAAGATAAGATGAAAGCTTTATTGATCAAGGTGGGGTTCTGCGACGCCTTTGTCTGGTCGTTGAACACAAACGAAGTACGCGAAATTGCAGCTATGGCAAACTTTAATCTAAACAAAATCCAAAGTCTAAACGATGCCCTAAGGGCTGTATATATGGAGGAAGAGGGGGAAATTTCGTGGCCCTTGAGGGAGGGGTCTGAAACCAACCCTAGCTCTTGTTTCCCCACACATACGGACTCTAAAAATAGCTTATAATCAAGTATTTCGAAATTACATGGGCCTGGCCCAATTATAAGGTGACGCAGCACCTAGAATAGCCTCTGGACAAAAATTATGAAGTAACATCTTGGATATTTCGTCCAAGGCTTCATGCACTCATTATGGTGGCTTCAACGTCCTGAAATCATCACTTGTAACGCCGTTCTTGTTCCCGTTGCGCATGCCATCATCTCCGTGCTTGTTCTTGCTCTACTGTTCATCCTTCTCCAAGCTAGGCCCTTCATTTGTAAGCAAAATAAATGTATCCAATTTCGGCAGCATCATATTCTAATGAACATTAGAATCATTACCAAGAAACGAAAGTACCTGGTAATTTAATTGGCGTGCGCGAGGTCTAGTAATTGGTCCAGTATGTGTAGCAGCAGGGGTTGTGTGTGTAACAATGGTATTGATGTCCTCATCACCCATGATTCGAGCCAATGTCACAGAAGATGATGAGCAAACACAGGCATGATTCTTGAATGGACTCAGTCATCCCATCAAGAAGATCGCCGACTTCCAACCCTACTCCAACCTCATTGAGCTCGTACATCAAGCTACAAAGGCGGAACGTCAAGTGCAAGATGACTTCAAGTACACCAAGTACTCATCCAAGACCTACGGCTTCTCCAGCAACCAAGCTTCAACAACTCCTCCAACATCTACATCCACAAAACCTTCTCCAAGCCACGACGACAAGCCAAGTTACAAGAAAACTTCGTCAAGTTCAAGTCGTCTTCCTCCTACTACAAGCAAATTCAAGCCACGTGCTTTATCATCTACTCCGGCCGATGAGACCATCAAGACAAGCTCCTTCAAGTGTTTCACTTGCGGCGGCCGAGGCCACAAGTCCTATGAATGCACAAACAAGCGCACCATGATCCTCAACGACGATGGCACCTATGACTCCATGAGTGATGAGGCGATGGAAGCCCTTGAGCAAGTGGCCATGCACCGGCGAGTGAACGAGGATGAAGATGATCAAATCTTTTGTGATGAGGATTGATAGAGGCAAAGGTGTCCGGTCTTTCGATGAGATGGTGGATTTCGCTTTGGTGGAAGTCGACTTTGACGATCCAACTACGAACGTGCGAGGACGTCGCGCCTTAGCAATCGCTAAACCAACTCCGAGAGGTTATTGACCACGCCGGAGCACGATCAACCTGACCACGAGGGTCTGCTTCCTGCGAGCAAACGAAGAACAAGCAAGAAACTGAGATTGCAATCTGGATATTGCGAATTTAAGATGAAAGCTTTATTGATCAAGGTGGGGTTCTGTGACGCCTTTGTCTGGTCGTTGAACACAAACGAAGTACGCGAAGTTGCAGCTATGGCGAACTTTTAATCTAAACAAAACCCGAAGTCTAAACGACGCCCTAAGGGCTGTATATATGGGAGAAAAGGAGGGAATTTCGTGGCCCTTGAGGGTGGGGTCCGAAACCAACCCTAACTCTTGTTTCCCCACACATACGGACTCTAAAAATAGCCTATACTTAAGTATTTCGAAATTACATGGGCCTGGCGCGAAAATAAGGTGACGCGGCACCTAGAATAGCCTATGGACGAATATTATGAAGTGGCATCTTGTATATTTCGTCCAAGGCTTCATGCACTCCTTATCGTGGCTTCAAAGTCCTGAAATCATCACTTGTAACTCCGTTCTTGATCCTTAGCATGCCATCAACTCCATGCGTGTTCTTGCTCCAATGTTCATCCTTCTCCAAGCTAGGCCCTTCACTTGTAAGCAAAACAAATGTATCCAATTTAGGCAGCATCATATTCTCATGAACATTAGAATCATTACCAAGAAACGAAAGTACCTGGTAATTTAATTGGTGTGCGCGAGCTCTAGTAATTGGTCCCGTATATGTAACAGTAGGGGTTGTGGGTGTAACAATGGTATTGATGTCCTCATCATCCTCCCCTTCTTGAAATGAAGTCGTCCTCGATGGAAGCTCATCTTCCTCACCCAAATAAGGCTTCAAATCTGCAATGTTAAAAGTGGGACTAACCCCAAAATCTGCAGGTAGCTCAAGTTTATATGCATTATCATTTATTTTCTCTAACACCTTAAAGGACCATCAGCACGTGGCATTAGCTTTGATTTATGCAAATTAGAAATCTATCTTTACGCAAATGTAACCAAACAAGATCTCCAGTGCAAACACAACATGTTTTCTACCCTTATCTCCAGCAAGTTTATATTTAGCATTCATACGCTCAATGTTTTCCTTAGTTAACTCATGCATTTTAAAATCAATTCGAACGTTCTTTAGCATCAAAATTAACCTTCTCCGAAGATGGAAGAGGCAATAAATCAATAGGTGCACGAGGTAGGAAACCATACACAATTTCAAAAGGGCACATCTTAGTAGTAGAATGCAATGAACGATTATAAGCAAATTCAATATGAGGCAAGCATTCTTCCCACATTTTCTTATTATTCTTCAAAACAGCCCTAAGCATAGTAGACAATGTTCTATTGACTACTTTAGTTTGTCCATCAGTTTGGGGGTGACAAGTAGTACTAAAAAGCAGTTTAGTCCCCAACTTAGCCCATAGACATCTCCAAAAGTGGCTAAGAAATTTAGTATCAAGATCTGAAACAATAGTATTTGGCACACCATGCAAGCGAATAATTTCACGAAAGAACAAATCAGCAACATTGACAAAGATCATCGCTTTTATGACATGGTATAAAGTGTGCCATTTTCGAGAATCTATCCACGACAACAAATATGCTATCCTCCCTTCTTTGTTCGAGGTAAACCTAAAACAAAGTCCATAGATATATCCTCCCAAGGAACACTAGGTGCGTGCAAAGGCATATATAAACCATGAGGATTGAGACGTGACTTAGCTTTTTGACATGTAGTGCATGAGCAACAAAACGCTCAACATCCGCCTCATCTTTGGCCAAAAGAAATGTGTAGCAAGTATATCCTCCGTCTTCTTCACGCCAAAGTGTCCCATTAGTCCTCCTCCATGCGCCTCCTGCAACAACAAAAGACGAACGGAGCTAGCTGGAATGCATAGCTTGTTAGAACGAAACACAAATTCATCATTAATGACGAACTTGTTCCATGTTCGACCTTCTTTACAATTCTGTAATACATCGCTAAATTCAGCATCATGCACATATTGATCTTTGATGGTCTCCAAACCAAATATTTTAAATTCAAGTTGTGAAAGCATAGTATAACGACGAGACAATGCATCAGCAATAACATTTTCTTTACCCTTCTTGTGTTTAATGACATAAGGGAAAGTCTCAATGAATTCAACCCATTTAGCATGTCTACGATTCAGTTTAGCTTGACTTTTAATATGTTTCAAAGATTCATGATCGAATGTATAACAAATTCTTTGGGCCATAAATAATGTTGCCATGTCTCTAAAGTCCTAACAAGAGCATACAATTCTTTATCATAAGTAGAATAGTTCAGACTAGGCCCACTCAATTTTTCGTAAAAGTATGCAACAGGTTTGCCATCTTTTAATAACACACCTCCTAATCCAATTCCACTAGCATCACATTCAAGCTCAAAAGTCTTATTAAAATCAGGAAGTTGGAGTAAAGGAGCATGTGTCAACTTATCTTTCAATATCGTGAAGGCTTCTTCCTGTGCGGTACCCCAAACAAAAGGCACATCCTTCTTTGTAAGCTCATTGAGAGGTGCAGCAATTGTGCTAAAATCTCTCACAAAACGCCTATAGAAACCAGCGAGTCCAAGAAAACTCCTCACTTGTGTGACCGTTTTGGGCTGCGACCAACTCTCAATAGCTTCAATCTTGGCTTTATCAACTTCAATTCCCTGTGGAGTAACAACATAGCCAAGAAAAGATACTCGGTCGGTGCAAAAGGTGCACTTCCCAAGATTACCAAACAAACGTGCATCACGTAGAGCATTAAAAATATCACGTAAATGTTCCAAATGTTCTTCCAAAGATTTGCTATAAATCAGTATATCATCAAAATAGACTACCACAAATCGTCCTATGAAAGCACGTAAAACTTCGTTCATTAGTCTCATGAAAGTACTAGGTGCATTAGTTAACCCAAAAGGCATGACTAACCATTCATATAAACCAAACTTAGTTTTAAATGCTGTTTTCCATTCATCTCCCAATTTCATACGAATTTGATGGTATCCACTACGCAAATCAACTTTGGAGAATATTGTAGAGCCACTCAATTCATCAAGCATATCATCTAGCCTAGGAATAGGGTGACAATAACGAATAGTAATATTATTAATGCCTCTACAATCAACACACATACGTGATGTACCATCCTTTTTCGCACTAGAATAATAGGTACAGCACAAGGACTAAGGGATTCGCAGATCTAACCTTTGTCGAGCAGCTCTTGTACTTGACGATAATCTCCTTCGTCTCCTCCGGATTGGTACAAGTATGGCGCACGGTTGGGTAATGATGCACCGAATTAAGTCAATTTGATGCTCAATCCCTCGAATAGGTGGTAATCCGAAGGCACGCCTTGTGGAAAGACGTCCGAACTCTGCAAAATGTTAGTGACAGCGAGGGGCAAAGAGGAAGGCACGTCCTCGAATGAAAATAATGCCTCTTAGCACACAAAAGCATAGCAAACAGATTTGCTAAAATCTAGCTCATCAATATCAGATTTGGTGGCAAGTAAACATGCACTTTTTAATTTAATTTCAGAAGCAACAGTGGATGGTTTATTATTAGGCTTCATGTGTTGCTCAAATTCTTTTGCCACAATCTGATTTTCACTCTTATTTTTCTCCTGTTTTGCTTTATTAGCTCTATTAATATCATCTTTCAAAATGGAATCAGGAGTCATAGGAAGCAGAGTAATATTTTTATCCTTATGGACAAGAGTATACTGATTGTTTCTACCATGGTGTACAAAATTTTTATCAAATTGCCATGGTCTACCAAGTAATAATGAACATGCTTGCATAAGTACCACATCACAATCAACATAATCAGCATATGTAGAGATACTAAAATGCACACGAACAGTACGTGTTACCTTAACCTTCCCGCTGTTGTTGAACCATTGGATGTAGTAAGGATGTGGATGTGGTCTTGTGGGGAGAGATAGTGATGTAGGGTGGAACCCTAATTCGTCGATCTTTCACGTTTGGAGGGGATCCTACGGAGAACACGATGAACACGGGGAAGAACAGAGAGAAATCACAAGGGGAAACACTCAAGAACAAGTCCAAATCACACATCCACTAGACAATCAAACACACAAGATCACAAGGTACATGAACAACAAAGGGAAAGATACAAGGTAAGGTTCATCTCCAAGGGGAGGTCTTGATGATATCCTAGATGGATCTTCCCTAAAGAGGGGTCTTGAATCCGCAAGGGGATCTTCTCCTAGATGGAGGTCTTGGCCTCCAATGGAGTAGTGGTCTCTCTCTCTCAAGAGTAGAGATAGGTAGGAGCAAAGCTCACTTAAGAATGAGCTATCACTTTGCTAACCCTAGAAAGGAGGTGGAGGAGGTCTATTTATAGCCCAAGGGGCGAAGGGGTAAGTGAGGGGGCGAAGGGGTACACGGGTCTCGGCCCAAGTCACGCACACAGGCGGGGCCCGGATGATCCGGATGGTGGCCCGGATGATCCGGGTGTCGGGGGTCCGGATGATCCGAGCGACCGTCCGGATGATCCGGCTTCGTCGAGCAGGTTCTGTAGTCTTCGGGCGCGTTAGCCGGATCATTCGGGAGGTCGTCCGGATGATCCGGGCATCTCCAGTCTTCTTCTCCTTTCTTCCGTCTTCTCTTCCACGCTTCCCTCGCGGATGGTGTAGTCGTTCCTTGGCGCTTGCACTCCTCCTTGACATCCGTGAAGCTCCGACAATACCTATGCATGCACACGTAAGGAGTGTCAAGTAGTATACCATCCTCGAGAGTGTCAAGTGAGCACGTGTAAAGGAGATGATTCACCTTTGTGTATGTGAAGTAGATGTCGCACGTGTCAGTTGCCAAATGGACTCTTGACATGGTGATGTCCGTAGGATGCTCTGCATCATCCCCTCCCCCTTGGGAAAGATCCGACCTCGGATCGAGAACCAAATCACCATGGGAAAGAGATGGCTTCGCCGTGAGGAAGTGGACGTTCACCAAGTACTCGTCATCTTCAAGCTCGCAATGGGCACTCTCCAATGTCGCACCGTCTTGGGATTCCTTCAAAATGATCAAGGACAACAAACACTTGGAAAAACAAATGTGGTTAGCGTTGGTGCAAAACCAAGCATTCAAGAGGTGGCTCACCAAACAAGTGTTGTCATCAAGCATAGCATATTGTTTGACAAAGGATTGTGACATGGCATGTAAGCACATAAATTGAGCACAAGGAAAGATATCATGGGGACAAGCATGTAAATGTGAGGTAGAGATGCAAATATGTGTAACAAGAGCATAAGCATCCACCTCAAGTTCATAGCAAGCATGCATAAAGAGCTCAATGAACGGTCTATGGTAGGCATAAGAGTCCTTCATAACACCAAATATAGTGAAATGTCTAAACACATGGGGCAAGTGCAAGACAATCCAAGCATAACGTGCATAGGGTGTCGTGGAGATATCGTGGCACTCAACACAAAGGAAAGAGCAATTGTTCAACATGTGTGAGGCATGAGCATATATGTCATCAACCCAAGAAAGCAAGTAGTGGAACATGGGTGATGCAACATAGCGAGCAATCATAGCAATCAAGGCAAGTATGCTAGTAGTGCGAAGATGCAACATACTAGGAGGAATCATGGCAAGCATGTCATTGGTGCAAATAGTGGGCATGAATAATTCACATATCATAGCACAAGCATGCAAGCAAGATATGAGGACAATAGCATGGGGCACATGATATACATGGCAATAGCAACAAGGATCTCTACCAAGCATGCAAATACTCAAAGAAGTAGCATAATGATGAAACATAGGTAGATGCAAGCAAGGGTCACAATTGCATGGCAAAGGCATAGGAGATAGCATAGCATGCAAAGTGAACACGGTAAAATGAGCATAAGTTGACAAGTGGTAAATAGCCCATAGCCGTGTGAGAGCCAAGTAGAGGAGTTGCGCGTAGTCCTTGCGCGAAGGGGACGTTGGTAAGGATAGTCCATTGATCCCAAAGCATCGTTGCTCTCAAGAGCTCGCTTTGTCAACTCGTGGGATTGCGAGGTTGACAAGTATTCATGGGTACCTACACAAAAGAGACACAATCCAAAGAAATTGTGCGCATGGTAAATGTACACATCATCCATCATGATGTGTATGTGCACGTGTGAGTTAGCACAAGATAAGCAATGCTCAAAGAAATTTGATGCATGGTATAGGAACATGTCATCCATCATGAAAGAATAGTTGTTATGTATGACACGATGGGGACACGAATTGAGCAAACAAGTATATGGCACATCAAAAGCATGTTTATTCATGGGGAGCATATGGTGCACACAAGTATTGGGATCATGCAATGGATGGGATGGGTCGAAATCTCCTAAAATGTATGAGGAAACTATGGGGTCTCCTCATGAGCAATATCGAAACATCATATGGAGAAAATGGACAACATCCAAAACAATGCATATCCGGCTAGGTGGTCATGGCATGGCATATGAGATAAATGATGCAAAGGAGCATATCAATATCATCACAAGAGAAACAAATGCCAATAACCATGGGCTTGTCATCTATGCCATATGTGCAAATTGGGTTTATTTTAATGGCATATGCATAGTCACTATGAAGAGATTGCAAATAAGACATATGGTTGATCTCATGCATAGCATATGACAAGTCAAGCGGATTTTCAAACATGATGTGACCTAAAGATTTGTCACAAGAAATCCTATGTAACATGGCATCACAACTAATAGACTCCACAAGAGAATCATCATTCTCATCATAAATGGTCAAATCATCGCATGGGGAAATCATACTAGCATGAAGCATGGCAATAGGTGGATCAACATCATGCAAGAAATCGATGTCAAGAATGTCCACTAGTGGGACTAGAGCATCACCTTCACCTATGTTACCTTTGTCATTCCACTCAAGTGGTGTAGGTGCGGTGGGAAGGACCAAATGGTGGTCATCATCATCATCTTGATGGAACCATGTGGGCGGTGCATCATAATCCATCATGGCCATCGTCTTGTCCAAAGGGAGGACGAAGTCGTCGAGGATTGGCGAATCATCATAAATGGGACCTAGCACCAAACGAGAAGACACAATAGAGGTAGAGGTCAAGTTGTTAGAAATGCAAATGGCCTCACGAGACCTATCAACTATCTCACTCTCTCTATGTGGCGGTTCACTCACTCCCTCAAAATAGGTGCACTCAAACTCACGTATGGTGGAGTCACTCATCTCACTCAAGTGGTGGGGGTTGTGGCTCTCCTCACATGGGAATTGTGGCAACTCATCATATATGGGGCTAGTGGTGAAGTCACTCTCACTCTCAATATGGTGGCACAAGTTACTCAAGTCATCATACGTCGCCGTGGTCGAAGGGAAGATCCATGCTCAACCATCTCGTCGTCGTCGCCGTGGATGAAGGCCGAAGATGGCACATCATCACTCTCCTCCATGACCAAAGGGAAAATCCCATGCTTGATCATCTCGTCACCGTCGCCGTAGATGAAGGCCGAAGATGGCACATCATCACTCTCGCCTCCAAAGATGGAAGCATCATCCTTGCTCGCCACCTTGTCGCTCGCCTCCAAATCTTGGTCCTTGAGGGTCTCCGTAGTCGTACTCTTCGCCGCACCGTCTTGAAAAATAGTCGAAGTAGACTCGGCATCATCAATGCCACAAAGAGGGATGGCGGTGAAGTCACACTTGGGAGCATCGTCTTGGAGCTTGTCGGTCTTGGACATCATGGTGGTACTAGCCTCATGCTTGTCGTAGTGCTTGGTCGCCGCGAAGTTTGCTTGGGGTGGAGAAGCCTTGGCCTTCATGAGTTCTTGTTCCGCCTTGAGAGCACCAATGTAGTAGTCGTCGATGGACTTGTAGTTCTCGAGGAAGATGGTCTTGGAGGTGTCGTTGTGCAATCCCATCATGAAGTGGAACTTCATCGAAATGGGGTCGTCCACGCCGGCTCGTCGTAAGGCAATCATCATCTCCTTGAAGTACTCGTCGATGGACTTGGATCCTTGGGTGGTGTTCTCCAATTGGCGTCGAAGTTGTTCCGTGTAGGTTGGAGGCACAAACTCTCGACGCAAAGCTTTCTTCGTCTTGGGCCAACTCATGTCGTAGTACTCCGAAGGTGTGTGAAGCCACCATGCCAATGCGTAGTCGTGGAAGTTTCTTGTGGCGCACTTCACTTGATCTTCGGGACGAACTTGATGTAGCCTGAGGTAGTCGTCCATCAAACGCTCCCACTCGAGGTACTCCTCGGGTTCTTGAGTCCCATAGGAAGGAATCTTGTGGTCATTGTTGAGGTCGTAGTAGCTCGTGGAAGTCGCGGACTTGAGCTTGGGTAGCTTCTCTTGAGTGTAGTCTTGGGGTTCTTGTTGGCGAAGATGTCGTATGTCCGTAGGCGAAGATGCCTTGAAGTCGCTTGGCGAAGATGCCAAGGGAGATGGTGAAGTCGTTGAGCGGTTGTTGGTGTTGAGCTGTTGACCTTCACGTTCTTGTTGGTGATGGTGTCGATGCCGATGTAATCTTGCCGGAGATGGTAGCTCGGAAGGATGTGCTCTTGAGCGTCTTCTCGAAGATGAGGAAGATCGCTTGTAGGACTTGATGAGGGCCTTGATCTCCTCCATGCGCTTGTCCATCTTGGTGTCGTAGTTGTTGTTCATGGCATCGAACTCGTCGTTGTTGTTGTAGACCGAAAGTGAAATGCCTTGCCTATCCATCACAAGACTCGAGTAGAGGTGAGTAGGAAATGAGATAAACAATACCAAGTTACCTTTTCCCAAAGTTGAGGATGTATCTCGTTTCACTCAATGTGAGATGAAAGAATAGTGGAATTGGTACCGGACTTGTTCACTCACACCTACAAGTAAAGGCTTATGGTAGAGCTCGGTGAGGATAGTGGCACAAAAATTTGATGCAAAATGTTAGCAAGAGTCAATAATGTTGAAAAAGATTCACAAATTCGCAAGTGAAACAAGTAGACCAATAGCAAAGAATGGCACACGGAAACGCACACACGGATAGATAAATGGGGTCGTGCAACCAAGGAATGAGCACAAAATGTGGAGTCCACGGAAAACGCTCGTGTTGCACAACTCAAGAGAGACGCTAGCACGATTGCTCAATAGGCGGATACGACACTTGTGCACAACCTATAAGATGCAAAATGGATAAACTTTCTATCCGAAGTATGCTATGTATGTATGGTTCCCGGTGTTTCTCTCAAGCATGAGATCATATGATGTAGATTTGACAATCTTATGTGCAATGGGGTATGATGCTATGGCACTTGCTTACAAGCTTCTTTGCTCACTCTCTTTTTGCTTAAAAGCTTTTTTTTTCTTTCTCTATGGCCACTTTTGTACAATGCACAAACCAAGATAGCAATTGTGTATATGCGGGAACAAACTTGAGGCACAATGGATGATATGAGACCAATATGATATGGTATGTATGCAATGGAATGGTGGATCACTAATGTGCACAAGTAACGTTGCCGGCAATACTCAAATGGCTAGTCTCGATAGGTAAGTGACGCAAAATGGGCTAGGGGTTAACAATGCAATTGCAAGGGTATATACAAAGGTGTAAATCGAGGTTACCGCCCTTTGCGATGATGAGTGGCGGTGTTCTTGGTGTAGATACCAAGATGATGGAGACTCGTCCCTAAGTAGCCGAAACACCTTAGGAAACGGAAAAACCGCAAACTCAAAATCTCAAATGACAAATGTCAAAATGGTGGTAGCGGAAAGCGGTGGTGGTGTTGCACTAGGCAATGCGGATGGAATGATGGGCTATACACGAGTCGGAGTTGAAGTTGCCGTCCCTAAGTAGCCGAAACACCTTAGGAGACACAAGCCACAACTCGAACAAGCTCAAACAACAATTGGGTTAAATTGGGTTGTCGGAAGTGTATGGTGGGAAGGTTATGTGGAAGTGGTGGTGGTGGTGGTTTATGAAGAAGCAACCGTCCCTAAGTAGCTGAAACACCTTAGAAGACTCAAGTCACTACTCAAAGAACCTCAAATGCTATGGGGAACAAAATGGGTTAGGTTGCGGAAGTCGGTGGAGGTAATGCGGATGATATGGTGGAGGGCCTAGGCAAAGATGCCAAAATTCCGAAAAGTTGATGGTGCCAAATGATGTTGGTGGTATTTTTGTGGGATAGGGGATGTCAATAGCTTCAAAACGAGCTAAAGAACGTCAAAATCGGAGTTCGGATGAATTAGTTATGGACAAAACAAAAATCAGCCGAAGTCAGTTTCAGGGTAAACCGGATGATCCGGGAGGAGGTCCGGATGATCCGGGCTCGGTCCGGATGATCCGGGAGAAATCCGGATGATCCGGGTTCGTCAGCTCGGTTCGGGAAATTGGGCGTGATTTATCCGGACGTCCGGGGCGTCCAGCTGATCCGGCTTGGTCCGGATGATCCGGAGAAGGTCCGGATGATCCGGCAAGTCAATCCTTCGGGATTTGCTCTCGGGCGAATTTTGGGTGGAAATGGATGATTTTCGGGGCAAAATTTGAAGGATTTCGTGGATGGAAGGTGGGGAAACTTGGGGGAAAGCTAGATCCACTTCAAACCAAGCAAATCCATGGATCAAAATCAACAAAACTTCATCAAACCAACAAATCACAAAAAAATTTGGGTCTATTTTTGGTGGGGATTTTCGGAATTTAGGACGAAATCAAGCAAAAGAAGGCTTGAAAACGGTGGGAGGGGCTCCAAAAACGTGATCAACGTGGCTCATGATACCATATGATGTAGGGTGGAACCCTAATTCGTCGATCTTTCACGTTTGGAGGGGATCCTACGGAGAACACGATGAACACGGGGAAGAACGGAGAGAAATCACAAGGGGAAACACTCAAGAACAAGTCCAAATCACACATCCACTAGACAATCAAACACACAGGATCACAAGGTACATGAACAACAAAGGGAAAGACACAAGGTAAGGTTCATCTCCAAGGGGAGGTCTTGATGATATCCTAGATGGATCTTCCCTAAAGAGGGGTCTTGAATCCGCAAGGGGACTTCTCCTAGATGGAGGCCTTGGCCTCCAATGGAGTAGTGGTCTCTCTCTCTCAAGAGAAGAGTAGAGATAGGTAGGAGCAAAGCTCACTTAAGAATGAGCTATCACTTTGCTAACCCTAGAAAGGAGGTGGAGGAGGTCTATTTATAGCCCAAGGGGCGAAGGGGTAAGTGAGGGGGCGAAGGGGTACACGGGCCTCGGCCCAAGTCACGCACACAGGCGGGGTCCGGATGATCCGGATGGTGGCCCGGATGATCCGGGTGTCGGGGGTCCGGATGATCCGGGCGACCGTCCGGATGATCCGGCTTCGTCGAGCAGGTTCTGTAGTCTTCGGGCGCGTTAGCCGGATCATCCGGGAGGTCGTCCGGATCATCCGGGCTGGGTCCGGATCGTCCGGCTGGGGGTCCGGATGATCCGGGCATCTCCAGTCTTCTTCTCCTTTCTTCCGTCTTCTCTTCCACGCTTCCCTCGCGGATGGTGTAGTCGTTCCTTGGCGCTTGCACTCCTCCTTGACATCCGTGAAGCTCAGACAATACCTATGCATGCACACGTAAGGAGTGTCAAGTAGTATACCATCCTCGAGAGTGTCAAGTGAGCACGTGTAAAGGAGATGATTCACCTTTGTGTATGTGAAGTAGATGTCGCACGTGTCACTTGCCAAATGGACTCTTGACATGGTGATGTCCGTAGGATGCTCCGCATCAGATAGCTTCTCCACCATCTCCATGCTAGCCAAGTTGTTGCAGCTCCCTCCATCTATGATGACGCGAATAGAACGTTCCTTCACAACTCCCTTTGTATGGAACAAATTATGCCTCTGATTTTGCTCAGCTTGTGTAACCTGCACACTCAAAACACGTTGAGCAACTAAACATTCATACTGTCAACATCTTGACAGCCATGTATTGTGTCTCATGATCAGAATCATCTCCACCGTGTTCCTCATTTGTAATAAGAGCCAAAGTCTCCTCATCATAGTCACTAGCGGACTCATACCCACCATCCTCAAGAGCAATCATCACACGCTGAGATTTGCATTCTCTCATAAAATGTCCTCTTCCCTTACAATGACGACAAATAATATCACTTGTGTGCCTGTTGGCGCCATGGAAGAAGAAGAACTCTGTGCAGGCCCGACGGTGTGCTCTTGGCGATAGTGGTGGTTGTGCTCGCTTTCTTGTATCACGGTTGGAGGTGGCACTGAAAGAGGTGATGGTGCGGTGGAAGTAGATGATGCACGTGGTGTCCATGATGAAGGTCGACTGCGAGAAAAGTTAGCGGCGCCAATGCTGTCGATCCTGCACTTCACGTTCAGCTTTACAAGCAAGATGGAATAAGCGAGTGATATTATTATAATCCTTATAGTCTAGAATGGTCGAATCTCTCTATTTAGTCCACCCGTAAAGCGTGCAAGCATAGCTTCATTCTCCTCAACAATACCACATCTAATCAAGCCAGTTTGTAATTCTGATAATATTCTTCTACAGAATTTTTCCTTGTCTTAAGCGCTGCAATTTTTGAAGTAATTCACGTTGATAATATGGTGGAACCCAACGAGTACGCATATCAGTTTTCAAAGCAGCCCAAGTAGCTGGAACAGGATATAATCTACAATGTTCAGACCACCAAACACATGCAAAGCTAGTGAAAGCACAAACAGCAGCAGGAACACGTCTCTCCTCAGGATATTGTAAACATGTAAATTGTTGTTCAGTTTCTAACTCCCAAGTAAGATATATATCAGGAACATATCTACCCACAAATGGTGGAATATTCAATTTCAGTTTAGGGAGATGGTCATGATCTCGTACCTGAGGGGGAGCCCTAACATTGCCATTATTTGCATGTGGACGACCTGGTGGTTGTGGTGCTGGTGGTTGCACGTAGTTCTGATGTTGATCAACCTCATCCTCGTAATCGCCCACATACTCATCATCCTCCTCGGTACCAGCAGCAGCAGATGGCGAGGAGCCAAAGAAGCACCAACAAGAGTAGCAGCGGCACCAGAATTTTGTCCTGGCTCAATAGGAACACGCTGAGCTCGTCCATACTGATTCGGAAGGGGGCGTAGTTGTTGTCATTGCAGAGGTGCGATAGGTGCAGCCGGCGGTGGTTGTGGAAAACGCGCGAGCAATTCATCAAACTTGCTATCAAGCTTTGTTTCAAACGGCTTCTCCATGCCATCTATCTTCTCCATGGCCTCGTCAAATCTGTTTAGCACATCTTGCACCTGTCCACTCATCATTTGCTGAAATTTATCAAGTAGCTGTTTGTTCGTCAGGTTCTCCCAATCAGTCTCATCGGCTTGTGATCCTACCATGGTTAGCAGCAAATAGAAACACACAAGAATATGATCCTACAGACTACTAAGAAGTGGTTGTGGTGTATCACAAACCCGTCAAGCAAATCTCAAATTCTTACCAGTTCTTACCCAGCAGCAAGCGGTGATCGGCAACCGTTGTAGTCAAAACTCTCAAAGCTTGAATAGAGCGATTACCAGGGAGAGTCCAACGCATGACGTAGATGTATGTGGAGCTGGGAAGGCTTATAATATGGTAGCAAAAAAGGGTCAGCAATAATCAATTCAGAGATGCAAAGTTGAATAAACGCTCAATGATCAGATCTTGTTGGTCCTAGGCTAGACTGTGCTAGAGACGCGAGCCTAGAACACCAACAAAATCACGGCGCGACACGTAAACAAGGGAGGAGCACATTCTGAATTTTTTTTCGCTCTTTTTTTTCGCGCTGCTTTTTTTTCGCTGCTCCTTTTTTTGCGAAAAATCACTATAATGGCGCTGCTTTTTTTTTTGCGCTGCTCCTTTTTTTTTGCGCTGCTCCTTTTTTTTTGGAAACCAACCTCTTCTACGGATGGCAAAAAATTGCTGGAATCCGAAACCTACTCAGACAAGGAAACACGAATCGGAAATTAGATGGATCCCGAAAACAAATCTAATATGCAAGGAACTCGGATTGGTGGTGGATATATGGTGGTGGTATATGGCAGCGGTGGTGGTATATGGATACGGATTCGAAGCGGTGGCGGATAAGCACTGGTGGTAGATGGCAGGGGCGATGATGATGGTGCGGCGGCGGCGTGACAACTTATGACCAGAACTCAAAACTCTAAAAGACTAGACTCTAAGACCAGCAACTAGACACGACGATGCAACCGCAAATTCAACAACGCAAATACAGAAAAGATTATGCAAAGGATCAGATTGATTCGGATATGATGACCTAACCGTAATTATTTTTGGCTTTTTCGTGGATTGTAGGTATGAAGAACAGACTCGATCTAAACTACGAAAAACTGTAAAATCTCACCGAGCAACCTGGAAATCTGATACCACTTGATAGAGGCAAAGGTGTCCCGTCTTTTGATGAGATGGTGGATTTCGCTCTGGTGGAAGTCGACTTTGACGATCCGACTACGAACGTGCGAGGACGTCGCGCCTTAGCAATCGCTAAACAAACTCCGAGAGGTTATTGACCACGCCGGAGCACGATCAACGACCACGAGGGTCATTTCCTGCGAGCAAACGAAGAACAAGCAAGAAACTGAGATTGCAATCTAGATATTGCGAATATAAGATGAAAGCTTTATTGATCAAGGTGGGGTTCTGTGACGCCTTTGTCTGGTCGTCGAACACAAACGAAGTACGCGAAGTTGCAGCTATGGCGAACTTTTAATCTAAACAAAACCCGAAGTCTAAACGACGCCCTAAGGGCTGTATATATGGAGGAAAAGGAGGGAATTTCGTGGCCCTTGAGGGTGGGGTCCGAAACCAACCCTAACTGTTGTTTCCCCACACAGACGGACTCTAAAAATAGCCTATACTTAAGTATTTCAAAATTACATGGGCCTGGCCCAAAAATAAGGTGACGCGGCACCTAGAATAGCCTATGGACGAATATTATGAAGTGGCATCTTGTATATTTCGTCCAAGGCTTCATGCACTCCTTATGGTGGCTTCAAAGTCCTGAAATCATCACTTGTAACTCCGTTCTTGATCCCCTTGCGCATGCCATCAACTCCATGCGTGTTCTTGCTCCAATGTTCATCCTTCTCCAAGCTAGGCCCATCATTTGTAAGCAAAACAAATGTATCCAATTTAGGGAGCATCATATTCTCATGAACATTAGAATCATTACCAAGAAACGAAAGTACCTGGTAATTTAATTGGCGTGCGCGAGCTCTAGTAATTGGTCCCGTATATGTAACAGTAGGGGCTGTGGGTGTAACAATGGTATTGATGTCCTCATCAAGGATTCGAGCCCCGCTCTCGTTGTCTCCAAAGTCTTGATTCTTCAACATCAACAAGAAGAGGACCAAAGATGCCACATCTTCCACACAAAGGCCGGCATCAATGGACGGTCCGTCAAGGTCATCATCGATGGAGGTAGTTGCCACAACTTGGTAAGCGAAGAACTATGCTCCAAGCTTCAATTGGTCAAGAGGAAGCACCCACACCCCTACAAGGTTCAATGGCTAAGTGACTCCCGCACTATACGAGTTGAGCATACGGTCCAAGTCTCCTTCAAAATTGGTGCATATGAGGATACTTTGGAGTGTGATGTGGTCCCAATGACCGTTTGCCACCTCCTTCTTGGTCGACCATGGCAATTCGACCATGGTTCATCCACAATGGGCGCACCAATCACTATAGCTTCAAGACGAAAGGGGAGGAGTATGTGCTACGACCTATGTCTCCTAGTCAAGTGATAGCCGACAAGCAAGCCACCCATCGTGGAGAGAAGGGTGAGAAAGTGATCTACCTAAAAGTGAGTGAGAGCCACAAGCCAAACTTGAGCGCCTCTTCGTCTAGAGAGAAATACCTCATACTATTTGCCACAAAAAGTGAGATGAGAGAAGTGTGTGAGAACCCATCGAGTGTGATGCACTTTGTTCTTGTGTGCGAGGATGGGGAACCAAAAACTAACAGCTCTCACGAGCTATCTTTAGTGTTTCAATCTCTTTTGCTGGAATTCCAAGATGTTTTCCCCGATGAGCTACCTCCGGGTCTACCTCCTCTTCGAGGAATTGAGCATCGAATCGAACTCATCCCCTGAGCGCCACTTCCAAACAAAGTTCCATACCGTGTCAACCCCGAAGAAACTAAGGAGATTCAACGGCAAGTACAACAACTCATCGACAACGGTCATGTACGTGAAAGCCTAAGCCATTGTGCCGTTCCCGTTATACTTGTGCCTAAGCCAGATGGAAGTTTCCGCTTGTGTTCCGATTGTAGACCTATAAATGCTATTACCGTTCGCTATAGGCATCCCATTCCTCGCTTAGATGATATGCTTGATGAACTTAGCGGAGCCAACTTTTTCTCAAAAATTGATCCTAAAAGTGGCTATTATCAAATCCGCATACAAGAGGGTGATGAATGGAAAAACTGCTTTCAAAACCAAATTTGGCTTATATGAGTGGTTAGTTATGACTATGGGTTTATCGGAGGCTCCCAGTACTTTCGTGCGTCTTATGCCTTATGTGCTTCGACCTTACATTGGAGTCTTTGTTGTCGTTTACTTTGATGACATTCTTATTTTTAGCAAACCCATGAAAGAGCATATTAATCATGTTAGGGCTGTTTTGCAAACCTTCGCAACGAACGTCTTTATGCAAACTTAAAACAATGCATGTTTGGTGTTGACAAAGTGGTTTTCTTGGGTTTTGTTGTCTTTTCGAAGGGTGTCCATGTTGATGAATCTAAAATTGAAGCAATTAAAACTTGGCCCCAACCCACCAATTTGCAACAAGTGCATAGTTTTCTTAGTCTTTCGGGTTTTTATCGTCGCTTTGTGAAAGATTTTAGCACTATTGCCACTCCTTTGCATGCCTTGAGTAAGAAGAATGCTCCTTTTGTTTGGGGATCTTTGCAATCCACCGCTTTTGATGAGCACAAGTCTTTGCTTACTCATGCTCCGATTCTTGCTTTGCCCAATTTTGCCAAAACTTTTGAGATTCATTGTGATGCAAGTGGTACCGGAATTGGCGGAGTATTGATGCAAGAAAATCGGGCCATTGCATATTTTAGTGAAAAACTCTCCGGTGCTCAACTTAACAACCCCATCTATGACAAAGAATTGTATGGTTTAGTGCGTGTGCTACATGTTTGGGAACATTATCTTAGACCTCATGAGTTTGTCATACATACCGATCATGAAACGCTTAAGTACTTAAAAGGTCAAACTAAGTTAAACAAGCGTCATGCCAAATGGAGTGAATTTATTGAATCTTTCCCCTATGTGATCAAGTACATTAAGGGTAAGGAAAATGTAGTTGCGGATGCACTTTCACGCATATGCATGCTTGTCACTAAACTTGAGTTGAATGTTATTGGTTTTGAGCACATAAAAGACTTGTATGCTAATGATCCATCTTTTGCTATTCCTTATGCTAAGTGTTTGATCCATACTTCTTGGGAACAATATTATATCGAGGATGCTTATCTTATAAAAGCTAACAAACTATGCATTCCCGAGTCTTCTCTTCGTTTGCTACTTTTGCAAGAGGCTCATGGAGGCGGACTCATGGGACATTTTGGACGAGATAAGGCATTCGCCACGCCCTCCAAGAACTACTTTTGGCCCAAGATGTTTAGAGACGTCTCACGCTTCACCACCCGATGCTCTACATGTCGCAAAGCTAAGTCTAAAGCTCAACCTTGAGAAGACATTACCATGGATTTTGTACTTGGTTTGCCTAGAACTCAAAATGGAAAGGATTCCGTGTTTGTTGTTGTGGACCGATTTTCTAAGATGGAACATTTCATTCCTTGCAACAATATAGACGATGCTTCACACATTGCAAATCTCTTTTGTAGGGAAATTTGCGACTCCATGGAGTACCAAAGACAATCATCTCCAATCGTGACGTCAAGTTCTTGAGTTACTTTTGGAAGACCCTATGCGCCAAGCTCGGAATGAAGCTCTTGTTCTCATCCACATACCATCCTCAAATCGACGGCCAAACGGAGGTGACGAACCGGACTCTCTCCACTCTACTTCGCCTGTTGATCAAGAAGAACATCAAGGATTGAGAAGCATGTCTACCCATCGCCGAGTACGCCTACAACCGTGCAAGACATTCGACTACCGGCAAGTCCCCTTTTGAGGTCGTCTACGGCTTCAACCCGTTGTCACCATTGGACGTTCTACCTCTTCCTCTAAAAGAGCGCACCAACATGGATGCGAGTGCACGAGCAAGCTACATCAAGAAGATGCATGAGGATACAAGGCACACCATCGAGCGCCAAGTACAATGACTAGCGACCAAGCTCAACGTCAACAAGCAACCCATGATCTTCAACATTGGCGATCTCGTGTGGCTACACCTTCGCAAGGACCGCTTCCCCAGCGAACGCAAGTCCAAACTTCTCCCTCGAGCCGATGGACCCTTCAAGGTGCTAGCACGCTACAACGACAACGCCTATAACATAGACCTACCACGAGGCAAGTACAATTTGAGCGACATCTTCAACGTCAAGGAGCTCGCGCCATACCATGGAGATGAAGCTTTTGATCCGAGGTCGGATCTTTCCCCAAGGGGGGGAGATGATGCGGAGCATCCCTCGCTCATCCCCATGGAGGTACCTACATCTCCCTCAACACCACTTGGACCCATGACAAGAGCTAGAGCAAAGGCTATTGAAGATAAGGTGAACTCGCTCCTCTCTGAACTCCCTCTCTCTACTCACGAGACTTGGCTACTACCTCATATGGACACTCCGTGTGTGATCAGGTACATGGAGGAGAGCCACGGGACAGCTACACCCAATGGCCAAGGTGGCAAGGACACCAAGCATGGACATCAAGAAGAAGAGCCATTTGGGAAGCTACAGGCACCGGACGACCGACCCCTGGGAGATGTTACAGCTGAGAGAAGGAAGGCAGGACAGAGCTACAGGCACAGACGACCGGCCCAGCCCGGACGTCCGACGACTCCCAGGTCACGGACGACCGACGCCCTCCGGACGTCCGGCAGCTGGGCACCTAAGAGGAAATTAACGGAAATCCGAAGCCATCGAACGACCGGACGACCAGCACCCGAGCCAAAATTACGGAAGTCCGACATCTACGGACGTCCGGACCATCCCGAAGCTCCGGACAACCGACGTCTTCCGGACGTTCGACACCTGAGTGACCGCAGCCACGGCTCGAAACCCTTGTACCCCTTCACTTTGACCCCCATTTGCACTATGACTCTAAATAGGTCTCTCCCACCTCCAAGCTAGGGTTAGCATTGTGATAGCTCGTTTGAGATAGAGCATTGCTCATCTGTACCGGATCTACTCCATGTGAGGGACCATGCCTCTTCGGAGAAGATCCATCCGGATTCAAGGCCTCCATCCGGAGAAGACAATCAAGACCTCCTCACGGAGAAGAACGGTTACTCTTGTATCTTCCCTTGTTGACTTTGAATCTTGTGCTACCTTATGCTTTCGGTGATCTAGCCCTCGTGTGATCAATTACTTGTCGGTTGAGTGATTCTCTCGTTTCTCACCGTGATTTCCCTTGTGTTTTTTCCCGCGTTCTTCGTGTTTCTCCGTAGGATCCACTCCAAACGTGAAAGATCGGCCCCATAGGGTTCCGCCCTACATCACTCGCCATTATAGTGATTTTTCGCAAAAAAAAGAAGGAAAAAGAGCGCAAAAAAAGAGCGAAAAAAATTCCAGAGTGTGCTTTTCCCTTGTTTACGTGCAGCGCCGTGATTTTGTTAGTGTTCTAGGCTCGCGTCTCTAGCACGGTCTAGCCTAGGACCAGCACAGTATCATCGTTGAGTGTTTATTCAACTTTGCATCTCTGAATTGATTATTGCTGATCCTTTTTACTACCATATTATAAGCCTTCCGTTGTAGGGTCAAACCCTAGGTGGGATCTTTTCACACTTGGAGGGGGAAAAGGGGGAAAAACTCTCAAGAACACAAAGAACAAAGCTCTCAAACAAACCCAAATATCACATCCACTAGAGTAGCATATAAGAGATCCACAAGATTACAAGATTAATCCAAGGATAATAGCACTAGGGTAAGGTTCTTCTCACTAGGTGAGGTCTTGCATCCAAAGAGAATCTTCTCCAAGAGGAGGGCTTGATCTCCAAGAGGAGCTTCTCCAAGTGGAGGTCTAGATCTCCTAAAGGAGGAAGATGAGCAAAGCCCTCTTTTGTGTTCTAATATCTTTGCTAACCTACAAATGACCTAGGAGATGCACTTATATAGTCTAGGGATGAAACATTGGGGAAAAGGGATACAAAGGACCAAAAACTCCCCATAGGAAGGGACGGGCACTGAGGTCAAACCGCCAGGCACCCGGACGGTCGGCGCTGGTGGGTCAAGGCCTGCACCCGGGCGGTGACAGTGGCTGGGCGAGGCCGGCCGGGCACCTGTGGTTGATGGCCGGGCACCGAGGCGGTGACAGTGGTGGGCGAGGCCGGCCGGGCACCTGAGGTTGATGGCCCGGGCACCGGTCTTGGTGGCGCGGCCCAGGCAGGCGGGCACCGGGGTGGGCTTATGAGGCCTGTGGCAGGCCAGCACCGGGGCTTGAGGCCAGCACCGGGGCCGGTTGGGCACCTTGCCAGTGTGGCCGGGCACCCGGGGCTAGGGCAGCCAGGCACCTGTGGTGTCAGGGGGCTGCGGCCCTTTCTTCTCCTCGATCTCCTCTCCTCTCCCTTGCTCCATGGGTGCTCGAGACTCCGTCTTCTCCTTCTCATGATCATCTCCTTGGTATCCTAAAATTCATAACATGTCCTTGTGAGGTAGAACCCAATTCTCATGTGAATTCAAATGAAATTGGAAGAGGAGAGAGTCAACCTCGTTCTCGATGGCGCGTACACGTGCTCTTGTTATTGGTCCACTCGGTGCTTGCGGTGGTGATGGAGTGTCGGTGCGAGTAGTCGATGGATGCTCCGCATCACCTTCCCAGCTCCACATACATCTACGTCGTGCGTTTGACTCTCCCTGGTAAACGCTCTATCCGAGCTTTGAGAGTTTTGACTACAACGGTTGCCGATCACCACCTGCTGTTGGGTAAGAACTGGTAAGAATTTGAGATTCGCTTGACGGATTTGTGACACTCCACCACCACCATTGATGAGGACATGACTACCTTGGATAAGACCAAAAATATTGCATACATGCATATTTGTCAGGTGATTTCTAGTGCAAACTATTCAATAATCTATTTATGTTATCCAGAACAAAAATACTTCACACACTTTTGTGTTTTATCTAATTGCAGGTGTATGGGACATTTGTACAATCCACATATGAAGATAAGGGAAAAGGAGAAGTTTAGGTGCTGTTCAAAAAGTCCTCTCACGTCACTTTTGGGCCAAGAGAAGATAGAGTCCAAGTCTCTCATGTTCTGGATTCAGATTCGGACTGCACAGACAAACCTGACTCAACGCCAACAACTTTTTAATATAGACTCTGAATTGGGTGATTCTTTTTTTGTTGGAAAGTAGATTTCATGCTTTTTCCAACCCAATTGGAATCACCTTAAAATCCGTCCGGAGCGTTGAGTTATGGATGAAACAATCTGACGCTGCAACAGAATCCGAGTCAAACTACAAGTCCAAAGGTGTTACGTCACCTCAACTTGGGCCCATTAGCCTTGTACAGCCTAGGATTAGTTTTAGGCTGCCTTGGGATGTCCTCCCACCTCCTTGGCTGCCATCCCTTGCTCCTATATAAGTAGATCCATCTAGTAGCTTTTCCCTTGGGATTTGTTCAGTTAAAAGTTAACCAACGCAACTTCGTGTACTTCGTTTGTGTCCAACGACCAGACCAAGACCGCTTACGGATCCCCACCATTATCAATACTTCATCCATATTTGCAATATTCAGATTGCTTTATCATATTCTTGCTTGTTCTTCGATTGCTTGCAGGAATAGACCTTCGTGGTCAGGCTGATCGTGCTTCCGGCATCGTCAGTAACCTCAGGAGATTGGTTTAGCGATTACTAAGGCGCAACGTCATGCACGTTTTAAGTCGGATCGTCAAAGTCGACTCCGCCAAATCGATAGTTATCATCTCATCGAAAGAGCGGGACCCTCGCCTCTATCAAGTGGTATCAGTTTTCAGGTTGCTCAGTGAGATTTGCCAGTTATCGCTAGATTTGATTTATTTGTCCTAGCCACAAAAAAGCCACAAAAAAGTTAGATCTATTCATCGTTTGTCCTAGCCAGTCCAAGCCTTTGCAATTTTCTTTTAATTGTTTGCATTATTAAATTATCGGTTGCATAGTCGTGTCGAGTTGCTGGTTTTAGTGTCTAGTTCCTTTAGAGTTTCGAGTTCTGTTCACATTTGTCATGCCGCCGCTGTATCATTATCCCTTCCCCTGTCCACCATCCCATCCATCAATTTCCATCACGTGCTAGGCACTGTTCATTGTCATATCATAGTTGAGGTCATTCACATCTTCGCTTGATCCAATATGCATTTTATCTAGTTTGTCTTGGAAATTGGGAGAAAAAAAAGATAGAGAAAAAAAGAAAAAAAGGAAATAAGAAAAATAAAAAGACGGAGAAGAAAAAGAAAAAAAATGTGAGAAAAAAAAGAGAGAAGAAAAAAAAATCGGATCTATCTAGAATCAATTTCGTACCTGAAGTCGGATTGGAATCTGTTTTGCGCACTGTTCAGTAAAACAGGTGTATCTTCCTCATACGAAGTCCGTTTTCGCTCCGTGAGTACTCAAATTAAAGCTAGAGACGAGCCGCATCTAAATAGTTGAAGAAGCTTGTTCAATATTTGACACCTCAAAATCGGCTTCTAAATAGGTCCTTTTGCCCTCCGAAGTTCGTGAACACAGCTTGTTCCAATTGTTCAGGCCATCTTTAGAATTCTTTGACTCCTCATATCACTTCGGAATTGAGTGATTCTTTTTGCATTGGAAAGCTTTAGTTAATAGCATTCTTTGAAAAAAATTATCAGAAAATTGGCTCAAACATTTCAAGAGGAAAGTTGGAGAGAGTTGTTGTATATCCTTCTTGGCAGTTGTTTTTCATCATTATCTTCACTGCCGTTGTGATCTTCACTTATATCTTGCTGTCCTGAGCTACTTAGTATCCTTCATTGATGCTAGTTGTGCTACGCCGTGACCTCATTAGTATTCTAGGCTTGCGTCTCTAGTCCGGTCTAGCCTAGGACCAGCACAGTACCGTCGTTAAGCGTTTATTCAACATTGCATCTTTGAATTGATTATTGCTAAAAAAATTGCTACCATATATAGCCAACCCAACTCCACATATTTCTACACCGTGTATACTTACGTTCCCATAGCAATCGCTTTACACAATCTTCGGAGTTACTTGACACCGTTGGTTGCCTGTCACCACCTGCTGCATGGTAAGAACTTGTAAGATATTGATATTTGCTATACTGTGAGCGTTTTACCACCACATCCTAGTAGTTCATAGGAATATTATTCTCGAATTTTGTTTCTTGTTTCTACTAATCATGACATGTTCCGGAGATAAAGTTCTTGGATGACGGACACATCTCCACCATCCCAAGAGTTGGGACAACACACACAAGCACATGGTTAGGTTATCTCTTTACCGTCATTTGAGGGTAGATTTAATCCTGCTATTTATCTTGCTTGGGAGCTTGAAGTTGAGCGAGTACGAGCTGCCACTAGAGCATTTACTGGTTTTGCTTCTGTTTGGTGGAGTGTGCATTGTAAGAAAAACAATAATAACCAACCCAAAACTTGGAAAGATTTGAAAGATGTAATGACACAACAATTTTTTCCTCCTTACTATCGTCGTGAATTGCTTCGCAAATTTGAACAATTTAAACAAGGCAACAACACTGTTCATGCTTACTACCAAGAGTTCAAATCTTATATGCATCATTGTGACATAGAAGAATCTAAGGATGATACAATGAATAGATTTTTTGTTGGTTTGAACCATGATATTCAGGCAAGATTTCAGTATATTCCTCGTTGCATTACTCGTATGTATGTTCGTGCTTGTACCTTTGAGAGACGATTCTGAGGAGGATGCATTGGGTGACTACAACAATTACTATTCCAATTCATGCTCACTACCTTCGGTTGATTCCTCCATCATTGCACCTTCTAGAGCAGCCACACCTCAGATTGTGAGTGCGACATCATCTCAAGTGTATGGTATATTGCCATTGTCCATACCTACATCAGCTACATCTTTGCGACATGGTAACAGTAAAGCTATTGATGATATAATTTCACATGAGAATGATGCATGCCTAATTAACTTAAATACATCATGTGTTGAGTTACCTATTGATTTGAGCACGCCACCTAGTTTAGAGAATCATGTTACTATCATGAATGCATCATGTGATCAAACAACTGAAATACTAACAATTTTGAGTGCGCCCATTGAATTAACTATTGATGTCAAAGAACCATGTGAATCAGGAAATAATTCAGACTTGCATCAAATACATTTTAAAATAATTGTGCCAATGTTTAATCATTTTGATATGACCTCTAATCTTGGTGATCATTCTGTGTCAAATGACTTATTGCATGTTTTCTTATTTAGGCATGTTGTAGCATGTAAATTTGATGCACGTAAGGTTTATTCACCAATGTTGGGATGGTTTAATGATGAATATTGCCAATCTTTTGATATTAATAAGAGCTTCACTTATATGTGCAAACTGAGTTGCAATATTTTCATGCATTCTACTTATGATAATATTTTGGCTTTATATTTTATAATCTATGAAGGTTCCTCATATATACATGTGTCTGTGCAAAAATCAAGGGAAGTAAAAATGGATGACATATACATATACAACATGTACACCTTGTCTGTTTTGTTAGTCACATTTCAAATTAAGCAACGCCGAGGACGGCTTTGTTTTCAAGAAGGGGAGGATGATGAGGACATGACTACCTTGGATAAGACCAAAAATATTGCATACATGCATATTTGTCAGGTGATTTTTAGTGCAAACTATTCAATAATCTATTTATGTTATCTAGAACAAAAATACTTCACACACTTTTGTGTTTTGTCTAATTGCAGGTGTGTGGGACATTTGTACAATCTACATATGAAGATAAGGGAAAAGGAGAAGTTTAGGTGCTGTTCAAAAAGTCCTCTCACGTCACTTTTGGGCCAAGAGAAGATAGAGTCCAAGTCTCTCACGTTCTGGATTCAGATTCGGACTGCACAGACATACCTGATTCAAAACGCAACAACTTTTTCATACACACTCCAAATTGGGTGATTCTTTCTTTGTTGGAAAGTAGATTTCATGCTCTTTCCAACCCAATTGGAATCACCTTAAAATCTGTCCGAAGCATTGAGTTATGGACGAAACAATCTGATGCTACACCAGAATCCGAGTCAAACTACAAGTCCAAAGGTGTTACGTCACCTCCACTTAGGCCCATTGGCCTTGTACGACCCAGGGTTAGTTTTAGGCTGCCTTGGGACGTCCTCCCACCTCCTTGGCCGCCACCCCTTGCTCCTATATAAGTAGATCCATCTAGTAGCTTTTCCCTTGGGATTTGTTTAGTTAAAAGTTAGCCAACGCAACTTTGTGTACTTCGTTTGTGTCCAACGACTAGACCAAGACCACTTACGGATCCCCGCCATTATCAATACTTCATCCATATTTACAATATTCAGATTGCTTCATCATATTCTTGCTTGTTCTTCGATTGCTTGCAGGAATAGACCTTCGTGGTCAGGCTGATCGTGCTTCCGGCATCGTCAGTAACCTCAGGAGATTGGTTTGGTGATTGCTAAGGCGCAACGTCGTGCACGTTTGTAGTCGGATCGTCAAAGTCAACTCCACCAAATCGATAGTTATCTCTCATCGAAAGAGCGGGACCCTCGCCTCTATCAACCATATTCCAGTAGTCTGTAGGTTCATATTCTTGTTTGTTTCTATTGCTGCTAACAATGGCAGGAACACAAGCCGACGAGATTGACTGGGAGAACATGACGAACAAGGAGCTTCATGATAAGTTTCATCAAATGTTGGGTCAACAGGTCGAAGACGTGATGGCCAGCTTTGGTAAGGCATTGGAGAGGATGGATGACATTGAGAAGACAATTGACACCAAGTTGGACGTCAAGTTCGATGAATTACTCAAACATCTTCCACAACCAGTTCTACGCCGCGATACAGTAGGACGAGCACAGCGTGTTCCTATTAAGCCAGGAAAAAATTCTGGTGCCGCTGCTACTGCTGTTGGTGCTTCTGTAGCTCCTGCTGTTACTGCAGAGGTGGAGGACTATTACGAGGATGAGGTTGATCAAAATCAGAACTACGTGCAGCCACCAGCACCACGACTAGCAGGTCGACCTCAGGTATTTATTCGCAACGGTAGGCCTGCACCACCACCTCAGGTACGAGATAATGACCATATTCCTAAATTGAAATTGAATATTCCACCATTTGAGGGTAGATATGTTCCTGATATATATCTTACTTGGGAGTTAGAAACTGAACAACATTTTACATGTCTGCAATATCCTGAGGAGAGACGGGTTGCTGCTGCTGTTTGTGCTTTCACTAGTTTTGCATGTGTATGGTGGTCTGAACATTGTAGATTATATCCTATTCCAACTACTTGGGCTGCTTTGAAAACTGCTATTTGTACTCGTTGGGTTCCACCATATTATCAACATGAATTGCTTCAAAAATTGCAGCGTTTAAGACAAGGGAAAGTTTTTGTAGAAGAATATTATTAGGAATTACAAACTGGCGTGATTAGATGTGGTATTGTTGAGGAAAATGATGCTATGCTTGCATGTTTTATGGGTGGATTAAATAGAGAGATTCAGACCATTCTAGAGTATAAGGAGTATACTAATATCACTCGTTTATTCCATCTTGCTTGTAAAGATGAACGTGAAGTGCATGATCGACAAGCATTGGCGCGAACTAACATTTCTGTAGGCCGACCTTCATCATGGACACCATGTGTCTCTTCTACTTCAACTGCACCAGCACCTCCATCAGGTGCCACCTCCAGCCGTGATACAAGAAAGCAGGCACAACCATTATCTGCCAAGAGCGCACCTGTCGGGCCTACACAGAGCTCTTCTTCTTCCATGGCATCAACAGGGCACACAAGTGATATTATTTGTCGTCGTTGTAAGGGAAGAGGTCATTATGCGAGAGAATGCAAATCTCAGTGTGTGATGGTTGCTACTGAGGATGGCGGGTATGAGTCCGCTAGTGACTATGATGAGGAGACTTTGACGCTTATTACAAGTGAAGAACACGGTGGAGCTGATTCTGATCATGAGACGCAACACATGGCTCCTGAAGATGCTGACATGTATGAATGTTTAGTTTCTCAACGTGTTTTGAGTGTGCAGGTCACACAAGCTGAGCAAAATCAGAGGCACAATTTGTTCCATACAAAGGGAGTTGATGCGGAGCATCCCACGATCATCCCCATGGACGCATCTATATCCCTACAACACCACTTGGACCTATGACTCGAGCACGTGCAAGAGCTCTTGAAACCGAGGTGACATCACTCCTCTCACAACTCCCTTTCGATTCACATGAGACATGGTTACTACCTTAAACGGAAACGCTATGCAAACTCAGGTACCAAGGAGTTAACTATGGAGAAGCAAGGAAGCAAGGAGAACCAGAAGCGGAGGACATGCGTGAAGACGGAGAGGAAAAGCGCCAAGTCCCAGACTGGCCAGACGATCCGGACGGCGGCCCGGACGATCCGGACAGAGCCCGGATGATCCGGACCCCGGTCTGGACGATCTGGCTAATGCGCATCGAAGGCACTCGAAGGTCTCACCAGAAGCTGGATCATCCGGACGGCGCCCCGGATCATCCTGACCCTGCCCGGACATCCGGACAGCCAGCCGGACATCCGGACCTGCACCGCCACCAGCCGCGTCTCCAACTCATCCGGGCCTCCACCCGGATCATCCGGCCAGCCTAGATCATCCGTCCCCACCACCGGATCATCCGGCCAGCGCCTGCGCGCGCGTGTTGGCTGAGCCCATGTACCCCTTCGCCCCCCAGCCTTTATATAGGACTCCTCCTCCTCACTTCGAGACTTAGCATTGTGATAGCTCGTTTTGAGATAGAGCACTGCTCATCCGTACCGGATCTACTCCATGTGAGGGACCGTGCCTCCTCGGAGAAGATCCATTCGGATTCAAGGCCTCCATCCGGAGAAGACAATCAAGACCTCCTCTCGGAGAAGAACGGTTACTCGTGTATCGTCCGTTGTTGACTTTGTATCTCGTGTTACTCGTGCTTCGTTGATCTAGACCTTGTGTGATCTATCTCTTGTCGGTTGAGTGTTTCTCTCGTTCGTCCCCATGATTTCCTCGTGTTCTTCCGTGCGTTCTTCATGTTATCCCCCGTAGGATCCTCTCCAAACGTGAAAGATCGGCCCCTAGGGTTCCGCCCCACATCATCTTGGTATCATGAGCCACGTTGATCACGTTTTTGGAGCCCCTACCCTTTGTTTTCTAGCTTGATTTTGTTGATTTTGTCCTAAATCTGAAAATCCCCACCAAAAATACCCAATTTTTTTTGTGATTTGTTGGTTTTGATGATGATCTGTTGATTTGATCCGTGGATTCCGTGTGTAACTCGTGGATCTTTCTTTTCCCCACCTTCTACCCCTCAAAATCTGATAGAGGCGGGGTGTCTCGATCTTTCGATGAGATGATAACTATCGATTTGGTGGAGACGACTTTGACGATCCGACTACAAACGTGCACGACGTTGCGCCTTACCAATCGCTAAACCAACTCCGAGAGATTATTGACCACGCCGGAGCACGATCAACCTGACCACGAAGGTCTATTCCTACAATCAATCGAAGAACAAGCAAGAATATGATAAACCAATCTGAATATTGCGAATATGGATGAAGAATTCATAATGGTGGGGATCAGAAAGCGGTCTTGGTCTGGTCGTTGGACACAAACGAAGTACACGAAGTTGCGTTGGCTAACCTTTAACTAAACAAATCCCAAAGAAAAAAGCTACTAGATGGATCTACTTATATAGGAGCAAGGGGTGGCGCCAAAGAGGTGGGAGGACGTCCCAAGGCAGTCTAAAACTAACCGTAGGTCATACAAGGTCAATGGGCCCAAGTGGAGGTGACGTAACACCTTTGGACTTGTAGTTTGACTCGGATTCTGCTGCAGCGTCAGATTGTTTCATCCATAACTCAACGCTCCGGACGGATTTTAAGGTGATTCCAATTGGGTTGGAAAGAGCATGAAATCTACTTTCCAACAAAAAACCAATCACCCAATTAAGAGTCCGGATGAAAGAGTTCTTGGCGTTTTGAATCAGGTGTGTATCTGCAGTCCGAATCTGAATCCAGAACGTGAGATACTTGGACTCTATCTTCTCTTGGACCAAAAGTGACGTGAGAGAACTTTTTGAACAGCAAGTAAACATCTCTTTCTCCCTTATCTTCATATGTGTATTGTACAAATGTCCCATACACCTGCAATTAGACATGGCACAAATGTTTGTGAAGTATTTTTTGTCCTGGATGACATAAATAAATTATTGATAGTTTGCATTAGAAATCACCTGACAAATATACATGTATGCAATATATTTGGTCATATCCAAGGTAGTCATGTCCTCATCATCCTCGCCTTCTTTAAAACAAAGCCGTCCTCGGCGTTGCTTAATCTGAAATGTGGCTAACAAAAGAGACAAGGTGTACATGTTGTATATGTATATGTCATCCATTTTTACTTCCCTTGATTTTTGCACATATGACAATGTATACATGAGTAACTTTCATAGATCATAAAATATAAAGCCAAAATATTATCATAAGTAGAAGGCATGAAAATATTGCAACTCAGTTTGCACATATAAAATCCGTCCGGAGCGTTGAGTTATGGACGAAAGAATCTGACGCTGCACCAGAATCCGAGTCAAACTACAAGTCCAAAGGTGTTACGTCACCTCCACTTGGGCCCATTGGCCTTGTACGACCTAGGGTTAGTTCTAGGCTGCCTTGGGACGTCCTCCCACCTCCTTGGCCGCCACCCCTTGCTCCCATATAAGTAGATCCATCTAGTAGCTTTTCCCTTGGGATTTGTTTAGTTAAAGTTAGCCATTGCAACTTCGTACTTCGTTTGTGTCCAACGCCTGACCAAGACCGCTTACGGATCCCCACCTTTATTAATACTTCATACATACTCGCAATATTCAGATTGCTTTTATCATATTCTTACTTGTTCTTGATTGCTTGCAGGAATAGACCTTCGTGGTCGTTGATTGTGCTCGGCGTGGTCAATAACCTCTCGGAGTTGGTTTAGCGATTGCTAAGGCGCAACGTCGTGCACGTTTGTAGTCGGATCGTCAAAGTCGTCTCCACCAAATCGATAGTTATCATCTCATCGAAAGATCGGGACACCTCCGCCTCTATCAGTATGCCTTCGCATGACCAAGTTGTCGATAACAAGGCCGCCTTGTGAAACCTCCAAAATGAAAAAACATGACAAACACTCGGAAAAACAAATGAGGTTAGCGGAAATGCAAAACCTATCATTCGAGTGGTAAGATACCCAACAAGTGTATGCATCATGCTCATCATAAGAAAGTACAAGGAGCGTGTCATAGTATGGAGGCATATTATGCGAGAACAACCAAGTGCAATAGGCTCAATCAAACAAGCATGCATCACAAGTGAAGTGTCCAAGTCTCCAAGATCAATAAGCATAGTATGGTTGCACTCAATACAAGGTGATATGAGAGATGCAACTAATGGAGACAAGAGACAATGCTCAAGACAAATCAAGTGAGAGGCATGAACATATATGTCATCAACCCAAGAAAGCGAGTAAGAGTGGAACATGGGTGATGCAACTCATGCATTTTTAAAATCAATTCAGCACGTTCTTTAGCATCAAAATTAACCTTCTCCGAAGATGGAAGAGGCAACAAATCAATAGGTGCACGAGGTAGGAAACCATACACAACTTCAAAAGGGCACATCTTAGTAGTAGAATGCAATGAACGATTATAAGCAAATTCAATATGAGGCAAGCATTCCTCCCACATTTTCTTATTATTCTTTAGAACAGCCCTAAGCATAGTAGACAATGTTCTATTGACTACTTCAGTTTGTCCATCAGTTTGGGGGTGGCAAGTAGTACTAAAGAGCAGTTTAGTCCCCAACTTAGCCCATAAAGATCTCCAAAAGTGGCTAAGAAATTTAGTATCACGATCTGAAACAATAGTATTTGGCACACCATGCAAGCGAATAATTTCACGAAAGAACAAATCAGCAACATTAACGGCATCATCGCTTTTATGACCTGGTATAAAGTGTGCCATTTTCGAGAATGTATCCACGACAACAAATATGCTATCCCTCCCCTTCTTTGTTCTAGGTAAACCTAAAACAAAGTCCATAGATATATCCTCCCAAGGAACACTAGGTACAGGCAAAGGCATATATAAACCATGAGGATTGAGTCGTGACTTAGCTTTTTGACATGTAGTGCAGCGAGCAATAAAACGCTCAACATCCCGTCTCATCTTTGGCCAAAAGAAATGTGTAGCAAGTACGTCCTCCATCTTCTTCACGCCAAAGTGTCCCATTAGTCCTCCTCCATGCGCCTCCTGCAACAACAAAAGACGAACGGAGCTAGCTGGAATGCATAGCTTGTTAGCACGGAACACAAATCCATCATGAACGACAAACTTGTTCAATGTTCTTCCATGACTGCAATACATCTTTAAAATCAGCATCATGCACATATTGATCTTTGATGGTCTCCAAACCAAATATTTTGAAGTCAAGTTGTGAAAGCATAGTATAGCGACGAGACAATGCATCAGCAATAACATTTTCTTTACCCTTCTTGTGTTTAATGACATAAGGGAAAGTCTCAATGAATTCAACCCATTTAGCATGTCTACGATTCAGTTTAGCTTGACTTTTAATATGTTTCAAAGATTCATGATCGAATGTATAACAAATTCTTTGGGCCATAAATAATGTTGCCATGTTTCTAAAGTCCGAACAAGAGCATATAATTCTTTAACATAAGTAGAATAATTCAGACTAGGCCCACTCAATTTTTCAGAAAAGTATGCAACAGGTTTGCCATCTTGTAATAACACACCTCCTAATCCAATTCCACTAGCATCACACTCAAGCTCAAAAGTCTTATTAAAATCAGGAAGTTGGAGTAAAGGAGCATGTGTCAACTTATCTTTCAACACCGTGAAGGCTTCTTCCTGTGCGGTACCCCAAACAAAAGGCACATCCTTCTTTGTAAGCTCATTGAGAGGTGCAGCAATGGTGCTGAAATCTCTCACAAAACGCCTATAGAATCCAGCGAGGCCAAGAAAACTCCTCACTTGTTTGACCGTTTTGGGCTGCGGCCAACTCTCAATAGCTTCAATCTTGGCTTTATCAACTTCAATTCCCTGTGGAGTATCAACATAGCCAAGAAAAGACACTCGGTCGGTGCAAAAGGTGCACTTCCCAAGGTTACCAAACAAACGTGCATCACGTAGAGCAATAAAAACAGCACGTAAATGTTCCAAATGTTCCGCCAAAGATCTGCTATAAATCAATATGTCATCAAAGTAAACTACCACAAATCGTCCAATGAAAGCACGTAAAACTTCGTTCATTAATCTCATGAAAGTACTAGGTGCATTAGTTAACCCAAAAGGCATGACTAACCACTCATATAATCCAAACTTAGTTTTAAATGCTGTTTTCCATTCATCCCCAATTTCATACGAATTTGATGGTATCCACTACGCAAATCAACTTTGGAGAATATTGTAGAGCCACTCAATTCATCAAGCATATCATCTAGCCTAGGAATAGGATGACGATAACGAATAGTAATATTATTAATGCCTCTACAATCAACACACATACGCGATGTACCATCCTTTTTCGCACTAGAATAATAGGAACAGCACAAGGACTAAGGGATTCGCGTATATAACCTTTGTCGAGAAGCTCTTGTACTTGACGATAATCTCCTTCGTCTCCTCTGGATTGGTGCGGTAAGGCGACGGTTTGGCAGTGAAGCACCGGAATTAAGTCAATCGATGCTCAATCCCTCGAATAGGCGGTAATCCGGTGGCACGTCTTGTGGAAAGACGTCGGCGAACTCTGCAAAATGTTAGTGACAAAGAAGGCAAAGAGGAAGGCACGTCCTCGAATGAAAATAATGCCTCTTTGCACACAAAAGCATAGCAAACAGATTTGCTAAAATCTAGCTCATCAATATCGATTAAGTGGCAAGTAAACATGCACTTTTCAATTTAATTTCAGAAACAACATTAGATGGTTTACTATTAGGCTTCATATGTTGCTCAAATTCTTTTGCCACAATCTGATTTTCACTCTTATTTTTCTCTGTTTTGCTTTATTAGCTCTATTAATATCATCTTTCAAAATGGACTCAGAGTCATAGGAAGCAAAGTAATATTTTTATCCTTATGAACAAGAGTATACTGATTGTTTCTACCATGGTGTACAGAATTTTTATCAAATTGCCATGGTCGACCAAGTAATAAGGAACATGCTTGCATAGGTACCACATCACAATCAACATAATCAGCATATGTAGAGATACTAAAATGACACGAACAGTACGTGTTACCTTAACCTTGCCGCTATTGTTGAACCATTGGATGTAGTAAGGATGTGGATGTGGTCTTGTGGTGAGAGATAGCTTCTCCACCATCTCCATGCTAGCCAAGTTGTTGCAGCTCCCTCCATCTATGATGACGCAAATAGAACGTTCCTTCACAACTCCCTTTGTATGGAACAAATTATGCCTCTGATTTTGCTCAGCTTGTGTAACCTGCACACTCAAAACACGTTGAGCAACTAAACATTCATACCTGTCAGCATCTTCAGCAGCCATGTATTGTGTCTCATGATCAGAATCATCTCCACCGTGTTCCTCATGTGTAATAAGAGCCAAAGTCTCCTCATCATAGTCACTAGCGGACTCATACCCACCATCCTTAGTAGCAATCATCACACGCTGAGATTTGCATTCTCTCGCAAAATGTCCTCTTCCTTTACAACGACGACAAATAATATCACTTGTGTGCCCTGTTGGCGCCATGGAAGAACTCTGTGCAGGCCCGGCGGTGTGCTCTTGGCGAGATAGTGGTGGTTGTGCTGCTTTCTTGTATCACGGTTGGAGGTGGCTTTGAAGGAGGTGATGGTGCGATGGAAGTAGATGATGCACGTGTTGTCCATCTTGAAGGTCGACTGCAGAAAAGTTAGTGCGCGCCAATGCTGTCGATCCTGCACTTCACGTTCAGCTTTACAAGCAAGATGGAATAAGCGAGTGATATTATTATAATCCTTATAATCTAGAATGGTCTGAATCTCTCTATTTAATCCACCCAGAAAACGTGCAAGCATAGCCTCATTCTCCTCAACAATACCACATCTAATCAAGCCAGCTCGTAATTCCTGATAGTATTCTTCTACTGAATTTTTTCGTTGTCTTAAGCGCTGCAATTTTTGAAGTAATTCACGTTGATAATATGGTGGAACCCAACGAGTACGCATAGCAGTTTTCAAAGCAGCCCAAGTAGCTGGAACAGGATATAATCTACAATGTTCAGACCACCAAACACATGCAAAGCTAGTGAAAGCACAAAAGCAGCAGAACACGTCTCTCCTCGGGATATTGTAAACATGTAAATCGTTGTTCAGTTTCTAACTCCCAAGTAAGATATATATCAGGAACATATCTACCCTCAAATGGTGGAATATTCAATTTCAGTTTAGGGAGATGGTCATGATCTCGTACCTGAGGGGGAGCCCTAATATTGAAATTATTTGCATGTGGACGACCTGGTGGTTGTGGTGCTGGTGGTTGCACGTAGTTCTGATGTTGATCAACCTCATCCTCATAATCGCCCACATACTCATCATCCTCCTCGGTACCACCAGCAATGATGTGAGGAGCCAAAGAAGCACCAACAGCAGAGCAATGACACCAGAATTTTGTCCTTGCTCAATAGGAACACGCTGAGCTCGTCCATACTGATTCGGAAGGGGCGTAGTTGTTATCGTTCAGAGGTGCGTTAGGTGCAGCCGGCGGTGGTTGTGGAAGACGCGCGAGCAATTCATTAAACTTGCTATCAATCTTTGTTTCAAACGTCTTCTCAATGCCATCTATCTTCTCCATCGCCTCGTCAAATCTGTTTAGCACATCTTGCACCTGTCCAATCATCATTTCTTTGAAACTTATCATGTAGCTGTTTGTTCGTCGAGTTCTCCCAATCAGTCTCATCGGCTTGTGATCCTGCCATGGTTAGCAGCAAATAAAAACACACAAAATATGATCCTATAGGCTACTAAGAAGTGGTGGTGGTGTATCACAAACCCGTCAAGCAAATCTCAAATTCTTACCAGTTCTTACCCAGCAGCAGGCGGTGATCGGCAACCGTTGTAGTCAAAACTCTCAAAGCTTGGATAGAGCGATTACGGGGAGAGTCCAACGCACGGCGTAGATGTATGTGGAGCTGGGAAGGCTTATAATATTGTAGCAAAAAGGGTTGACAATAATCAATTCAGAGATGCAAAGTTGAATAAATGCTCAACGATTTGATCTGTGTTTGGTCCTAGGCTAGACTGTGCTAGAGACGCGAGCCTAGAACACCAACAAAATCACGGCGCGGCACGTAAACAAGGGAGGAGCACACTCTTTCTCATTTTTTTTTCCTTTTTTTTTGCACTTTTTTTCCTCTCTTTTTTTTTGCTCCGCAACAAATTTTTTGAAAAAGTCTACAAATGGTCTAAAACTGCCTAGCCAGAATTTTTTTTGAAGCTGGAACTATTTTTCTTCTGCGGATGGCTCGGAAGTTGGGAGTCCTCTGCTATCACGACTCGAGTATCGCGTGATCTGGAAATCAAGAACAATGCAACAATTCTTGGACTCGGACTAGGACTGGTGGCGGAGATGAATCTGGTGGAACTCGGGATGGTGGCGAAGATGAATCTGGTGGAACTCGGATGGTGGCGCAGATGAATCTGGTGGAACTTCGGATGGTGGCGGATATATGTTGCGGTGGACTCGGATGGGCGTGATGGCGGCGGATATGTGGTGGCGTATATGGATTCGGATTGGCGGTGAATATGTGGTGGTGGTATATGGCAGTGGCGACGTGACAACCTGTGAACGAACTCGAAACTCTAAAAGACTAGGCGCTAAGACCAGCAACTTGACACGACGATGCAACCGCAAATTCAACAAAGCAAATCTGAGAAAAGATTATGCAAAGGCTCAGATTGGTTCGGATGGGATGAACTAACCCTAATTTTTTTTTTTTCGTGGACTATAGGTATGAAGAACAGACTCGATCTAAACTACGAAAAACTGTAAAATCTCACCGAGCAACCTAGAAATCGATACCTTTGGATAGAGGCAAAGGTGTCCCGCCTTCGATGAGATGGTGGATTTCGCTTTGGTGGAAGTCGACTTCAACGATCCGACTACGACGCGCGGCGAGGACGTCGCGCCTTAGCAATCGCTAAACCAACTCCGAGAGGTTATTGACCACGCCGAGCACGATGAACGACCACGAGGGTCTATTTCCTGCGAGCAAGCGAAGAACAAGCAAGAAACTAAGATTGCAATCTGGATATTGCGAATATAAGATGAAAGCTTTATTGATCAAGGTGGGGTTACTGTGGCGCCTTTGTGCAGTCGTTGAACACAAAGCGAAATCTGCGAAGTTGCAGCTATGGAGAACTTTTGATCTAAACAAAACCCAAAGTCTAAACGGTGCCCTAAGGGCTGTATATATGGAGGAAGAGGGGGTGAATTTCGTGGCCCTTGGTAGAGGGGTCCGAAACTAACCCTATCTCTTGTTTCCCCACACATACAGACTCTAAAAATAGCCTATACTTATGTATTTCAAAATTACATGGGTCTGGCCCAATAATAAGGTGACGCAGCACCTAAAATAGCCTCTGGACGAAATTTATGAAGTGGCATCTTGTATATTTCGTCCAAGGCTTCATGCAGTCATTATGGTGGCTTCAAAGTCCTGAAATCATCACTTGTAACTCCGTTCTTGTCCCCCTTGCGCATGCCATCATCTCCATGCTTGTTCTTGCTCCAATGTTCATCCTTCTCCAAGCTAGGCCCTTCATTTGTAAGCAAAACAAATGTATCCAATTTAGGCAGCATCATATTCTCATGAACATTAGAATCATTACCAAGAAACGAAACTACCTGGTAATTTAGTTGGCGTGCGCGAGCTCTTGTAATTGGTCCAATATGTATAGCAGCAGGGGCTGTGGGTGTAACAATGGTATTGATGTCCTCATCACTTTCTATCCCAAGTATGCTATGTATGTATGGTTCCCGGTGTTTCTCTCAAGCAAGATATCATATGATGTAGATTTGACAATCTTATGTGCAATGGGGTATGATGCTATGCCACTTGCTCACGAGCTCTTTGCTCTCTTTTTGCTTAAAAGCTTTTTTTTCTCTCTATGGCCAATTTGCACAATGCACAAACCAAGATAGCAATTGTGTATATGCGGGAACAAACTTGATGCACAATGGATGATATGATACCAAGATGATATGGTATGTATGCAAGGGATGGTGGATCACTAATGTGCACAAGTAACGTTGCCGGCTATACTCAAATGGCTAGTCTCGATAGATAAGTGCGCAAAATGGGCTAGGGGTTAACAATGCAATTGCAAGGGTATATACAAAGGTGTCGTCGAGGTTACCGTCCTTTGCGATGATGAGTGGCGGTGTTCTTGGTGTAGATACCAAGATGATGGGGACTCGTCCCTAAGTAGCCGAAACACCTTAGGAAACGGGAAAACCGCAAACTCAAAATCTCAAATGACAAATGTCAAAATGGTGGTAGCGGAAAGCGGTGGTGGTGTTGCACTAGGCAATGCGGACGGAATGATGGGCTATACACGAGTCGGAGTTGAAGTTGCCATCCCTAAGTAGCCGAAACACCTTAGGAGACACAAGCCACAACTCGAACAAGCTCAAACAACAATTGGGTTAAGTTGGGTTGTCGGAAGTGTATGGTGGGAAGGTTATGTGGAAGTGGTGGTGGTGGTGGTTTATGAAGAAGCAACCGTCCCTAAGTAGCCGAAACACCTTAGGAGACTCTAGTCACAACTCAAACAACCACATATGCAATGGGGAACAAAATGGGTTAGGTTGCGGAAGTCGGTGGTGGTAATGCGGATGATATGGTGGAGGGCCTAGGCAAACTTGCCAAATTTCAGAAAATATGATGGAGTCAAATGAGGTTGGTGGTATTTTTGTGGGATGGGGGATGTCAAGAGCTTCAAAACGAGCTAAAGAACGTCGAAAACGGACTCCGGATGAATTAGTTATGGCCGAAACAAGAATTCAGCCGAGTCAGTGTCAGTGGTAACCGGACATCCGGGTGGAGGTCCAGCTCATCCGGGCTATGTCCGGATGATCCGGGAGGACATCCGGATGATCCGGGTTCGTCAGCTCCGGTTCGGGAAATCGGGCGCGTGGGTTATCCGGACGTCCGGGGGGGCGTCCAGCTGATCAGGGCTTGGACCGGATGATCCGGGAGAAGGTCCGGATGATCCGGGCAAGCCAATCCGCTCGGGATTTGCTCTCGGGGGCGAATTTTTGGGCGGAAATGGATGATTTTCGGGCAAAATTTGAGGATTTCGTGGATGGAAGGTGGGAAACTTGGGAGATGCTAGATCCACTTGAAACCAAGCAAATCCATGGATCAAAATCAACAAAACATCATCAAACCAACAAATCACAAAAAAATTTAGGGCTATTTTTGGTGGGGATTTTCGGATTTAGGACGAAAACAACAAAATCAAGCTAGAAAACACGGGGTAGGGGCTCCAAAAACGTGATCAACGTGGCTCATGATACCATATGATGTAGGGTGGAACCCTAATTCGTCGATCTTTCACGTTTGGAGGGGATCCTACGGAGGAAACACGAAGAACACGCGAAAGCACAAGGAGAAACACGGGGAAAACGAGAGAGAATCACTCAACCAACAAGGAATCGATCACACAAGTGCTAGATCAACATACACATAAGAGATCCACAAGATACATGGTCAACAAAGGTAAGGATACAACGGAACCATTCATCTCCGGAGGAGGCCTTGAATCCACGAGGGATCTTCCGTAAAGGGTCTTGCATCAGAGGATCTTCTCCTAGGTGGAGGCGCGGTCTCTCACGAGGAGGAGATCCGATAGATGAGCGTAGCTCTATCTCTAACATGAGCTAAATCAACGCTAACCCTCAAAGTGGGGAGGAGGAGGTCTATTTATAGTGCTAAGCCACGAAGGGGTAAGTGAGGGGCGAAGGGGTACACGGGCCTCGGCCCAAGCCCAAGCCTGGCGGGTCCGGATGATCCGGATGGTGGCCCGGATGATCCGGGTGTCGGGGGTCCGGATGATCCGGGCGACCGTCCGGATGATCCGGCTTCGTCGGGGGGGCTTCTGTTGTCTTCGGCGTCTTTACCCGGATGATCCGGGGTAGGGTCCGGATGATCCGGCTGGGCCCGGATGATCCGGACGGCGGCCCGGACGTCCGGGCTGATTCCAGCAGCCGCTTCGTCTTCTTCTTCTCCTTTCTTCCGTCTTCTCTTCCATGCTTGGCCTTGGTCCTTGGATTCTCCATGGTCATCTCGGTTGTACCTGAGTGTATGCAAGGTCCATGCATGAGGTAGTAGCCGTGTCTCATATGCGGAAAGTGACGGTTCGAAGAGGAGTGAATTCACCTTGTGTCCAATGGCGTATGTTCGAGGTCTCGTCATATGTCCTCTTGGGGCTTGGAGAGTAGTCGGAGTGTACATGGGGATGAACGTGGGATGCTCCGCATCAAAGTGCCCGTGCAAGCTACATCAAGAAGATGCATGAAGATACAAGAAACACCATCGAGCGCCAAGTACAACGACTAGCAACCAAGCTCAACATCAACAAGCAACCCATGATCTTCAACATAGGCGATCTCGGATGGCTACACCTTCGCAAGGAACGCTTCCCCAACGAACGCAAGTCCAAACTTCTACCTCGAGCCGATGGACCCTTCAAGGTGTTAGCACGCTACAACAACAACGCCTACAAGCTCGACCTACCAAGCGACAAGTACAACGTGAGCGACACCTTCAACGTCAAAGTCCTCTCGCCTTTCCATGGTGATGAAGATCTAGATCCGAGGTCGGATCCTTTCGAAGGGAGGGGATATGATGCGGAGCATCCTTCCATCATCCCCATGGACTCTACATCAACACCTACAACACCACAAGGACCGATGACTCGAGCACGTGCAAGAGCTCTTGAAACCGAGGTGACATCACTCCTTTCACAACTCTCTTTCGATTCACATGAGACATGGTTACTACCTCAAACGGAAACTCTATGCATACTCAGGCACCAAGGAGTCGACCATGAAGAGGCTAGGAAGCAAGGAGAATCGAAGCGGAAGACATATCTGTGAGAGGAGAAGGCAACCAGGACCAGAGAGGCCGGACGATCCGGACGGAGGCCCGGACGATCCGGACAGAGCCCGGATGATCCGGACCCCGGTCCGGACAATCCGGCTAAATCGACCGAAGGCAACAGAACATCCACGCTGAAGCCGGATCATCCGGACCCCGGCCCGGATCATCCGGATCCCGCCCGGACATCCGGACCACCAGCCAGACGTCCGGCCCTGCGCCGTCACCAGCAGAGCACCCGGACCATCCGGGCCCCCACCCGGATCATCCGGACCAGCCCGGATCATCCGGACCGTCACCCGGATCATCCGGCCAGCGCCTGCGCGCGCGTGTTGGGCTGAGCCCATGTACCCCTTCGCCTCAGACTCTATATATAGGACCCCTTCTCCTCACTTTGAGACTTAGCATTGGATTAGCTCATATTTGTGTGTGAGAGCCTTTGCTCATCCACCGGTACTTCTCCACGGAGATCAGGACCTCCATCTAGGAGAGGATCCATCGGATTCAAGACCCCTATAAGGGAAGATCCCCTCGTGGATTCAAGACCTCCTCCGGGAGAAGAACGGCTACCTTTGTATCTTTCCTTTGTTGATTTTGGACCATGTATCACTCGTGCGTCGATGATCTAGACCTTGTGTGATTGATCTCTTGTCGGTTGAGTGTCTCTCTCGTTCTTCCCCGTGATTTCCTCGTGTTCTTCCGCGCGTTCTTCGTGTTCCCTCCGTAGGATCCACTCCAAACGTGAAAGATCGACGAATTAGGGTTCCACCCTACATCAGAAGGAGTTCACCTTTAGTAGATTCTCGCAAATGTTGGTGTTGCACATCGTGTATGTGATGAGGACATGACTACCTTGGATAAGACAAAAAATATTGCATACATGCATATTTGTCAGGTGATTTCTAGTGCAAACTATTCAATAATATATTTATGTTATCCAGAACAAAAATACTTCACATACTTTTGTGTTTTGTCTAATTGCAGGTGTATGGGACATTTGTACAATCCACATATGAAGATAAGGGAAAAGGAGAAGTTTAGGTGCTGTTCAAAAAGTCTTCTCACGTCACTTTTGGGCCAAGAGAAGATAGAGTCCAAGTCTCTCACGTTCTGGATTCAAATTCGGACTGCACATACATACCTGACTCAAAACGCCAACAACTTTTTCATACGGACTCCGAATTGGGTGATTCTTTTTTTGTTGAAAAGTAGATTTCATGCTCTTTTCAGCACAATTGGAATCAGATTAAAATCCGTCCGGAGCGTTGAGTTATGGACGAAAGAATCTGACGCTGCACTAGAATCCGAGTCAAACTACAAGTCCAAAGGTGTTACGTCACCTCCACTTGGGCCCATTGGCCTTGTACGACCTAGGGTTAGTTTTAGGCTGCCTTGGGACGTCCTCCCACCTCCTTGGCAGCCACCCCTTGCTCCTATATAAGTAGATCCATCTAGTAGCTTTTCCCTTGGGATTTGTTTAGTTAAAAGTTAGCCATTGCAACTTCGTGTACTTTGTTTGTGTCCAACGACCAGACCAAGACCGCTTACGGATCCCCACCTTTATTAATACTTCATACATACTCGCAATATTCAGATTGCTTTTATCATATTCTTACTTGTTCTTCGATTGCTTGCAGGAATAGACCTTCGTGGTCAGGTTGATTGTGTTCCGGCGTGGTCAATAACCTCTCGGAGTTGGTTTAGCGATTGCTAAGGCGCAACGTCGTGCACGTTTGTAGTCGGATCGTCAAAGTCGTCTCCACCAAATCGATAGTTATCATCTCATCGAAAGATCGGGACACCTCCGCCTCTATCAAGTGGTATCAGTTTTCAGGTTGCTCGGTGAGATTTTACAGTTTTCATAGTTTAGATCGCATCATCATTCATACCTATAGTCCATGAAAAAGCCACAAAAAGTTAGATCTGTTCATCCTTTATCCAAGCCGATCGAGCCTTTGCAATTTTCTATTCGTTGCTTGCATAGTTGAATTATCGGTTGCATCGTCGTGTCGGTTGCTGGTCTTAGTGTCTAGTTCCTTTAGAGTTTGAGTTCTGTTCACATTAGTCACGCCGCCGCTGCATCATTATCCTTCCGTTGTCCACCATCCCATCTATTAATTTCCACCACGTGCTCTGCGCTGTTCATTGTCATAATCATAGTTGAGGTCATTCACATCTTCGCTTTGATCCAATCTGCATCTTATCTAGTTTGTCTTGGAAAGAGGAGAAAAAAGAGAGGAAAAAAGAGAAAAAAGGAAAAAAAAAGAGAGAAAAAAAAAAAAAAAGCGTGAGAAAAAAAAGAGAAGAAAAAAAACGGATCTATCTAGAATCAATCTCGTACCTGAATTCGGATTGGAATCTGTTTTATGACTGTTCAGTAAAACAGGTGTATCTTCCTCATACGAAGTCCATTTTGGCCCCGTGAGTACTCAAATTGAAGCTAGCAACGAGCCGCATCTAAATAGTTGCAGAAGCTAGTTCATTATTTGAAACCTCAAAATCGGCTTCTAAATAGGTCTTTTTGCCCTCTGAAGTTAGTGAACACAGCTTGTTCCAATTTTTCAGGCCAGTTTTAGAATTCTTTGAATCCTCATATCAACTCGGAATTGAGTGATTCTTTTTGCATTGGAAAGCTTGAGTTAGTGGCATTCTTTGAAAGAATTTATCAGAAAATTGGCTCAAACTTTTCAAGAGGAAAGTTGGAGAGAGAGTTGTTGTATGTCCTGGTTGGTAGTTGTTTTTCATCATTATCTTCACTACCGTTGTGATCTTCACTTCTATCTTGCTGTCAAGAGCTACTTAGTATCCTTCATTGATGCTAGTTGTGCTACGCCGTGACCTCATTAGTGTTCTAGGCTCGCGTCTCTAGTCCGGTCTAGCCTAGGACCAGCACAGTACCGTCGTTGAGCGTTTATTCAACATTGCATCTTTGAATTGATTATTGCTATATTTTTGCTACCATATATAGCCAACCCAGCTCCACATATTTCTACCTTGTGTATATGAACGTCCCCCTGGCAATCGCTTTACTCAATATTCGGAGTTACTTGACACCGCTCGTTGCCGATCACCGCCTGCTGCATGGTAAGAACTTGTAAGACATTGATATTTGCTTTACTGTGAGCGTTTTACCACCACATCCTAGTAGTTATAGGAACATTAGTTTTGGATTTTGTTTCTTGTTCTACTAATCATGATAGGATCCAGAGTCAATTCATGGGCTTTGTCGATCGCGGGAGACATGCCACCACCTATGCAAATACCACAACCGTCACGAGAGGTGCACAAACATCCAAATGCACATGATCAGGTTCATGTTTCTATACCACCATTTAATGGCCGTTTTAGACCTGCTTTATATATTGAATGGGAGTTAGACATAAATAATATATTTGCTTCCCATAATTTTGATGAGCGTAAAAAGTTACGGTTGCGGTTGGTTCTTTCACTGGTTATGCTCTAGTTTGGTGGAGTGAATATTGTCGGTTACACCATAATTATGTACCTAGTACTTGGGATGATTTAAAACATGTCATGAGAGATAGATTAAATCGATGTTTATTATACTCGTGGCATGATTAAAAACTGGAACATTTAAAACAAGATAGTGACACCGTAACAAAATATTATGATGATTTACAAACTACCTTGTTGCACTCATTTTTAGAAGAAAGTGAAGAAGATTTTATGGATAGATTTTGGGGAGGATTAAACCTTAATATTCAGGAGATACTAATTCATGAAGAGTGTTATCCTATGGACCAGTTGTTTCGTCTTGCTTGCAAAGCTGAACAGGAAATAAAACGACGTATTGCCCACAAGGAGAACAAGCGCACGGTGCACATTCCAACTGTTGATACAGATGTTTATTCAACTACTAGGCGTACTATGACAACCACATCCGTTGTTGCGAGGACTACATCATCTCCACCATGTGACACATCACCATCGAGAGTGCCTGCATCATCTGAGTTGACTATTAGAGGTAATGACAAAGGTACAGATTTTCCACTTTTACATGAGAATGATGCATGCCTAGTTAACTTGAATACATCATGTGTTGAGCTACCCACTACTTTGATCACACCACCTATTTTAGAGGATTATATTGATAATTTGACTTTGCCATGTGATCAAACAACTGAAATACCAACAATTTTGAGAGCACCCGTTGAATTAACTGTTGATGCAAAAGAATCAATGTTTAATCATTTTGATATGACCTCTAATCTTGGTGATGATTCTGTGTCGAATGACCCATTGCATGTTTGCTTATCTAAGCATGTTGTAGCATGTAAATTTGATTCAAATAAGGTTTATTCACCAATGTTGGGATGGTTTAATGATGAACATTGTCAATCTTTTGAAATAAATAAGAGCTTCACTTCTATGTGCAAACTGAGTTGCAATATTTTCATGCCTTCTAGTTCTTGTGCTAATTTGTTGGCTTTAGATTTTATGAACTATGCAAGTTACTCATCTATTCATGTGTCATATATGCAAAAATCAAGGGAAGTTAAAATTGATGACGTATACATATACAACATGTACACCTTGTCTCTTTTGTTAGCCACATTTCAGATTAAGCAACGCCGAGGACGGCTTTGTTTTCAAAAAGGGGAGGATGATGAGGACATGACTACCTTGGATAAGACCAAAAATATTGCATACATGCATATTTGTCAGGTGATTTCTAGTGCAAACTATTCAATAATATATTTATGTTATTCAGAACAAAAATACTTCACATACTTTTGTGTTTTGTCTAATTGCAGGTGTATGGGACATTTTTACAATCCACATATGAAGATAAGGGAAAAGGAGAAGTTTAGGTGCTGTTCAAAAAGTCTTCTCACGTCACTTTTGGGCCAAGAGAAGATAGAGTCCAAGTCTCTCACGTTCTGGATTCAAATTCGGACTGCACATACATACCTGACTCAAAACGCCAACAACTTTTTCATACGGACTCCGAATTGGGTGATTCTTTTTTTGTTGGAAAGTAGATTTCATGCTCTTTTCAGCACAATTGGAATCACCTTAAAATCCATCCGGAGCGTTGAGTTATGGACGAAAGAATCGGACGCTGCACCAGAATCCGAGTCAAACTACAAGTCCAAAGGTGTTACGTCACCTCCACTTGGGCCCATTGGCCTTGTACGACCTAGGGTTAGTTTTAGGCTGCCTTGGGACGTCCTCCCACCTCCTTGGCCGCCACCCCTTGCTCCCATATAAGTAGATCCATCTAGTAGCTTTTCCCTTGGGATTTGTTTAGTTAAAAGTTAGCCATTGCAACTTCGTGTACTTCGTTTGTGTCCAACGACCAGACCAAGACCGCTTACGGATCCCCACCTTTATTAATACTTCATACATACTCGCAATATTCAGATTGCTTTTATCATATTCTTACTTGTTCTTCGATTGCTTGCAGGAATAGACCTTCGTGGTCAGGTTGATTGTGCTCCGGCGTGGTCAATAACCTCTCGGAGTTGGTTTAGCGATTGCTAAGGCGCAACGTCGTGCACGTTTGTAGTCGGATCGTCAAAGTCGTCTCCACCAAATCGATAGTTATCATCTCATCGAAAGATCGGGACACCTCCGCCTCTATCAGTATGCCTTCGCATGACCAAGTTGTCGCATAACGGCGTCGCCTTGTGAAACCTCCAAAATGAAAAAACATGACAAACACTCGGAAAAACAAATGAGGTTAGCGGAAATGCAAAACCTATCATTCGAGTGGTAAGATACCCAACAAGTGTATGCATCATGCTCATCATAAGAAAGTACAAGGGAGCGTGTCATAGTATGGAGGCATATTATGCGAGAACAACCAAGTGCAATAGGCTCAATCAAACAAGCATGCATCACAAGTGAAGTGTCCAAGTCTCCAAGATCAATAAGCATAGTATGGTTGCACTCAATACAAGGTGATATGAGAGATGCAACTAATGGAGACAAGAGACAATGCTCAAGACAAATCAAGTGAGAGGCATGAACATATATGTCATCAACCCAAGAAAGCGAGTAAGAGTGGAACATGGGTGATGCAACTCATGCATTTTTAAAATCAATTCAGCACATTCTTTAGCATCAAAATTAACCTTCTCCGAAGATGGAAGAGGCAACAAATCAATAGGTGCACGAGGTAGGAAACCATACACAACTTCAAAAGGGCACATCTTAGTAGTAGAATGCAATGAACGATTATAAGCAAATTCAATATGAGGCAAGCATTCCTCCCACATTTTCTTATTATTCTTTAGAACAGCCCTAAGCATAGTAGACAATGTTCTATTAACTACTTCAGTTTGTCCATCAGTTTGGGGGTGACAAATAGTACTAAAGAGCAGTTTAGTCCCCAACTTAGCCCATAAACATCTCCAAAAGTGGCTAAGAAATTTAGTATCATGATCTGAAACAATAGTATTTGGCACACCATGCAAGCGAATAATTTCATGAAAGAACAAATCGGCAACATTAACAGCATCATCGCTTTTATGACATGGTATAAAGTGTGCCATTTTCGAGAATCTATCCACGACAACAAATATGCTATCCCTCCCCTTCTTTGTTCTAGGTAAACCTAAAACAAAGTCCATAGATATATCCTCCCAAGGAACACTAGGTACAGGCAAAGGCATATATAAACCATGAGGATTGAGTCGTGACTTAGCTTTTTGACATGTAGTGCAGCGAGCAATAAAACGCTCAACATCCCGTCTCATCTTTGGCCAAAAGAAATGTGTAGCAAGTCGTCCTCCGTCTTCTTCACGCCAAAGTGTCCCATTAGTCCTCCTCCATCGCCTCTGCAACAACAAAAACGAACGGAGCTAGCTGGAATGCGAGATAGTGGGGTTGTGCTGCTTTCTTGTATCACATTGGAGGTAGCTGCTGATGGAGGTGCTGGTGTAGTGGCGATGAGAGGATGCCGCGGTGTCCATGATGAAAGTCGACCTGCGAGAAAAGTTAGTTCGCGCCAATGCTTGTCGATCCTGCACTTCACGTTCAGCGTTACAAGCAAGATGGAATAAGCGAGTGATATTAGTATACTCCTTATACTCTAGAATGGTCTGAATCTCTCTATTTAATCCACCTATAAAGCGTGCAAGCATAGCTTCATTCTCCTCAACAGTACCACATCTAATCATGCCGGTTTGTATTTCGATAATATTCTTCTACAGAATTTTTCCTTGTCTTAAACGCTGCAATTTTTGAAGCAATTCACGTTGATAATATGGTGGAACCCAACGAGCACGCATAGCAGTTTTCAAAGCAGCCCAAGTAGCGGGAATAGGATATAATCTACAATGTTCGAGACCACCATACACAAGCAAAACTAGTGAAAGCACAAACAACAACAAACAACCCGTCTCTCCTCGGGATATTGTAAACATGTAAAACGTTGTTCAGTTTCTAACTCCCAAGTAAGATATATATCAGGAAGATATCTACCCTCAAATGGTGGAATATTCAATTTCAGTTTAGGAATATGGACATCATCTCGTACCCGAGGTGGTGGTGCAGGCCTACCATTACGAATATATACGAGGTCGACACGGTGGTGGTGGTTTGGTGGCTGCACGTAGTTCTGATTTTGATCAACCTCATCCTCATAATCGCCGCATACTCATCATCCTCCTCGGTACCAGCAGCAGCAGCAGAGCCAAAGAAGCACCAACAACAGAGAGCAGCGGCACCAGAATTTTGTCTGGCTCAATCGGAACATCTGAGCTCGTCCATACTGATTCGGAAGGGCGTAGTTGTTGTTGTTGCAGAGGTGCGATAGGTGCAGCCGGCGGTGGTTGTGGAAAAGCAGCGAGCAATTGATTAAACTTGCTATCAAGCTTTGTTTCAAACGTCTTCTCAATGCCATCTATCTTCTCCTTGGCCTCGTCAAATCTGTTTAGCACATCTTGCACCTGTCCAATCATCATTTGCTGAAACTTATCATGTAGCTGTTTGTTCGTCAGGTTCTCCCAATCAGTCTCATCGGCTTTTGATCCTACCATGGTTAGCAGCAAATAGAAACGCACAAGAATATGATCCTACAGACTACTAAGAAGTGGTGGTGGTGTATCACAAAACCGTCAAGCAAATCTCAAATTCTTACCAGTTCTTACCCAGCAGCAGGTGGTGATCGGCAACCGTTGTAGTCAAAACTCTCAAATCTTGGATATAGTGATTACCAGGAAGAATCAAACGCACGACGTAAATGTATGTGGAGCTGGGAAGGCTTATAATATTGTAGCAAAAAAGGTCAGCAATAATCAATTCAGAGATGCAAAGTTGAATAAACGCTCAACGACGGTACTGTGCTGGTCCTAGGCTAGACCGTGCTAGAGACGCGAGCCTAGAACACTAACAAAATCACGGCGCTGCACGTAAACAAGGGAAAAGCACACTCTAGAATTTTTTTTTCGCTCCTCTTTTTTTCTTGCGCTGCTCTTTTTTTTGCGAAAAATCACTATAATGGCGAGTGTCTCAAAACTCTTCCCAGGTCAAACTGACTGGATGGGCACGAAATTTTTTCGACCAATTTTTTTTTCGATTGCTGGACCCAAAAGCTGAAGCGGGTCAAAAAAACTTTCTATAACGGCGACTGTCTCAATACGCTTAAAAACACCTAAAAATAGGATAACCAGAATTTTTTTTGTCAAATGCGTTTTTGAAAAATTTTGGGCCTAAACGGAGGGTGGTTTCCGGACGGCAAAAGATTGCTGGAATCCGAAACCTACTCAGACAAGGAAACACGAATCGGAAATTAGATGGATCCCGAAAACAAACCTAATATGCAAGGAACTCGGATTGGTGGTGGATATATTGTGGTAGATGGCAGCGGTGGTGATATATGGCAGCGGTGGTGGTATATGGATACGGATTCGAAGCGGTGGCGGATAAGCGGTGGTGGTATATGGATACGGTTGAGCGGTGGCGGATAAGCGGTGGTGGTAGATGGCACGGCGGCGATGATGATCTTGGCGGCGGCATGACAACTTATGACCGAACTCGAAACTCTAAAGACTAGACTCTAAGACCAGCAACTAGACACGACGATGCAACCATAAATTCAACAATGCAAATCTGAAAAAGATTATGCAAAGGCTCAGACTGGTTCGGATAGGATGAACTAACCCTAATTTTTTTGTGGCTTTTTCGTGGACTATAGGTATGAAGAACAGACTCGATCTAAACTAAGAAGAAATGTAAAATCTCACTGAGCAACCTGGAAATCTGATACCACTTGATAGAGGCAAAGGTGTCCCGTATTTCGATGAGATGGTGGATTTCGTTTGGTGGAAGTCGACTTTGACGATCCGACTACGAACGTGCGAGGACGTCGCGCCTTAGCAATCGCTAAACCAACTCCGAGAGGTTATTGACCACGGCGAACACGATTAACGACCACGAAGGTCATTTCCTGCGAGCAAGCGAAGAACAAGCAAAAAATTGAGATTGCAATCTGGATATTGCGAATATAAGATGAAAGCTTTATTGATCAAGGTGGGGTTCTGTGGCGCCTTTATGCAGTCGTTGAACACAAGCGAAATCTGTGAAGTTGCAGCTATGGCGAACTTTTAATCTAAACAAAACCCAAAGTCTAAGCGGTGCCCTAAGGGCTGTATATATGGAGGAAGAGGGGTGAATTTCGTGGCCCTTGGTGGAGGGGTCGAAACTAACCCTATCTCTTGTTTCCCCACATACGGACTCTAAAAATAGCCTATACTTATGTATTTCGAAATTACATGGGCCTGGCCCAATAATAAGGTGACGCAGCACCTAGAATAGCCTCTGGACGAAATTTATGAAGTGGCATCTTGTATATTTCGTCCAAGGCTTCATGCACTCATTATGGTGGCTTCAAAGTCCTGAAATCATCACTTGGAACTCCGTTCTTGTTCCCCTTGCGCATGCCATCATCTCCATGCTTGTTCTTGCTCCAATGTTCATCCTTCTCGAAGCTAGGCCCTTCATTTGTAAGCAAAACAAATGTATCCAATTTAGGCAGCATCATATTCTCCTGAACATTAGAATCATTACCAAGAAAGCGAAAGTACGGTAATTTAGTTGGCGTCTTGTGAGCTCTAGTAATTGGTCCAGTATGTATAGCAGCAGGGGCTGTGGGTGTAACAATGGTATTGATGTCCTCATCACCAGTTGATGCCATGGAAGAAGAAGAGCTCTGTGTAGGCCCGGCAGGTGCGCTCTTGGCAGATAGTGGGGGTTGTGCCTGCTTTCTTGTATCACGGATGGAGGTAGCTGCTGATGGAGGTGCTGGTGTAGTGGAAGTAGAGGATGCATGATAGAGGCAAAGGTGTCCCGTCTTTCGATGAGATGATGGATTTCGCTTTGGTGGAAGTCGACTTTAACGATCCGACTACGAACGTGCGAGGACGTCGCGCCTTAGCAATCGCTAAACCAACTCCGAGAGGTTATTGACCACGCTGAGCACGATCAGCGACCACGAGTGCATTTCCTGCGAGCAAATGAAGAACAAGCAAGAAACTGAGATTGCAATCTGGATATTGCGAATATAAGATGAAAGCTTTATTGATCAAGGTGGGGTTACGTGGCGCCTTTGTGCAGTCGTTGAACACAAGCGAAACGCGAAGTTGCAGCTATGGTGAACTTTAATCTAAACAAAACCCAAAGTCTAAGCAGCGCCCTAAGGGCTGTATATATGGGGAAAAGGAGAATTTCGTGGCCCTTGAAGGTGGGGTCGAAACCAACCCTAACTCTTGTTTCCCCACACATACGGACTCTAAAAATAGCCTATACTTAAGTATTTCGAAATTACATGGGCCTGGCCCAATAATAAGGTGACGCAGCACCTAAAATAGCCTATGGACTAATATTATGAAGTGGCATCTTGTATATTTCGTCCAAGGCTTCATGCACTCCTTATGGTGGCTTCAAAGTCCTGAAATCATCACTTGTAACTCCGTTCTTGATCCCCTTGCGCATGCCATCAACTCCATGCGTGTTCTTGCTCCAATGTTCATCCTTCTCCAAACTAGTACCTTCGTTTGTAAGAAAAACAAATGTATCCAATTTAGGCAGCATCATATTCTCATGAACATTAGAATCATTACCAAGAAACGGAAGTACCTGGTAATTTAATTGGCGTGCGCGAGCTCTAGTAATTGGTCCTGTATATGTAACAGTAGGGGTTGTGGGTGTAACAATGGTATTGATGTCCTCATCATCCTCCCCTTCTTGAAATGAAGTCGTCCTCGACGGAAGCTCATCTTCCTCACCCAAATAAGGCTTCAAATCTGCAATGTTAAAAGTGGGACTAACCCCAAAATCTGCAGGTAGCTCAAGTTTATATGCATTATCATTTATTTTCTCTAACACCTTAAAAGTACCATCAAGACGTGGCATTAGCTTTGATTTGCAAATTAGAAATCTATCTTTACGCAAATGTAACCAAACAAGATCTCCAGTGCAAACACAACATGTTTTCTACCCTTATGTCCAGCAAGTTTATATTTAGCATTCATACGCTCAATGTTTTCCTTAGTTAACACATGCATTTTAAAATCAATTGAGCGTTCTTTAGCATCAAAATTAACCTTCTCCGAAGATGGAAGAAGCAACAAATCAATAGGTGCACGAGGTAGGAAACCATACACAATTTCAAAAGGGCACATCTTAGTAGTAGAATGCAATGAGCGATTATAAGCAAATTCAATATGAGGCCAGCATTCTTCCCACATTTTCTTATTATTCTTCAAAATAGCCCTAAGCATAGTAGACAATGTTCTATTGACTACTTCAGTTTATCCATCGGTTTGGGGATGACAAGTAGTACTAAAAAGCAATTTAGTCCCCAACTTAGCCCATAAACATCTCCAAAAGTGGCTAAGAAATTTAGTATCACGGTGCGAAACAATAGTATTTGGCACACCATGCAAGCGAATAATTTCACGAAAGATCAAATCAGCAACATTAACACATCATCGCTTTTATGACATGGTATAAAGTGTGCCATTTTCGAGAATCTATCCACGACAACAAATATGCTATCCTCCCTTCTTTGTTCGAGGTAAACCTAAAACAAAGTCCATAGATATATCCTCCCAAGGAACACTAGGCACAGGCAAAGGCATATATAAACCATGAGGATTGAGTCGTGACTTAGCTTTTTGACATGTAGTGCAGCGAGCAATAAAACGCTCAACATCCCGTCGCATTTTTGGCCAAAAGAAATGTGTAGCAAGTACGTCCTCCGTCTTCTTCACGCCAAAGTGTCCCATTAGTCCTCCTCCATGCGCCTCCTGCAACAACAAAAGACGAACGGAGCTAGTTGGAATGCAAAGCAGCTCATCCATACTGATTCGGAAGGGGGCGTAGTTGTTGTTGTTGCAGAGGTGCGATAGGTGCAGCCGGCGGTGGTTGTGGAAAACGCGCGAGCAATTGATTAAACTTGCTATCAAGCTTTGTTTCAAACGTCTTCTCAATGCCATCTATCTTCTCCATGGCCTCGTCAAATCTGTTTAGCACATCTTGCACCTGTCCAATCATCATTTGCTGAAATTTATCATGTAGCTGTTTGTTCGTCAGGTTCTCCCAATCAGTCTCATCGGCTTGTGATCCTACCATGGTTAGCAACAAATAGAAACACACAAGAATATGATCCTACAGACTACTAAGAAGTGGTGGTGGTGTATCACAAATGATGAGGACATCAATACCATTGTTACACCCACAGCCCCTACTGTTACATATACGGGACCAATTACTAGAGCTCGCGCACGCCAATTAAATTACCAGGTACTTTCGTTTCTTGGTAATGATTCTAATGTTCATGAGAATATGATGCTGCCTAAATTGGATACATTTGTTTTGCTTACAAATGAAGGGCCTAGCTTGGAGAAGGATGAACATTGGAGCAAGAACACGCATGGAGTTGATGGCATGCTAAGGATCAAACGGAGTTACAAGTGATGATTTCAGGACTTTGAAGCCACCATAAGGAGTGCATGAAGCCTTGGACGAAATATACAAGATGCCACTTCATAATATTCGTCCATAGGCTATTCTAGGTCTTCGTCACCTTATTATTGGGCCAGGCCCATGTAATTTCGAAATACTTAAGTATAGGCTATTTTAGAGTCCGTATGTGTGGGGAAACAAGAGTTAGGGTTGGTTTGGACCCCACCCTCAAGGGCCACGAAATTCCTCCTTTTCCCCCATATATATAGCCCATAGCGCGTCGTTTAGACTTTGGGTTTTGTTTAGATAAAAGTTCGCCATAGCTGCAACCGCGTGCCGTTTGTGTTCAACGACTGGACAAAGCGTCACAGAACCCCACCTTGATCAATAAAGCTTTCATCTTATATTCGCAATATCCAGATTGCAATCTCAGTTTCTTGCTTGTTCTTCGTTTGCTCGCAGGAAACAGACCCTCATGGTCAGGTTGATCATGCTCCGGCGTGGTCAATAACCTCTCGGAGTTGGTTTAGCGATTGCTAAGGCGCGACGTCCTCCCACGTTCGTAGTCGGATCGTCAAAGTCGAATTCCACCAAAGCGAAATTCACCATCTCATCGAAAGACGGGACACCTTTGCCTCTATCAACAAACCCGTCAAGCAAATCTCAAATTCTTACCAGTTCTTACCCAGCAGCAGGTGGTGATCGGCAACCGTTGTAGTCAAAACTCTCAAAGCTTGGATATAGCGATTACGGGAAGAATCAAGCGCACGACGTAGATGTATGTGGAGCTGGGAAGGCTTATAATATGGTAGCAAAAAGGTCGACAATAATCAATTCAGAGATGCAAAGTTGAATAAGCGCTCAACGACAGTCTTGTCTTTGGTCCTAGGCTAGACCGTGCTAGAGACGCGAGCCTAGAACACTAACAAAATCACGGCGCTGCGTAAACAAGGGAAAAGCACACTCTGGAATTTTTTTTCGCTCCTCTTTTTTTGCGCTGCTTTTTTTTTGCCAAAAACCACTATAATGGCGAGTGTCTCAAAACTCTTCCCGAGTCAAAGCGACAGGATGGGCACGAAATTTTTTGACCAATTTTTTTTTTTGCTGGACCCAAAAGCTGAAGCAGGTCAAAAACTTTCTATAACGGCGACTGTCTCAATACGCTTAAAAACACCTAAAAATAGGATAGCCAGAAATTTTTTTGTCAATTGCGTTTTCGGAAAATTTTGGGCCTAAACGGAGGGTGGTTTCCGGACGGCAAAAGATTGCTGGAATCCGAAACCTACTCAGACAAGGAAACACGAATCGGAAATTAGATGGATCCCGAAAACAAACCTAATATGCAAGGAACTCAGATTGGTGGTGGATATATGGTGGTAGATGGCAGCGGTGGTGATATATGGCAGCGGTGGTGGTATATGGATACGGATTCGAAGAGGTGACGGATAAGCGGTGGTGGTATATGGATACGGATTCGAAGCGGTGGCGGATAAGCGGTGGTGGTAGATGGCACGGCGATGATGATGGTGCGGCGGCGGCATGACAACTTATGACCAGAACTCGAAACTCTAAAAGACTAGACTCTAAGACCAGCAACTAGACAAGACGATGCAACCACAAATTCAACAATGCAAATCTGAGAAAAGATTATGCAAAGGCTCGGACTGGTTGGATAGGATGAACTAACCCTAATTTTTTTTGTGGCTTTTTCGTGGACTATAGGTATGAAGAATAGACTCAATCTAAACTACGAAAAACTGTAAAATCTCACCGAGCAACCTGGAAATCTAATACCACTTGATAGAGGCAAAGGTGTCCCGTCTTTCGATGAGATGGTGGATTTCGCTTTGGTGGAAGTCGACTTTGACGATCGACTACGAACGTCTTGCGGACGTCGCGCCTTAGCAATCGCTAAACCAACTCCGAGAGGTTATTGACCACGCGAAGCACGATCAACTGACCACGAAGGTCTGTTTCCTGCGAGCAAGCGAAGAACAAGCATGAAACTGAGATTGCAATCTGGATATTGCGAATATAAGATGAAAACTTTATTGATCAAGGTGGGGTTACTGTGGCGCCTTTGTGCAGTCGTTGAACACAAGCGAAATGCGTGAAGTTGCAGCTATGGCGAACTTTTAATCTAAAAAACCCAAAGTCTAAGCGATGCCCTAAGGGCTGTATATATGGAGGAAGAGGGTTGAATTTCGTGGCCCTTGGTGGAGTGGTCGAAACTAACCCTATCTCTTGTTTCCCCACACATACGGACTCTAAAAATAGCCTATACTTATGTATTTCGAAATTACATGGGCCTGGCCCAATAATAAGGTGACGCAGCACCTAGAATAGCCTCTGGGCGAAATTTATGAAGTGGCATCTTGTATATTTCGTCCAAGGCTTCATGCACTCATTATGGTGGCTTCAAAGTCCTGAAATCATCACTTGTAACTCCGTTCTTGTTCCCCTTGCGCATGCCATCATCTCCATGCTTGTGCTTGCTCCAATGTTCATCCTTCTCCAAGCTAGGCCCTTCATTTCTAAGCAAAACAAATGTATCCAATTTAGGCAGCATCATATTCTCATGACCGTTAGAATCATTACCAAGAAACGAAAGTACCTGGTAATTTAGTTGGCGTGCGCGAGCTCTAGTAATTGGTCCAGTATGTGATGTAGGGTGGAACCCTAATTCGTCGATCTTTCACGTTTGGAGGGGATCCTACGGAGGAAACACGAAGAACACGCGGAAGCACAAGGGGAAACACGGGGAAAACGAGAGAGAATCACGCAACCAACAAGGAATCGATCACACAAGTGCTAGATCAACATACACACATGAGATCCACAAGATACATAGTCAACTAGGGTAAGGATACAAAGGGACCGTTCATCTCCAAGAGGAGGCCTTGATGTTCTTCCCTAGGTAGGGGTCTTGAATCCCAAGGGATCTTCTCAGGAGGTCTGATCTCGAGGAGAAGTAACCGAGTGAATGAGCAAAGGCTCTCACACAAATATGAGCTAATCCAATGCTAAGTCTCAAAGTGAGGAGAGGGGGTCCTATTTATAGACTAGGGGGCGAAGGGGTACATGTGATGCGGAGCATCCTTCCATCATCCCCATGGACTCTACATCAACACCTACAACACCACAAGGACCGATGACTCGAGCACGTGCAAGAGCTCTTGAAACCGAGGTGACATCAATCCTCTCACAACTCTCCTTCGATTCACATGAGACATGGTTACTACCTCAAACGGAAACTCTATGCATACTCAGGCACCAAGGAGTCGACCATGAAGAGGCTAGGAAGCAAGGAGAATCGGAAGCGGAAGACATACGCGAAGACGGAGAAGAGAAAGCAACCAGGACCAGGGAGGCCGGACGATCCGGACAGTGCCCGGATGATCCAGACCCCGGTCCGGACGATCCGGCTACAGCGACCGAAGGCAACAGAACCTCCCTCCCGAAGCCGGATCATCCGGACCCCGGCCCGGATCATCCGGACCCCGCCCGGACGTCCGGACCCTCAGCCGGACATCCGGCCCGTCGCCGTCACCAGCCGAGCACCCGGACCATCCGGGTCCCCGCCCGGACCATCCGGACCAGCCCGGATCATCCGGACCGTCTTCCGGATCATCCGGCCAGCGCCTGCGTGCGCGTGTTGGGCTGAGCCCATGTACCCCTTCGCCCCAGACTCTATATATAGGACCCCCTCTCCTCACTTTGAGACTTAGCATTGGATTAGCTCATATTTGTGTGTGAGAGCCTTTGCTCATCCACCGGTACTTCTCCACGGAGATCAGGACCTCCGTCTAGGAGAAGATCCATCGGATTCAAGACCCCTCTAAGGGAAGATCCCCTCGTGGATTCAAGACCTCCTCCGGGAGAAGAACGACTACCTTTGTATCTTTCCTTTGTTGATTTTGGACCATGTATCACTCGTAGCCGATGATCTAGACCTTGTGTGATTGATCTCTTGTCGGTTGAGTGTCTCTCTTGTTCTTCCCGTGATTTCCTCTCGTTCTTCCGCGTTCTTGAGTTCCTCCGTAGGATCCCTCCAAACGTGAAAGATCGATTTAATTAGGGTTCCACCCTACATCATATGGTATCATGAGCCACGTTGATCACGTTTTGGAGCCCCTACCTCGTGATTTCTAGCTTGATTTTGTTGTTTTCGTCCTAAAAACCCGAAAATCCCCACAAAAATACCCCCAAATTTTTTTGTGATTTGTTAGTTTTGATGATGTTTTGTTGTTTTTGATCCGTGGATTCGTTGTGTAACTCGTGGATCTTGTGTTTCCCACCTTCTCCCCTCGAAATCCACCTAAAATCCCGAAATCGTCAAATTCCACCCCATTTTGAGTTCTTCCGAGCCATTCCGTGCGTGGTTGACCTGCCCGGATCATCCGGACCAAGTCCCGGATCATCCGGACTCGCCCGGATCATCCGGCTCCTGGCCCGGATCATCCGGCTTCCTCTGCCGAAACTGCAGATTCTGCAGCCCATATCCACCACCACCACCTTCCACACACATATACACCTTCCCCACCCTATCCACCACCATTTCCACTTGCCAAACCCCAAGACTCAACCTCCGTACTACCATTCGATTTTGAGTTCGACAATTTGAGTGAGATTTCCGTGTCCTCTTGTGTTTCGGCTATCTAGGCGCGGTGTGACATCAACAACAAACGCTCATTTTGGTCGGCTACTCATCTTCGCCACTGGACGGTAACATCGGCGACATCTTTGTCATACCTTGCAATTGCATTGATAACCATCATATACCATCTTTTGCGTTGCTTACCCACCGAGACTAGCCATTGAGTATTGCCGCAGCGTGACTTGTGCACATTAGTTGCATACACCATATCATACATACAATCGAGGTGCATATCTCAAAATCAACTTGTGTGTCACAAAGTTGTCATCGCATGCACAATTGCTATCTTAGTTAAGTCAAGTTTGCATAAGAAAAGAGATCAAAAGAAAAGAGCCACTCAAGCTTTTAAGCAAAGAGGAAAGATAAGCAAAGAGCTTATAAGCAACAAGCATAGCATCATACAACATTAAGATTGTCATATAAGATCATCTTGGATCATTGCACGAAATACCATACATACTGATATACTTGGGATAGAGATCGTTGCATTTTCGCCTAGTAGGTTGTGCACAAGCTCCGTATCCGCCTATTGTGCAATCGTGCTAGCGTCTCTCTAGTATTGTGCAACAAGAGCATTTTCGTGGATTCCACATTTTGGCTCACTTTTGGTTTGCACAATCCCATTTATCTATTTGCGTGTGTGTTTCCGTGTACCACTACTTGCTTGGTCTACTTGTTGCATATGCAAATTTGCGAATCTTCTTCAACATTTTTGAGTCAAGCTAACAATTGCAATCAATTTTGAGCCACCATCCTAACCAAGCTCCACCAAAGGCTTTTACTTGTGTAGGCGTGAGAATCGACAAGGATCGGTACCAATAGTGCTATTTCATTGTCCGCATTTGAGTGAACTTGATTCATCTTCAACTTCGGTCAAAGGTACATTGGTATTCATTCTTCTCCTTCTTCCACTCACAATTTGCTTGAAATGATGGATAGGCCAAGTTCTTCTACAAATCCTCTCTTCATCGAGCAAGACGACGACATGTCATCATCGTCACCAAGAGCCACCTCTTTGGCGCAGAACGAGCTCTCCATCAAGAGCAACAAGCATTGAGCGACGCGCCGACAACCTCTCCACCGACTTGCGACTCTCGAGAAAGCGTACGAGATTACTTCGACAACAAACTCGGCGCACAAGAAAGAGAACGATGCAAGAATGGGCGAGATCCGCGCCTTGTTGGTGAACCGCGTACTTCTACCTCTTCACACTCAAGGCGGAGCCACTCAAGTCGCCACTCCGGCGACTCCTTCTCCGACACAAGTACACCGTCATCGAACATTCTTCGTCGAGCCGCGCGTCAAGACCGTCATGCATCTCGCAAGCCGCTACACAACAAGAATCTCCAAGAGCAAGTTGATGAAGAAGTTCCTCGTCGTCAATCGAGCCAAATGGCGTTTGCTCAAGCTCAAGAACGACAACGTCTTCGTCACCAGCAAGAACAAGAACGAGCCCGCCTACACCAAGAACAACAAGACGCCGAAGCTCAACGTCTTCAACAACAACAACGAGAAGAACAAGCTCTTGAGGCGGAACGCGCCCTTCAAGCATCAACTCGAGCTCTCGCCAACCGCAATCGCGAACGGCGCAATCAAGAGGAAGCCCTTCGAGAAGAAATACAAGAGAGGAACTACCATCCACGTACGCAACGTCAAGCCCAACAAGCTCCTCCACAAGCTAATCAAGCTCAACCTCAATCTCAAGGTCAACAAGAGCAAGTTGATCATGGACTTCCTCCTCACCAAGAGCAACATGAGGATGATTACCCTCTACGTCAAGAACGTCATCATCAACATCGACCTCAAAACAATGAAGAACATCGCTATGGCAAGCTCAAGTTCACAATGCCCAAGTTCAATGGAACCAATGATCCCGAAGAGTACCTCTCATGGGCATTGAAGGTCGACAAAATCTTTCGTTTGCACAACTATGAGGAAGAGAAGAAGATCGCTATGGCATCACTTGAGTTCCAAGACTATGTGCTCATATGGTGGGAACAAGTCCTTGGCGCCGACAAGCAAGAGGTGAACCTCCAATCACCACTTGGGCTCAAATGAAGGATGTCATGCGAGCACGTTTGTGCCCACCTACTACAACCGTGATCTCTTCAAGAAGCTACAACTCCTCAAGCAAGGAACAAAGAGTGTTGAAGAATACTACAAAGAGATGGAGATTGCCATGATTCGAGCCAATGTCAAGGAAGATGACGAGCAAACAATGGAATGATTCTTGAATGGACTCAACCATCCCATCAAGAAGATTGCCGACTTCAACCCTACTCCAACCTCATTGAGCTCGTGCATCAAGCTACAAAGGCGGAGCGACAAGTGCAAGATGACTTCAAATGCGCCAAGTACTCATCCAAGACATCTGGCCTCTCCAACAACCAAGCTTCAACAACTACTCCAACTTCGACATCAACCAAGCCTTTTCCAAGCAACGACGACAAGTCAAGTTACAAGAAAACTTCGACAAGTTCAAGTCGTCCTCCTCCTACTACGAGCAACTCCAAGCCGCGTGCTTCATCATCTACTCCAACCGATGAGACCGTCAAAACAAGCTCCTTCAAGTGTTTTACTTGCGGCGGCCGAGGCCACAAGTCATATGAATGCACCAACAAGCGTACCATGATACTCAACGACGATGGCACCTACGACTCAATGAGTGAAGATGAAATGGACGCTATTGAGCAAGTGGCCATGCACCGGCGCATCAACGAGGATGAAGATGATCAAGTCTTTTGTGATGAAGATACAAGCCCCGCTCTTGTTGTCTCCAAAGTCTTGACACTTCAACATCAACAAGAAGAAGACCAACGATGCCACATCTTCCACACCAAGGCCGGCATCAATGGGAGATCCGTCAAGGTCATCATCGATGGAGGTAGTTGCCACAATTTGGCAAGCGAAGAACTATGCTCCAAGCTCCAATTGGTCAAGAAGAAGCATCCGCAACCATACAAGGTTCAATGGCTAAGTGACTCCGGCACTATACGAGTTGAGCATACGGTCCAAGTATCCTTCAAAATCGGTGCATATGAAGACACTTTGGAGTGTGAAGTGGTCCCAATGACCATTTGCCACCTCCTCCTTGGTCGGCCATGGCAATTCGACCGTGGTGTCTACCACAATGGGCGTACAAACCACTATAGCTTCAAGATGAAAGGCAAAGAATATGTCCTACGACCCATGTCTCCTAGTCAAGTGATAGCCGACAAACAAGCCACCAACCAAAGAGAGAAGAGTGAGAAAGTGAGCCACCAAAAAGTGAGTGAGAACCACAAGACAAATTTGAGCACCTCTTCGCCTAGAGAGAAAAACCTCATACTATTCGCCACCAAACATGAGATGAGAGAAGTGTGTGAGAACCCATCAAGTGCGATGCACTTTGTCCTTGTGTGCAAGGATGGAGAACCAAAAACTAACACCACTCATGAGCTACCTTGGTGTTTCAATCTCTTTGCAGGAATTCCAAGATGTTTTCCCGATGAGCTACCTCGGATCTACCTCCTCTTGAGGCATTGAGCATCGAATCGACCTCATCCCCGGAGTGCCACTTCCAAACAAAGCTCCCTACCGTGTCAATCTCGAAGAAACCAAGGAGATTCAACGGCAAGTACAACAACTCATCGACAATGGTCATGTACGTGAAAGCTTAAGCCCTTGTGCCGTACCCGTTATTCTTGTGCCTAAGCCCGATGGAAGTTTCCGCTTGTGCTCCGATTGTAGACCCATAAATGCTATCACCGTGCGCTATAGGCATCCCATTCCTCGCTTAGATGATATGCTTGATGAACTTAGTGGAGCCAACTTTTTCTCAAAAATTGATCTTAAAAGTGGCTATTATCAAATACGCATTCATGAGGGTGATGAATGGAAAACTGCTTTCAAAACAAAATTTGGCTTATATGAATGGTTGGTTATGCCTATGGGTTTATCGGAAGCTCCCGGTACTTTTGTGCGCCTCATGCATCATGTACTTCGTCCATACATTGGAATCTTTGTTGTGGTTTACTTCGATGACATTCTTGTGTTTAGCAAAACCATGGAAGAGCATCTTGATCACGTTAAGCTTGTTTTGCAAACACTTCGAAAGGAAAGTCTTTATGCCAACTTGAAAAAAATGCACTTTTGGAGTTGACAAAGTGGTTTTCTTGGGTTTCGTTGTCTCTTCCAAGGGTGTCCATGTTGATGAAACTAAGATCAAAGCAATTAAAACTTGGCCCCAACCCACCAATTTGCAACAAGTGCGAAGTTTCCTTGGTCTTGCAGGTTTTTATCGCCGCTTTGTAAAAAACTTTAGCACTATTGCAGCTCCTTTGCATGCTTTGAGTAAGAAGAATACTCCTTTTGTTTGGGGACCTTTGCAATCAAACGCTTTTGATGAGCTCTAGTCTTTGCTTACTCATGCTCCAATTCTTGCTTTGCCCAATTTTGACAAAACTTTTGAGGTCCATTGTGATGCAAGTGGTACCGAATTGGCGGAGTTTTAATGCAAGAAAACGAGTCATTGCTTATTTTAGTGAAAAACTCTCCGGTGCTCAACTTAACTATCCCGTGTATGACAAGGAATTGTATGCTTTAGTGCGTGTCCTCCATGTTTGGGAACACTATCTTAGACCTCATGAGTTTGTCATCCACACCGATCATGAAAGCGCTTAAGTACTTAAAAGGTCAAACTAAATTGAACAAGCGACATGCTAAATGGGTGAATTTATTGAATCTTTTCCATATGTGATCAAGTACATTAAGGGCAAGGAAAATGTAGTTGCCGATGCACTTTCACGCATATGCACGCTTGTCACCCAACTTGAGTTGAATGTTATTGGCTTTGAGCACATCAAAGATTTGTATGCTAGTGATCCATCGTTTGCACCTCATTATGCTAAGTGTTTGACGCATACATCTTGGGAACAATATTACCTCAAGGATGGTTATCTTATGAGAGCTAACAAACTATGCATACCCGAGTCTTCTCTTCGTTTGCTCCTTTTGCAAGAGGCTCATGGAGGTGGACTCATGGGACATTTTGGACGCGACAAGACCTTCGCCACGCTCTCCAAGAACTACTTTTGGCCCAAGATGTTTCGAGACGTTTCACGCTTCACCACCCGATGCTCAACATGCCGCAAAGCTAAGTCAAAAGCTCAATCTCATGGTCTTTACATGCCTCTTCCTATTCCTTATCAACCTTGGGAAGACATTAGCATGGACTTTGTACTTGGTTTGATGAGGACATGACTACCTTGGATAAGACCAAAAATATTGCATACATGCATATTTGTCAGGTGATTTCTAGTGCAAACTATTCAATAATATATTTATGTTATCCAGAACAAAAATACTTCACATACTTTTATGTTTTGTCTAATTGCAGGTGTATGGGACATTTGTACAATCCACATATGAAGATAAGGGAAAAGGAGAAGTTTAGGTTCTGTTTAAAAAGTCTTCTCACGTCACATTTGGGCCAAGAGAAGATAGAGTCCAAGTCTCTCACGTTCTGGATTCAGATTCGGACTGCACAGACACACCTGACTCAAAACGTCAACAACTTTTTCATACGGACTCCGAATTGGGTGATTCGTTTTTTGTTGGAAAGTAGATTTCATGCTCTTTCCAGCACAGTTGGAATCACCTTAAAAGCCGTCCGGAGTGTTGAGTTATGGACGAAACAATCTGACGCTGCACCAGAATCCGAGTCAAACTACAAGTCCAAAGGTGTTGCGTCACCTCCACTTGGGCCCATTGGCCTTGTACGACCTAGGGTTAGTTTTAGGCTGCCTTGGGACGTTCTCCCACCTCCTTGAGCATGAAATCTACTTTCCAACAAAAAAAGAATCACCCAATTCGGAGTCCGTATGAAAAAGTTGTTGACGTTTTGAGTCAGGTGTGTCTGTGCAGTCCGAATCTGAATCCAGAACGTGAGAGACTTGGACTCTATCTTCTCTTGGCCCAAATGTGACGTGAGAAGACTTTTTAAACAGAACCTAAACTTCTCATTTTCCCTTATCTTCATATGTGGATTGTACAAATGTCTCATACACCTGCAATTAGACAAAACATAAAAGTATGTGAAGTATTTTTGTTCTGGATAACATAAATATATTATTGAATAGTTTGCACTAGAAATCACCTGACAAATATGCATGTATGCAATATTTTTGGTCTTATCCAAGGTAGTCATGTCCTCATCATCCTCCCCTTCTTGAAAACAAAGCCGTCCTCGGCGTTGCTTAATCTGAAATGTGGCTAACAAAAGAGACAAGGTGTACATGTTGTATATGTATACGTCGTCCATTTTTACTTCCCTTGATTTTTGCATATATGACACATGAATAGATGAGTAACTTGCATAGTTCATAAAATCTAAAGCCAACAAATTAGCACAAGAACTGCAAGGCATGAAAATATTGCAACTCAGTTTGCAGATATAAGTGAAGCTCTTATTTATTTCAAAAGATTGACAATGTTCATCATTAAACCATCCCAACATTGGTGAATAAACCTTATTTGAATCAAATTTACATGCTACAACATGCTTAGATAAGCAAACATGCAATGAGTCATTCGACATAGAATCATCACCAAGATTAGAGGTCATATCAAAATGATTAAACATTGATTCTTTTGCATCAACAGTTAATTCAATGGGTGCACTCAAAATTGTTGGTATTTCAGTTGTTTGATCACATGAAGCATTCATGACAGTTTTAAGATTCTCTAAAATAGGTGATGTGCTCAAATCACGGGTAACTCAACACATGATGCATTCAAGTTAACTAGGGATGCATCATTCTCATGTGAAGTTAAATCATCAATACCTTTCTTTGTTACCTTGTCGCAAAGAGCGTAGCTGATGTAGGTACAGGGCGTAGACAATGCACCATCCTCTTGAGATGATGCCGCGCTCACAATCCGAGGTGGGGCTGCTCTAGTAGGTGCAACGATGGAGGAACCAACCGGCGGTGGTGAGCATGAACTGGAATAGTAGTTGTTGTAGTCACCCAATGCATCCTCCTGTATCTGTCTCTCAAAGGTACAAGCACGAACATACATACCAGTAATGCAACGAGGAATATACTGAAATCTTTCCTGAATATCATGGTTCAAACCACCAAAAAATCTATTCATTGTATCATCCTTAGATTCTTCTATGTCACAATGATGCATATAAGATTTGAACTCTTTGTAGTAAGCATGAACAGTGTTTTTGCCTTGTTTAAATTGTTCAAATTTGCGAAGCAATTCACGACGATAGTAAGGAGGGGAAAAATGTTGTCTCATTACATCTGTCAAATCTTTCCAAGTTGTGGGTTGGTTATCAATATTTTTCTTACAATGCACACTCCACCAAACTGAAGCAAAACCAGTAAATGCTCTAGTGGCAGCTCGTACTCGCTCAAGTTCAGAAAAAACATGGTGACTAAAAACTTGTTCTACTTCAAGCTCCCAAGCTAGATAAATAGCAGGATTAAATCTACACTCAAATGACGGTAAAGAGCTAACCTGGCCATGTGCTTGTGTGTGTTGTCCCAACTCTCGTGATGGTGAAGATGTGTTAAATCGTCCAAGAACTTCTATCTCGAAACCTGTCATGATTAGTAGAAACAAGAAACAAAATTTGAGAATAATGTTCCTATGAAATACTAGGATGTGGTTGTAAAGTGCTCACAGTAAAGCAAATATCAATATCTTACAAGTTCTTACCATGCGGCAGGTGGTGACAGGCACCAGCGGTGTCAAGTAACTCTGAAGATTATGTAAAGTGATTGCCAGGGGAACGTATGTATACACGGTGTAGAAATATGTGGAGCTGGGTTGGCTATATATGGTAGCAAAATATTTAGCAATAATCAATTCAAAGATGCAATGTTGAATAAACGCTCAACGACGGTACTGTGCTAGTCAAAGGCTAGACCGGACTAGAGACGCGAGCCTAGAACACTAATGAGGTCACGGCGTAGCACAACTAGCATCAATGAAGGATATTAAGTAGCTCTGGACAGCAAGATATAAGTGAAGATCACAACGGCAGTAAAGATAATGATGGAAAACAACTGCCAAGCAGGATATACAACAACTCTATCCTCTTGAAAAGTTTGAGCCAATTTTCTAATAAATTTTCAAAGAATGCTACTAACTCAAGCTTTCCAATGCAAAAAGAATCACTCAATTCCGAGTTGATATGAGGAGTCAAAGAATTCTAAAACTGGCCTGAAAAATTGGAACAAGCTGTGTTCACGAACTTCGGAGGGCAAAAAGACCTATTTGGAAGCCGATTTTGAGGTATCAAATATTGAACTAGCTTCTGCAACTATTTACATGCGGCTCGTCGCTAGCTTCAATTTGAGTACTCACGGAGTCAAAACGGACTTCGTATGAGGAAGATACACCTGTTTTACTGAACAGTGCGCAAAACAGATTCTAATCCGAATTCAGGTACGAAATTGATTCTAGATAGATCCGATTTTTTTTCTTCTCTCTTTTTTTTCTCACGCTTTTTTTCTTTTTTTTTCTCTCTTTTTTTCTCCCTCTTTCCAAGACAAACTAGATAAGATGCAGATTGGATCAGGCGAAGATGTGAATGACCTCACCTATGATTATGACAATGAACAACGCGTAGCACGTGGTGGAAATTAAAAGATGGGATGGTGGACAGCGGAAGGGATAATGATGCAGCGGCGGCGTGACTAATGTGAACAGAACTCGAAACTCTAAAGGAACTAGACACTAAGACCAGCAACTGACACGACGATGAAACCGATAATTCAACTATGCAAGCAACGAATAGAAAATTGCAAAGGCTCAGACTGGCTTGGATAAAGGATGAACAGATCTAACTTTTTTGTGGCTTTTTCATGGACTATAGGTATGAATGACAGATGCGATCTAAACTATGAAAAAATGTAAAATCTCACCGAGCAACCTGAAAACTGATACCACTTGATAGGCGGGTGTCCCGATCTTTCGATGAGATGATAACTATCGATTTGGTGGAGCGACTTTGACGATCCGACTACAAGCGTGCACGACGTTGCGCCTTAGCAATCGCTAAACCAACTCCGAGAGGTTATTGACCACGCCGGAGCACGATCAACCTGACCACGAAGGTCTATTCCTGCAAGCAATCGAAGAACAAGCAAGAATATGATAAAAGCAATCTGAATATTGCGAGTATGTATGAAGTATTGATAAAGGTGGGGATCCGTAAGCGGTCTTGGTCTGGTCGTTGGACACAAACGAACTACACGAAGTTGCAATGGCTAACTTTTAACTAAACAAATCCCAAGCAAAAAGCTACTAGATGGATCTACTTATATAGGAGCAAGGGGTGGCGGCCAAGGAGGTGGGAGAACGTCCCAAGGCAGCCTAAAACTAACCCTAGGTCGTACAAGGCCAATGGGCCCAAGTGGAGGTGACGTAACACCTTTGGACTTGTAGTTTGACTCGGATTCTGGTGCAGTGTTAGATTGTTTCGTCCATAACTCAACGCTCCGGACGGCTTTTAAGGTGATTCCAACTGTGCTGGAAAAAGCATGAAATCTACTTTCCAACAAAAAAAGAATCACTCAATTTGGAGTCCGTATGAAAAAGTTGTTGACGTTTTGAGTCAGGTGTGTCTGTGCAGTCCGAATCTGAATCCAGAACGTGAGAGACTTGGACTCTATCTTCTCTTGGCCCAAATGTGACGTGAGAAGACTTTTTAAACAGAACCTAAACTTCTCCTTTTCCCTTATCTTCATATGTGGATTGTACAAATGTCCCATACACCTGCAATTAGACAAAACATAAAAGTATGTGAAGTATTTTTGTTCTGGATAACATAAATATATTATTGAATAGTTTGCACTAGAAATCACCTGACAAATATGCATGTATGCAATATTTTTGATCGTATCCAAGGTAGTCATGTCCTCATCATGGTTTGCCTAGAACTCAAAATGGAAAGGACTCCGTATTTGTTGTTGTGGACAGATTTTCCAAAATGGCACATTTCATTCCTTGCAACAAAGTCGACGATGCTTCACATATTGCAAATCTATTTTGTAGGGAAATCTTGCGCCTCCATGGAGTACCAAAGTCAATCGTCTCCGACCCATGACGTCAAGTTCTTGAGTTACTTTTGGAAAACTCTTTGCGCCAAGCTCGAATCAAGCTCTTGTTCTCCTCCGCATACCATCCTCAAACCGACGGCCAAACGGAGGTGACAAACCGGACGCTCTCCACTCTACTTGGCGTGTTGATCAAGAAGAACATCAAGGAGTGGGGCGTGTCTACCATCGCCGAAATACGCCTACAACCGCGCAAGACATTCGACGACCGGCAAGTCCCCTTCGAGGTCGTCTCACGGCTTGAACCCATTGTCCCCATTGGACATCCTACCTCTACCTCTACAAAGCGCACCAACCTCGGCGCAAGTGCCCGTGCAAGCTACATCAAGAAGATGCATGAAGATACAAGAAACACCATCGGCGCCAAGTACAACGACTAGCGACCAAGCTCAACATCAACAAGCAACCCATGATCTTCAACATAGGCGATCTCGTGTGGCTACACCTTCGCAAGGAACGCTTCCCCAACGAGCGCAAGTCAAAACTTCGCCTCGAGCCGATGGACCCTTCAAGGTGTTAGCACCTACAACAACAACGCCTACAAACTCGACCTACCAAGCGACAAGTACAACGTGGCGACACCTTCAACGTCAAAGACCTCTCGCCTTTCCATGGTGATGAAGAACTAGATCCGAGGTCGGATCCTTTGAAGGAGGGATATGATGCGGAGCATCCTTCCATCATCCCCATGGACTCTACATCAACACCTACAACACCACAAGGACCGATGACTCGAGCACGTGCAAGAGCTCTTGAAACCGAGGTGACATCAATCCTCTCACAACTCTCCTTGATTCACATGAGACATGGTTACTACCTCAAGCGGAAACTCTATGCATACTCGGGCACCAAGGAGTCGACCATGAAGAGGCTAGGAAGCAAGGAGAATCGAAGCGGAAGACATCTGTGAAGACGGAGAAGAGAAAGCAACCAGGACCGGGGAGGCGGACGATCGGACAGAGGCCGGACGATCCGGATAGAGCCGGATGATCCGGACCCGGTCCGGACGATCCGCTCTGGCGGCGAAAGGCAGCAGAACCTCCTCCCGGCGGATCATCCGGACCCCGGGCCGGATCATCCGGACCCCGCCCGGACGTCCGGACCCTCAGCCGGACATCCGGCCCGTCGCCGTCACCAGCCGAGCACCCGGACCATCCGGGTCCCCGCCCGGACCATCCGGACCAGCCCGGATCATCCGGACCGTCGTCCGGATCATCCGGCCAGCGCCTGCGTGCGCGTGTTGGGCTGAGCCCATGTACCCCTTCGCCCCAGACTCTATATAGGACCCCCTCTCCTCACTTTGAGACTTAGCATTGGATTAGCTCATATTTGTGTGTGAGCCTTTGCTCATCCACGGTACATCTCCACGGAGATCAGGACCTCCGTCTAGGAAAAGATCCATCGGATTCAAGACCCCTCTAAGGGAAGATCCCCTCGTGGATTCAAGACCTCCTCCGGGAGAAGAACGGCTACCTTTGTATCTTTCCTTTGTTGATTTTGGACCATGTATCACTCGTGCTTCGATGATCTAGACCTTGTGTGATTGATCTCTTGTCGGTTGAGTGTCTCTCTTGTTCTTCCCCGTGATTTCCTCTCGTTCTTTCCCGCGTTCTTCGAGTTCCCTCCGTAGGATCCCCTCCAAACGTGAAAGATCGACGAATTAGGGTTCCACCCTACATCAACATGGGCTCAGCCCAAGTCGCGCACACAGGCGGGGTCCGGATGATCCGGATGGTGGCCCGGATGATCCGGGTGTCGGGGGTCCGGATGATCCGGGCGACCGTCCGGATGATCCGGGCGACCGTCCGGATGATCCGGCTTCGTCGAGGGGCTTCTGTTGTCTTCGGCGCCGTTACCCGGATGATCCGGGGGAGGGTCCGGATGATTCGGCTGGACCCGGATGATCCGGACGGCGGTCCGGATGTCCGGCCTGTCTCCAACAGCCGCTCCGTCTTCTTCTTCTCCTTTCTTCCGTCTTCTCTTCCATGCTTGGCCTTGGTCCTTGGGTTCTCCTTGGTCATCTTGGTTGTACCTGAGTGTATACAAGGTCCACGCATGAGGTAGTAGCCATGTCTCATATGCGAAAAGTGACGGTTCGAAGAGGAGTGAATTCACCTTGTGTCTGATGGCGCATAGTCGAGGTCTCATCTTATGTATCCTTGGGGCTTGGAGAGTAGTCGGAGTGTACATGGGGATGAACGTGGGATGCTCCGCATCATATCCCCCCCCCTTGGGAAAGATCCGACCTCGGATCGTGATCCTCATCACCATGGAAACGGGTGTCGTGGATGGACTTGTAGTGGGACGTAGGTGAATGCCTTGCGCAAGCCAAGTACTTCAAGGTGTCTCCGGTATGTGGTACATGCAAAATGAGCAAACACAAAGTACACTTGGAAATACAATGGTTAGCGCACACAAAGTGTCCATTAATTAAGCGTGAGTCCGTGCGAAGGGATAGTGCGTGACAAAGCGCATGATGCTTATCAAGATGATATAGAATGATATGTAATGGGATAGTTAGCATGGTGCACAAAGCGACAAATTCTACCGTTGTGCAAAATGATGTCATAGAGGGACGGTTCATCAATAGCATGAATATGGCAATGGATGCTCAATATGTGTAAGCTATCATGCAATTGATGGTGGACAATATGATCATGATGTATGAATATGCCATCAAGGTAGATCACAACAAATTTGCTAAGGAAATGCACAAGCTCATATATCATGGATGACATGGAAATAGATGCAACAAGGCAAGCACAATGTGAGTCAATCCATGCATGGGGTGCAAACTTGTGGTGAGTATGATATGTCCATCGAGCATGACATGTATGAGCACAATCAACAAATATGGAGGTGTTGGTGTACCAAAGCTCGTTGTCGAGGCACGAGTGGAATTCCGATGGTGCATCCAATAAGTGTGAGCGCTCCTCAATGTGAAGGTCCATGTAGCCAATCTCCAATGTCGCTCCTCCGATCACTAGATGTATCATGTAGACAACAAGAAGGAAACAACAATGAAAGAGTGGCCCATCCAATAAGCGTATTTGAGGATGGCTCAAAGAGAAGGAGTTCACCTTTAGGAGTGTCTCAAGGATGATGGAGTCGCGCATCTTGTATGCCTTCACATAACCAATACGTCTCGTGGTGGTCCCGCCTTGTAAATCCTTCAAAATGAAAGAATATGACAAACACTTGTAAAAACAAATGAGGGTAGCAAAATGGCAAAACCGATCATTCGTGTGGTAAGATACCCAACAAGTGTATGTATCATGCTCATCATAAGAAATGACAAGGTAGTATTGCATAGTATGTAGGCATATGATGCGAGAACAACCAAATGCAATAGGCTCAATCAAACAAACATGCATCACAAGTAAAGTGTCCAAGTCTCCAAGATCAATAAGCATAGCAAGTTGGCACTCAATACAAGGTGATATGAGAGATGCAACTAATGGAGACAAGAGGCAATGATCATGACAAATCAAGTGAGAGGCATCAACATCTATGTCATCAACCCAAGAAAGCAAGTAATAGTGGAACATGGGTGATGCAACATAGCAAGCAATCATAGCAATCAAGTTAAGCAAGCTAGTAGTGCGAAGATGCAACATACTAGGAGGAATCATGGCAAGCATGTCATGTGTGCAAATAGTGGGCATGAATAATTCACATGTCATAGCACAAGCATGAAAGAAAGGTATGAGTAAAATGTCATCAATGTATTGGCGAGAGACCATATGTAAATAGTAATGGGGCATCATGACTGTCCCGACACAACAAGCATCAATAGCATGGGGCACATGATAAACATGGCAAAAGCAACAAGGATCTCCACCAAGCATGCAAATACACATAGAAGTAGCATAATGGTGAATCATGAGTAGATGCAAGCAAGGGTCACAATTGCATGGCAAAGGCATAGAAGCAAGCATAGCATGCAAAGTGAACACGGTAAAATGAGTTAGTGACAAGTGGCAGATGGCCCATAGCCGTGTGAGAGCCAAGTAGAAGAGATGCGCGTAGTCCTTGCGCGAAGGGAACGGTGGTAAGGATAGTCCACGGGATCCCAAGTCATCGTTGCTCTCAAGAGCTCGTTTCATCAACTCTTGGGATTGAGAGGTTGACGAGTATACGTGATTACCTACACAAAACAAAGACAACGGGAAAATTGTGTGTGCGTGGTAGATGTACACATCATCCATCATGATGCGCACGTGCGTGTGTTTGTTAGCACAAAATAGCCAATGCTCAAATAAATGAGATGCATGATATAGAAACATGTCATCCATCATGAGAGGTTTGTTATTATGTATCGCATAATGGAGACTCAATTTGTGTAATGCATCATGAGAAATATCTAGAGCATTGTTATTCATGGAATGCATAAGGTGTACACTATCATGGGAATCATGCAAAGTATGAAATGCATCAAGATCTCCTAATATGTATGAGGAAACTATGGGGGTCTCCTCATGAGCATGAGTAGCAACATCACATGGAGAATATTGACAACATCCGAAACAATGCATATTTGGAACAATGTGATCATGGCATGACATATTGGATGAATTGCGCAAATCATGTAAAGGAAGCATGTCAATATCATCACATGAAAAACAAAAGCCAATGACCATCATCTCGTCATCTATGCCATAAGTGCAAATGGGATTGATTTTAATGTGGCATGCATAGTTACTATGTTGAGATTGTAGGGATGCAATATGGGAGATCTCACTCATAGCATATGACAAGTTCAATGGATTGTCAAACATGAAGTGACCAATAGAATTTTCACATGATATCCTATGAAGCATAGCATCACAACTAGTCAACTCAACATGCTCATCATCATATTCATCATTAATAGGTAAGTCAAGGCATGAAGGAGTTTCACTAGCATGAAGCATGGTAATAGGTGGGTCAACATCATGGGAGCAATCATTGTCAAGAGCGTCCGCTAGTGGGACAAGAGAAGCACCATCACCTATGTTACCTTTGGAGCGTCGCTCATGTGTTGTAGGTGGGTGTTGAAGATCGTCTCGTTGTCATCTTCATCTTGATGGAACCATGTGGGGGGTGCATCATCGTCCATCATGGCCATCGTCATCTCCATAGGAGGTATGGACTCATCAATGGTAGGCGTGTCGTCATGTAGGAGACCTAGCACCAAAGGAGAAAACACACAAGGAGTAGAGGGTAAGTCGTTAGAAATCATAGTGGCCTCACATGCCGTGGCAACTACCTCACTCTCTATGTGTTGTGGCTCACTCACTCCCTCAAGGATGCTCTCACTCATATGGCTGGTGGAGTCGCGCTCAACCTCACATAGGATGTGTGGCATGCTCTCATGTGTGGGGCTAGTGGTGGTCACACTCATCCTCTCATAGGAAATGCTCTCAATGTCACGTATGGTGGAGTCACTCATGTCACTCATGGGGTGGTGGCTCTCCTCACATGGCACTTGGGGCATCTCGATATATGTTGGTGTCGGAGAGATGTTGGTGCAAATGTCTCCATGCTCAACTTCTATCGCCGTGGTCGAAGGGGATGGCCCTTGCTCGACCTTCTTGTCGCCGTCTTGGTGTTGGTGGCCCATATGGTGTGGCACCTCGTAGCTCGTCTCCATGACCGAAGGGAGTTTCCCATGCTCGGCCATCGTCCTTGGGGGGCTTCCGAAGATGGAAGTGTCGCCCTCACTCGTAGGTAGTCACCTTGGACTTGATGAAGTCGATGTAGGCGTACTCGTGGGAAGTACGCGAAGATGCCGTACATCCAAAGGCGAAGATGCCTTGATAGCACTTGGCGAAGATGCCAAAGTGGTTGGTGTAGCCGTAGCGCCGTCTTGGTGGTGGTCATCTCGCGGTCTTCTTTTGTGCTCTTGAAGCTTGGACTTGGCGTGAAGTATGGTTTGTTGGGACTTGTGCATTTGCGCTTGTGGAGCATCTTCATGATCATTATGTCGTTGTCGTGCTTGAGCTCGTAGTAGATGTCGTTAAATCGTAAATGCGTGCACATGTTGCTTGGAGGTGACTTGCCCTTCATGACGATGTGGATCACGAATGTGATGGTGGTCGCCATGTAGATGTTGACTTGGACGACTTGCGCTTGCATCTTGTTTGCACTCCGAAGACTTGTGGTTTGACCGTTGTCGTCTTGAGCATGATGAAGTGGAAGAACACTTGATCAAGGCCCGAATTTCTTCCATCCTCGCATCTTGCTCCTCCTTTTGTGCGGCAAGCTTGCTGTCGATGTAGTCCCTTTTCCTTGCTTCGGAGTGACGAATTTCGATGGAGATGTTCTCGATGCGCTCACGCAATCTTGATTGTGCGCCTTGCATTTGTCGTTGTAGATCGAAGATAGACGCTTTGGAGATGTAGTTGTTCACGCCGTCGTTGTTGTCGTAGACCGGAGAGGGAATGCCTTGCCTATCCATCACAAGACTCGAGCAAATATGAGTGGGAGAAAGAGAAGAACGTATACCAATGTACCTTTGACCAAAGTTGAAGATGAATCAAGTTCACTCAAATGTGGACAATGAAATAGCACTATTGGTACCAATCCTTGTCGGTTCTCACACCTACACAAGTAAAGCTTATAGTGGAGCTCGGTGAGGCACAAAAATTTAATGCAAAATTTTAGCAAGAGTCAATAATGTTGAAAAGATTCACAAATTCGCAAGTGAAACAAATGGACCAATAGCAAAGAATGGCACACGGAAACACACACACGGATAGATAAATGGGGTCGTGCAACCAAGGAATGAGCTCAAAATGTGGAATCCACCAAAACGCTTGTGTTGCACAACTCAAGAGAGACGCTAGCACGATTGCTCAATAGGCGGATACGACACTTGTGCACAACCTATAAGATGCAAAATGGATATTCTTTCTATCCCAAGTATGTTATGTATGTATGGTTCCCGGTGTTTCTCTCAAGCATGATATCATATGATGTAGATTTGACAATCTTATGTGCAATGGGTATGATGCTATGGCACTTGCTCACGAGCTCTTTGCTCTCTTTTTGCTTAAAAGCTTTTTTTTAATGGCCACTTTTGCACAATGCACAAACCAAGATAGCAATTGTGTATATGCGGGAACAAACTTGAGGCACAATGGATGATATGATACCAATATGATGTGGTATGTATGCAATGGAAGGTATGGACCACTAATGTGCACAAGTAACGTTGCCGGCAATACTCAAATGGCTAGTCTCGATAGGTAAGTGACGCAAAATGGGCTAGGGGTTAACAATGCAATTGCAAGGAATATACAATGGTGTAAATCGAGGTTACCGTCCTTGCGATGATGAGTGGTGGTGTTCTTGGTGTAGATACCAAGATGATGGAGACTCGTCCCTAAGTAGCCGAAACACCTTAGGAAACGGAAAAACCGCGAACTCAAAATCTCAAGTGACAAATGTCAAATGGTGGTAGCGGAAAGCGGTGGTGGTTTTGCACTAGGCAAATGCGAAAGTGGAATGATGGATATACACGTGTTGGAGTTGAAGTTGCCGTCCCTAAGTAGCCGAAACACCTTAGGAGACACACGCCACAACTCAAACAAGATCAAACAACAATGGGTTAAGTTTGGTTGCCGGAAGTGTATGGTGGGAAGGTTATGTGGAAGTGGTGGTGGTGGTGGTTGATGAAGAAGCAACCGTCGCTAAGTAGCCGAAACACCTTAGGAGACTCAAGTCACTACTCAAACAACCTCAAATGCTATGGGGAACGAAATGGGTTAGGTTGCGGAAGTCGGTGGTGGTAATGCGGATGATATGGTGGAGGGCCTAGGCAAACTTGCCAAATTTCAGAAAATATGATGGAGTCAAATGATGTTGGTGGTATTTTTGTGGGATGGGGGATGTCAAGAGCTTCAAAACGAGCTAAAGAACGTCAAAATCGGACTCCGGATGAATTAGTTATGACCAAAACAAAAATCTGTCCGTGTAAGTTTCAGGGTTAACCGGACATCCGGGAGGAGGTCCGGATGATCCAGGCTAGATCCGGATGATCCGGGAGTATAGCCGAATGATCCGGGTTCGTCAGCGCCGGTTCTGTTTTCTGGGTGCGTGGGGTATCCGGACGTCCGGGGGGGGCGTCCAGCTGATCCGGGCTTGGTCCGGATGATCCGGGAGAAGGTCCGGATGATCCGGGCAAGTCAATCCGCTCGGGATTTGCTCTCGGGGGCGAATTTTTGGGCGGAAACGGATGATTTTCGGGGCAAAATTTGAGGGATTTCATGGATGGAAGGTGGGGAAACTTGGGGAAATGCTAGATCCACTTGAAACCAAGCAAATCCATGGATCAAAATCAACAAAACATCATCAAACCAACAAATCACAAAAAAATTTGGGGGCTATTTTTGGTGGGGATTTTCGGTTTTAGGACGAAATCAACAAAATCAAGCTAGAAAAAGAGGGGTAGGGGCTCCAAAAACGTGATCAACGTGGCTCATGATACCATATGATGTAGGGTGGAACCCTAATTCATCGATCTTTCACGTTTGGAGGGGATCCTACAGAGGAAACACGAAGAACATGCGGAAGCACAAGGCGAAACACGGGGAAAACGAGAGAGAATCACGCAACCAACAAGGAATCGATCACACAAGTGCTAGATCAACATACACACATGAGATCCACAAGATACATAGTCAACTAGGGAAAGGATACAAAGGGACCGTTCATCACCAAGAGGAGGCCTTGATGTTCTTCCCTAGGTAGGGGTCTTGAATCCGCAAGGGGATCTTCTCCGAGGAGGTCCTGATCTCCGAGGAGAAGTAACCGAGTGGATGAGAAAAACTCTCACACAAATATGAGCTAATCAATGCTAAGTCTCAAAGTGAGGAGAGGGTCCTATTTATAGACTAGGGGCGAAGGGGTACATGGGCTCAGCCCAAGTCGCGACACAGTGGGGTCCGGATGATCCGGATGGTGGCGGATGATCCGGGTGTCGGGTCTGGATGATCCGGCGACCGTCCGGATGATCGGCTTCGCCGAGGGCTTCTGTTGTCTTGGCGCCGTTACGGATGATCCGGGGAGGTCCGGATGATCCGGCTGGACCGGATGATCCGGACGGCGGTCCGGATGTCCGCCTGTCTCAACAACCGCTCCGTCTTCTTCTTCTCCTTTCTTCCGTCTTCTCTTCCATGCTTGGCCTTGGTCCTTGGATTCTCCTTGGTCATCTTGGTTGTACCTGAGTGTATACAAGGTCCACGCATGAGGTAGTAGCCATGTCTCATATGCGGAAAGTGACGGTTCGAAGAGGAGTGAATTAACCTTGTGTCCGATGGCGCATAGTCGAGGTCTCATCTTATGTATCCTTGGGGCTTGGAGAGTAGTCGGAGTGTACATGGGGATGAACGTGGGATGCTCCGCATCAGTATGTATAGCACCAGGGCTTGTGGGTGTAACAATGGTATTGATGCCCTCATCATTATGGGTCTGACACGGACTCCGAATGACAAAATTATGACCGTTTTACTAAACATCTCTCCATTCTATGGTAGTCCTTGAAAATACTTCATTTTCTCGTGCGCTTTTTGCCTAATTGCCCCAAAATTTCTTGTCCTCTATAAAGGAGATATCGTTTCCACATATATATTGACCGATGCCAGGAATGCCCTTTTGTTCTTGCCTTTCACGCGCATGAGTTACAACATGCCATCCGGCGAAAACAAGGAGAATAAGGCATATAGCCTTTGGATTTTCTTCAATTTACGGCCAAATGAGATTGCTCGGATCATAGAGCATTTGTAGAAAGGTACGTTTGTCCCTACTAGGGGGGCTAATGTCTATAAGCAACATAATCTCTCGAATTTCCTTCAAAAGGAAGTGCCAATGGGTTGAAACTTGTGCGAAAAACATGACGAATGATGTTCTTTGACTTTCGGGGCCAAAAAGTCCTGCTTAAGGCTGAATTTGAGGTACTCGGGCCTCTGGCGAAGCATGGAGTATTTTTGGATTCGCGCGCTACATGAAAGCAGTTTGAGTACTTATGGGTCCGACCACGGACTCCAATGACAAAATTATGACCGTTTTAGTGAACATCTGTCCATTCTATGGCGGTCCTTGAAAGTACTTCATTTTCTCGTGAAAGAGCATCTTGATCATGTTGCTTGTTTCGCAAACACTTTTAAAAGAAAGTCTTTATGCAAACATGAAAAAGTGCACGTTTGGTGTTGACAAAGTGGTTTTCTTGGGTTTCATTGTCTCTTCCAAGGGTGACCATGTTGATGAAACTAAAATCAAGCAATTAAAACTTGGCCCTCAACCCACCAATTTGCAACAAGTGCTAAGTTTCCTTGGTCTTGCAGGTTTTTATCGCAGCTTAGAAAAACTTTAGCACTCATTGCAGCCCCTTTGCATGCTTTGAGTAAGAAAATGCTCCTTTTGTTTGGGGAACTTTGCAATCAACCGCTTTTGATGAGCTCATGTCTTTGCTTACTCATGTCCGATTCTGCTTTGCCTAACTTTGATAAAACTTTTGAGGTTCATTGTGATGCAAGTGGTACCGGAATTCATGGAGTTTTGATGCAAGAAAAGTGAGTAATTGCATATTTTAGTGAAAACCTCCGTGCTCAACTTAACTATCCCATCTATGAGAAAGAATTGTATGCTTTAGTGCGTGTCCTACATGTTTGGGAACATTATCTTAGACCTCATGAGTTTGTCATACATACCGATCATGAAACGCTTAAGTACTTAAAAGGTGAAACTAAATTGAACAAGCGTCATGCCAAATGGAGTGAATTTATTGAATATTTCCCATATGTGATCAAGTACATTAATGGTAAGGAAAATGTAGTTGCCAATGCACTTTCACGCATATGCACGCTTGTCACCCAACTTGAGTTGAATGTTATTGGCTTTGAGCACATAAAAGACTTGTATGCTAGTGATCCATCTTTTGCACCTCATTATGCTAAATGTTTGATGCATACATCTTGGGAACAATACTACATCAAGGATGGTTATCTTATGAGAGCTAAAAAACTATGCATTCCCGAGTCTTCTCTTCGTTTGCTACTTTTGCAAGAGGCTCATGAAGGCGGACTCATGGGACACTTTGGACGCAACAAGACTTTCGCCATGCTCTCCAAGAACTACTTTTGGCCCAAGATGTTCCGCGACGTCTCACGCTTCACTACTCGATTCTCTACATGCCGCAAAGCTAAGTCAAAAGCTCAATCTCATGGTCTTTACATGCCTCTTCCTATTCCTTATCAACCTTGGGAAGACATTAGCATGGATTTTGTACTTGGTTTGATGAGGACATGACTACCTTGGATAAGACAAAAATATTGCATACATGCATATTTGTCGTGATTTCTAGTGCAAACTATTCAATAATATATTTATGTTATCCAACAAAATACTTCACATACTTTTATGTTTTGTCTAATTGCAGGTGTATGGGACATTTGTACAATCCACATATGAAGATAAGGGAAAAGGAGAAGTTTAGGTTCTGTTTAAAAGTCTTTCACGTCACATTTGGGCCAAGAGAAGATAGAGTCCAAGTCTCTCACGCTCGATTCAGATTCGGACTGCACAGACACACCTGACTCAAAACGTCAACAACTTTTTCATACGGACTCCGAATTGGGTGATTCGTTTTGTTGGAAAGATTTCATGCTCTTTCCAGCACAGTTGGAATCACCTTAAAGCCGTCCGGAGTGTTGAGTTATGGACGAAACAATCTGACGCTGCACCAGAATCCGAGTCAAACTACAAGTCCAAAGGTGTTAAGGCCACCACTTGGGCCCATTGGCCTTGTACGACCTAGGGTTAGTTTTAGGCTGCCTTGGGACGTTCTCCCACCTCCTTGAGCATGAAATCTACTTTCCAACAAAAAAGAATCACCCAATCGAGTCCGATGAAAAGTTGTTGACGCTGAGTCGTGTGTCTGTGCAGTCCGAATCTGAATCCGAACGAGAGACTTGGACTCTATCTTCTTGGCCCAAATGTGACGTGAGAAGACTTTTAAACAGAACCTAAACTTCTCATTTTCCTTATCTTCATATGTGGATTGTACAAATGTCTCATACACCTGCAATTAGACAAAACATAAAAGTATGTGAAGTATTTTTGTTCTGGATAACATAAATATATTATTGAATAGTTTGCACTAGAAATCACTGACAAATATGCATGTATGCATATTTTTGGTCTTATCCAAGGTAGTCATGTCCTCATCATCCTCCCTTCTTGAAAACAAAGCCGCCCCTCGGCGTTGCTTAATCTGAAATGTGGCTAACAAAAGAGACAAGGTGTACATGTTGTATATGTATACGTCATTCATTTTACTTCCCTTGATTTTTGCATATATGACACATGAATAGATGAGTAACTTGCATAGTTCATAAAATCTAAAGCCAACAAATTAGCACAAGAACTGCAAGGCATGAAAATATTGCAACTCAGTTTGCAGATATAAGTGAAGCTCTTATTTATTTCAAAAGATTGACAATGTTCATCATTAAACCATCCCAACATTGGTGAATAAACCTTATTTGAATCAAATTTACATGCTACAACATGCTTAGATAAGCAAACATGCAATGAGTCATTCGACATAGAATCATCACCAAGATTAGAGGTCATATCAAAATGATTAAACATTGATTCTTTTGCATCAACAGTTAATTCAATGGGTGCACTCAAAATTGTTGGTATTTCAGTTGTTTGATCACATGAAGCATTCATGACAGTTTTAAGATTCTCTAAAATAGGTGATGTGCTCAAATCACCAGGTAACTCAACACATGATGCATTCAAGTTAACTAGGGATGCATCATTCTCATGTGAAGTTAAATCATCAATACTTTTATCGTTACCTTGTCGCAAAGACGAGCTGATGTAGGTACAGACGAGACAATGCACCATCCTCTTGAGATGATGCGCGCCACAATCCGAGGTGGGCTGCTCTAGTAGGTACGATGGAGGAACCAACCGTGGTGAGCATGAACTGAATAGTAGTTGTTGTAGTCACCCAATGCATCCTCCTCAGATCTGTCTCAAAGGTACAAGCACTAACATACATACCAAGAATGCAACGAGGAATATACTGAAATCTTTCCAATATCATGGTTCAAACCACCAAAAATCTATTCATTGTATCATCCTTAGATTCTTCTATGTCACAATGATGCATATAAGATTTGAACTCTTGTAGTAAGCATGAACAGTGTTTTTGCCTTGTTTAAATTGTTCAAATTTATACAATTCACGACGATAGTAAGGAGGGGAAAATGTTGTCTCATTACATCCAAATCTTTCCAAGTTGTGGGTTGGTTATCAATATTTTCTTACAATGCACACTCCACCAAACTGAAAAAACCAAAGAATGCTCTAGTGGCAGCTCGACTCGCCAAGTTCGAAAAAACATGGTGACTAAAACTTGTTCTACTTCAAGCTCCCAAGCTAGATAAATAGCAGGATTAAATCTACACTCAAATGACGGTAAAGAGCTAACCTGGCCATGTGCTTGTGTGTGTTGTCCCAACTCTCGTGATGGTGAAGATGTGTCACGTCCAAGAACTTCTATCTCCAAACCTGTCATGATTAGTAGAAACAAGAAACAAAATTTGAGAATAATGTTCCTATGAAATACTAGGATGTGGTTGTAAAGTGCTCACAAGAAAGCAAATATCAATATTACAAGTTCTTACCACTATGTGGTGAGCACCAGCGGTGTCAAGTAACTCAAGATTATGTAAAGTGATTCAGGAACGATGTATACATGTAGAAATATGTGGAGCTGGGTTGGCTATATATGGTAGCAAAATATTTAGCAATAATCAATTCAAAGATGCAATGTTGAATAAACCAACGATTTCGTACTGCTAGTAAGGCTAGACCGGACTAGAGACGCGAGCCAGAACACTAATGAGGTCACGCGTAGCACAACTAGCATCAATGAAGGATATTAAGTAGCTCGACAGCAAGATATAAGTGAAGATCACAACGAAAGAAAGATAATGATGGAAAACAACTGCCAAGCAGGATATACAACCTCTATCCTCTTGAAAAGTTTGAGCCAATTTTCTAATAAATTTTCAAAGAATGCTACTAACTCAAGCTTTCCAATGCAAAAAGAATCACTCAATTCCGAGTTGATATGAGGAGTCAAAGAATTCTAAACTGGCCTGAAAAATTGGAACAAGCTGTGTTCACGAACTTCGAGGGCAAAAGACCTATTTGGAAGCCGATTTTGAGGTATCAAATATTGAACTAGCTTCTGCAACTATTTACATGCGGTCGCTAGCTTCAATTTGAGTACTCACGGAGTCAAACGGACTTCGTATGAGGAAGATACACCTGTTTTACTGAACAGCGCAAAACAGATTCTAATCCGAATTCAGGTACGAAATTGATTCTAGATAGATCCGATTTTTTCTCTTCTTTTTCTCACGCTTTTTTTCTTTTTTTTTCTTTTTCTCCCTCTTCCAAGACAAACTAGATAAGATGCAGATTGATCAGCGAAGATGTGAATGACCTCACCTATGATTATGACAATGAACAACCAGTAGCACGTGGTGGAAATTAAAAGATGGGATGGTGGATAAGATAGCGCGGCGTGACTAATGTGAATGAACTCAAACTCTAAAGGAACTAGACACTAAGACCAGCAACCGACAACGATGAAACCGATAATTCAACTATGCAAGCAACGAATAGAAAATTGCAAAGGCTCGATTGGCTTGGATAAAGGATGAACAGATCTAACTTTTTTGTGGCTTTTTCATGGACTATAGGTATGAATGATGATGCGATCTAAACTATGAAAACTGTAAAATCTCACCGAGCAACCTGAAAACTGATACCACTTGATAGAGGCGGTGTCCCGATCCGATGAGATGATAACTATCGATTTGGTGGACGACTTTGACGATCCGACTACAAACGCACGACGTTGCGCTTAGCAATCGCTAAACCAACTCCGAGAGGTTATTGACCACCGGAGCACGATCAACCTGACCACGAAGGTCTATTCCTGCAAGCAATCAAGAACAAGCAAGAATATGATAAAAGCAATCTGAATATTGCTAGTATGTATGTATTGATAAAGGTGGGGATCCGTGCGGTCTTGGTCTGGTCGTTGGACACAAACGAACTACACGAAGTTGCAATGGCTAACTTTAACTAAACAAATCCCAAGCAAAAGCTACTAGATGGATCTACTTATATAGGAGCAAGGGTGGCGGCCAAGGAGGTGGGAGAACGCCCCAAGGCAGCCTAAAACTAACCCTAGGTCGTACAAGGCCATGGGCCCAAGTGGAGGTGACGTAACACCTTTGGACTTGTAGTTTGACTCGGATTCTGGTGCAGTGTTAGATTGTTTCGTCCATAACTCAACGCTCCGGACGGCTTTTAAGGTGATTCCAACTGTGCTGGAAAAGCATGAAATCTACTTTCCAACAAAAAGAATCACCAATTTGGAGTCCGTATGAAAAAGTTGTTGACGTTTTGAGTCAGGTGTGTCTGTGCAGTCCGAATCTGAATCCAGAACGTGAGAGACTTGGACTCTATCTTCTCTTGGCCCAAATGTGACGTGAGAAGACTTTTTAAACAGAACCTAAACTTCTCCTTTTCCTTATCTTCATATGTGGATTGTACAAATGTCCCATACACCTGCAATTAGACAAAACATAAAAGTATGTGAAGTATTTTTGTTCTGGATAACATAAATATATTATTGAATAGTTTGCACTAGAAATCACCTGACAAATATGCATGTATGCAATATTTTTGATCGTATCCAAGGTAGTCATGTCCTCATCATGGTTTGCCTAGAACTCAAAATGGAAAGGACTCCGTATTTGTTGTTGTGACAGATTTTCCAAAATGGCACATTTCATTCCTTGCAACAAAGTCGACGATGCTTCATATTGCAAATCTATTTTGTAGGAAATCTTGCGCCCATGGAGTACCAAAGTCAATCGCTCCGATCACGACGTCAAGTTCTTGAGTTACTTTTGAAAACTCTTTGCGCCAAGCTCGAATCAAGCTCTTGTTCTCCTCCGATACCATCCTCAAACCGACGGCCAAACGGAGGTGACAAACCGGACGCTTCCACTCTACTTCGCGGTTGATTGGTCCATGGATTTGTGTTGTTACGTGGATTTAGCTTTCCACCTTTCCCACCCTTTTCCATCCACCAATTCGTCCAATTCCCCGGAGTTGCGATTTTTCACCGCTGGAGTTCTTCGAAGTTCGCCTCGATCCAGAGCCCGACATCCGACTCAGGTCCCCCTGGACATCCGGAGCCCTGACATCCGTTGAAGTCCTGACATCCGCCAAAGCCCGACATCCGCCCTCGAAACAAAGAACTCCAACACCCACGCCCATTTCACGATACCTTTGCCAAATTTTGCCACGGTGCCCACAGCATCTTCCGCATACCCACAACACTTTCCAAAAACACACCCACCGCTCACCGCTACATCCTATGTCGATTTTCTTGTGTCTTGGTCTTTGAGATTTTGAGTTGTGGCTCCCGTGTCCTATTGTGTTGCGGCTATATAGGTACGGTTCGACGTCATCATCACCACCGCTCATCTCCATCGACTACTCAACAATGCCAAGGACGGTAACTTCGACGACATCTTTGCCATAACTTGCAATTGCATTGATACCCCACATGGCCTTTGATAAAGGCGAGGGTGTCCCATCTTTCGATGAGATGGTGGATTTCGCTTTGGTGGAAGTCGACTTTGACGATCCGACTACGAGCGTGCGAGGACGTCGCGCCTTAGCAATCGCTAAACCAACTCCGAGAGGTTATTGACCACGCCGAGCATCCATCAACCCGACCACGAGGGTCTATTTCGCGAGCAAACGAAGAACAAGCAAGAAACTGAGATTGCAACTGGATATTGCAAATATAAGATGAAAGCTTTATCGATCAAGGTGGGGTTCTCGGACGCCTTTGTCCGGTCGTGAACACAAACGGCACGCGGTTGCAGCTATGGCGAACTTTTGATCTAAACAAAACCCAAAGTCTAAACGGTGTTCTAAGGGCTGTATATATGGAGGAAGAGGGGTGAATTTCGTGGCCCTTGGTGGAGGGGTCCCAAACTAACCCTATCTCTTGTTTCCCCACACATATGCACTCTAAAAATAGCCTATACTAATGTATTTCGAAATTACATGGCCTGGCTCAATAATAAGGTGACGAGCACCTAGAATAGCCTGGACGAAATTTATGAAGTGGCATCTTGTATATTTCGTCCAAGGCTTCATGCACTCATTATGGTGGCTTCAAAGTCCTGAAATCATCACTTGTAACTCCATTCTGTCCCCCTGCGCATGCCATCATCTCCATGCTTGTTCTTGCTCCAATGTTCATCCTTCTCCAAGCTAGGCCCTTCATTTGTAAGCAAAACAAATGTGTCCAATTTAGGCAGCATCATATTCTCATGAACATTAGAATCATTACCAAGAAACGAAAGTACCTGGTAATTTAGTTGGCGTGCGCGAGCTCTAGTAATGTGTCCAGTATGTATAGCAGCAGGGGCTGCGGGTGTAACAATTGTATTGATGTCCTCATCATCCTCCCCTTCTTGAAATGAAGTCGTCCTCGACGGAAGTTCATCTTCCTCACCCAAATATGGCTTCAAATCTGCAATGTTAAAAGTGGGACTAACCCCAAAATTTGTAGGCAACTCAAGTTTATATGCATTATCATTTACTTTCTCCAACACCTTAAAGGGACCAGAAGACATGGCATTAGCTTTGATTTTGCAAATCAGAAATCTATCCTTACGTTAAATGTAACCAAACAAGATCTCCTGTGCAAACAGTAACATTTCTACCCTTATCTCCAGAAGTTTATATTTAGCATTCATACGCCAATGTTTTCCTTAGTTAACTCATGCATTTTTAAAATCAATTCAGCACGCTTCTTTAGCATCAAAATTAACCTTCTCCAAGATGGAAGAGGCAACAAATCAATAGGTGCACGAGGTAGGAAACCATATACAACTTCAAAAGGGCACATCTTAGTACTAGAATGCAATGAACGATTATAAGCAAATTCAATATGAGGCAAGCATTCCTCCCACATTTTCTTATTATTCTTTAGAACAACCCTAAGCATAGTAGACAATGTTCTATTGACTACTTCATTGTCCATCGCTTGGGGTGACAAGTAGTACTAAAAGCAGCTTTAGTCCCCAACTTAGCCCATAAACATCTCCAAAAGTGGCTAAGAAATTTAGTATCACGATCTGAAACAATAGTATTTGGCACACCATGCAAGTTAATAATTTCACGAAAGAACAAATCAGCAACATTGACGTGATCATCGCTTTTATGACATGGTATAAAGTGTGCCATTTTCGAGAATCTATCCACGACAACAAATATGTTATCCTCCCTTCTTTGTTCTAGGTAAACCTAAAACAAAGTCCATAGATATATCCTCCCAAGGAACACTAGGTACAAAAGTAAAGGCATATATAAACCATGAAGATTGAGTCGTGACTTAGCTTTTTGACATGTAGTGCAATGAGCAATAAAACGCTCAACATCCCGCCTCATCTTTGGCCAAAAGAAATGTGTAGCAAGCACGCCCTCCGCCTTCTTCACGCCAAAGTGTCCCATTAGTCCTCCTCCATGTGCCTCCTGCCAACAACAACAAAAGACTAACGGAGCTAGCTGGAATGCATAGCTTGTTAGCACGGAACACAAATCCATCATTAACGCACAAACTTGTTCCATGTTCTTCCTTCTTTACAATTCCGCAATACATCTTTAAAATCAGCATCATGCACATATTGATCTTTGATGGTCTCCAAACCAAATATTTTGAAGTCAAGTTCAAAGCATAGTATAGCTTATTTAGACAATGCATCAACAATATCATTTTCTTTTACCCTTCTTGTGTTTAATGACATAAGGGAAAGTCTCAATGAATTCAACCCATTTAGAATGTCTACGATTCAGTTTAGCTTGACTTTAATATGTTTCAAAGATTCATGATCGAATGTATAACAAATTTTTGGGCTATAAATAATGTTGCCATGTTTCTAAAGTCCTAACAAGAGCATATAATTCTTTATCATAAGTAGAGTAATTCAGACTAGGCCCACTCAATTTTTCAAAAGTATGCAATAGGTTTGCCATCTTGTAATAACACACCTCCTAATCCAATTCCACTAGCATCACATTCAAGCTCAAAAGTCTTATTAAAATCAGAAGTTGGAGTAAAGGAGCATGTGTCAACTTATCTTTCAATACCGTGAAGGCTTCTTCCCGTATGTACCCCAAACAAAAGGCACATCCTTCTTTGTAAGCTCATTGAGAGGTGCAGAATGGTGCTGAAATCTCTCACAAAACGCCTATAGAAACCAGCGAGGCCAAGGAAACCTCACTTGTGTGACTGCTTTGGGCTGCGCCAACTCTCAAGAGCTTCAATCTTGGCTTTATCAACTTCAATTCCCGTGGAGTAACAACATAGCCAAGAAAGATACTCGGTCGGTGCAAAAGGTGCACTTCCCAAGGTTACCAAACAAACGCGGCATCACGAGAGCATTAAAACAGCACGTAAATGTTCCAAATGTTCTTCCAAAGATTTGCTATAAATCAGTATATCATCAAAATAGACTACCACAAATCGTCCAATGAAAGCACGAAAACTTCGCTCATTAATCTCATGAAAGTACTAGGTGCATTAGTTAACCCAAAAGGCATGACTAACCACTCATATAATCCAAACTTAGTTTTAAATGCTGTTTTCCATTCATCTCCCAATTTCATACTTAATTTGATGGTATCCACTACGCAAATCAACTTTGGAGAATATTGTAGAGCCACCAATTCATCAAGCATATCATCTAGTCTAGGAATAGGGTGACGATAACTAATAGTAATATTATTAATGCCTCTACAATCAACACACATACGTGATGTACCATCCTTTTTCGCACTAGAATAATAGGAACAGACAAGGACTAAGGGATTCACAGATATAACCTTTTGTCGACCAGCCTCGTATTTTGACGATAATCTCCTCCGCCTCCTCCGGATTGGTACGGTATGGTGCACGGTTGGTAATGATGCACCGGAATTAAGTCAATTTGATGCTCAATCCTCTAATAGGTGGTAATCCTTGGCACGCCTTGTGGAAAGACGCCCGAACTCCCGCAAAATGTTAGTGACAAAGAGGGGCAAAGAGGAAGGCACGCCTCTAATGAAAATAATGCCTTTGCACACAAAAGCATAGCAAACAGATTTGCTAAAATCTAGCTCATCAATATCAGATTTAGTGGCAAGTAAACATGCACTTTTCAATTTAATTTCGTAAACAACACTAGATGGTTTACTATTAGGCTTCATATGTTGCTCAAATTCTTTTGCCACAATCTGATTTTCACTCTTATTTTTCTCCTGTTTTGCTTTATTAGCTCTATTAATATCATCTTTCAAATGGACTCGTGGAGTCATAGGAAGCAAAGTAATATTTTATCCTTATGAACAAGAGTATACTGATTGTTTCTACCATGGTGTACAGAATTTTTATCAAATTGCCATGGTCGCATCAAGTAATAAGGAACATGCTTGCATAGGTACCACATCACAATCAACATAATCAGATATGTAGAGATACTAAAATGCACACCTAACAAGACGTGTTACCCTAACCTTGCCGCTGTTGTTGAACCATTGGATGTAGTAAGGATGTGGATGTGGTCTTGTGGTGAGAGATAGCTTCCACCATCTCCATGCTAGCTGTTGTTGCAGCTCCCTCCATCTATGATGACGCTAATAGAACGCTCCTTCACAACTCCCTTTGTATGGAACAAATTATGCCTCCGATTTTGCTCAGCTTGTGTAACCTCGCACACTCAAAACATGTTGAGCAACTAAACATTCATACCTGCCAAGATCTTCAAAGAGCCATGTATTGTGTCTCATGATCGTAATCATCTCCACCGTGTTCCTCATGTGTAATAAGAGCCAAAGTCTCCTCATCATAGTCACTAGCGGACTCCATACCCACCATCCTCGAGAGCAATCATCACACGCTGAGATTTGCATTCCTCAAGAAATGTCCTCTTCCTTACAACGCATTTACAAATAATATCACTTGTGTGCCCTGCTGACGCCATGGAAGAAGAAGAGCTCTATGCAGGCCCGGTGTGCTCTTGGCGATAGTGGTGGTTGTGCTCGCTTGTATCACGGTTGGAGGTGGCACTCAAGGAGGTGATGGTGCAAAGGAAGTAGATGATGCACGGTGTCCATGATGAAGGTCGACCTAAAAAAGTTAGCGCCGCCAATGCCCGCCGATCCTCAAGACTTCACGCTCAAATTTTACAAGCAAGATGGAATAAACGAAAGGATATTATTATAATCCTTATAGTCTAGAATGGTCTGAATCTCTATTTAATCCACCCGTAAAACGCAAGCATAGCTTCATTCTCCTCAACAATACCACATCTAATCAAGCCAGCTTTGTAATTCCCGATAATATCCTTCTACGTAGTTTTTCCTTGTCTTAAGCGCTGCAATTTTTGAAGTAATTCATGTTGATAATATGGTGGAACCCAACGAGTACGCAAGATAGCAGTTTTCAAAGCAACCCAAGTAGCTGGAACAGATATAATCTACAATATTCGACCACCAAACACATGCAAAGCTAGTGAAAGCACAAACAAGCAACAGAACACGCCTCTCCTCGTGATATTGTAAACATGTAAATCTTTGTTCGTTTCTAACTCCCAAGTAAGATATATATCGTGAACATATCTACCCTCAAATGGTGGAATATTCAATTTCAGCTTAGGGAGATGGTCATGATCTCGCACTGAGGGGAGCCCCAATATTGCCATTATTTGCATGTGGACGACCCGTGGTAGTGGTGCTGGTGGTTGCACGTAGTTCGATGTTGATCAACCTCATCCTCATAATCGCCCACATACTCATCATCCTCCTGCACTACCACCAAAGCAGTAGCAGCAGGAGCCAAAGAAGCACCAACAGCAAGAGCAGCTGCACCAGAATTTTGTCCTCGGCTCAATAGGAACACGCTGAGCTCGCCCATACCGATTCGTAATAAGCGAAGTTGTTGTCGCAGCAGAGGTGCGATAGGTGCAGCCGGTGTGGTTGTGGAAAACGCACAGCAATTCATCAAAGTTGCTATCGCTTTGTTTCAAACGCCTTCTCAATGCCATCTATCTTTCCATGGCCTCATCAAATCTGTTTAGCACATCTTGCACCTGTCCAATCATCATTTGTGAAACTTATCATGTAGTGTTTGTTCGTCAGTTCTCCCAATCGCCTCATCGGCTTGTGATCCCGCCATGGTTAGCAAAGAATGTAAACACACAAGAATATGATCCTACAGACTACTAGGAAGTGGTGGTAGTGTGGTGGACAGTCACAACCACAAACAAATCTCAAATTCTTACCAGTTCTACCCAGAAGAAGAAGTGATCGGCAACCGCTAGAAGTCAAAACTCTCAAAGCTTGGCTATAGCGACACTGTGGAGAATCAAACGCGACGACGAGATGTATGTGGAGCTGAAGGCTTATAATATGGTAGCAAAAAGGTCAAGAAGAATCAATTCAGAGATGCAAAGTTGAATAAACGTCAACGACGCAGATCAGGCTGGTCCTAGGCTAGACCGTGCATAGAGACGCGAGCCTAGTACACTAACAAAATCACGGCGCTGCACGTAAACAAGGGAAAAGCACACTGAATTTTTTTTTCGCCTTTTTTTGGCGCTTTTTTTTTGCGAAAAATCACTATAATGGCGAAGTGTCTCAAAACTCTTCCCAAGTCAAACCGACAGATGGGCACGAATTTTTTTCGCCAAATTTTTTTTTCGATCGCCCGACCCAAAATCGAAACGGGTCAAAAAACTTTCTATAACGGGACCTGCCTCAATACGCTTAGAAACACCTAAAAATAGGATAGCTAGAAAATTTTTTGTCCCGTATGCTTTTGGAAAATTTTGGGCCTAAACGGAGGGTGGTTTCCGGACTTTCACGGACGGCAAAAGATTGTGGAATCCAAACCGACTCGCATAAGGAAACACGAATTGAAAACTAGATGGATCCCGAAAACAAACCTAATATGCAAGGAACTCGGATTGGTGGTGGATATATGGTGGTGGTATATGGCATGTGGTGGTATATCGACACGGATTCAAGCGGTGTATGATAAGCGGTGGTAGATGGCAGGGCGATGATGAAAGCGCGGCGGCGTGACAACTTATGACCGTAACTCAAACTCTAAAAGACTAGACTCTAAGACCAGAACTAGACACCACGATGCAACCGCAAATTCAACAACGCAAATACGTAAAAAGATTATGCAAAGGCCGATTGGTTCGGATATGATGACCTAACCCTAATTTTTTTGGCTTTTTCGTGGATGAGGTATGAAGAACAAACTCGATCTAAACTACTTAAAAACTGTAAAATCTCACCGACCAACCCGAAATCTGATACCACTTGATAAAGGCGAGGTGTCCTGCCTTCGATGAGATGGTGGATTTCGCTGGTGGAAGTCGACTTTGACGATCCGACTCACGAGCCTTAGCAATCGCTAAACCAACTCCGAGAGGTTATTGACCACGGTGGAGCATTTATCAACCCGACCACGAGGGTCTATTTCATGCGAGCAAACGAAGAACAAGCAAGAAACTGAAATTGCAATTTGATATTAAGTAGTATAAGATGAAAGCTTTATCGATCAAGGTGGGGTTCTCAGGACGCTTTGTCCGGTCGCTGAACACAAACGGCACGCACGGTTGCAGCTATGGCTAACTTTTGATCTAAACAAAACCCAAAGTCTAAACGGTGCCCTAAGGGCTGTATATATGGAGGAAGAGGGGTGAATTTTGTGGCCCTTGGTGGAGGGGTCCAAACTAACCCTATCTCTTGTTTCCCCACACATATGGACTCTAAAAATAGCCTATACTAATGTATTTCGAAATTACATGGCCTGGCCCAATGATAATGTGACGCAAAGACCTAGAATAGCCTCCGACGAAATTTATGAAGTGGCATCTTGTATATTTCGGTCCAAGGCTTCATGCACTCATTATGGTGGCTTCAAAGTCCCAAATCATCACTTGTAACTCCATTCTTGTCCCTCTTGCGATGCCATCATCTCCATGCTTGTTCTTGCTCCAATGTTCATCCTTCTCCAAGCTAGGCCCTTCATTTGTAAGCAAAACAAATGTGTCCAATTTAGGCAACATCATATTCTCATGAACATTAGAATCATTACCAAGGAACGTAAAGTACCTGTAATTTAGTTGGCGAAGCGCGAGCTCTAGTAATTGGTCCAAGATGTATAGCAGCAGGGCTGTGGGTGTAACAATTGTATTGATGTCCTCATCAGCCTTACTTTTATGTAGCTTACCCATCGAGACTAGCCATTGAGTATTGCCTCAAGAACGTGACTTGTGCACATTTAGTGATCATACCCATAGCATACATACCATACCAAAGTGGTGCATATCTTGGGATCCACTTGTGTGTCACAAAGTTGTCATAGCGCATACAATTGCTATCTTGGTTCGTGAAGTTTTGCATGAGAAAAGAGCTCAAAAGTGAAAGAGCCACCAAAGCTTATAAGCAAGAACCATAGCATCATACAACATTAAGATTGTCATATTGGATCATCTTGGATCATTGCACTGAAATACCATACATATAGCATACTTGGGATAGAGATAGTTACATTTTGCCTAGTAGGTTGTGCACAAGTTTCATGATCCGCCTATTGTGCAATCGCATAGTTGCTCTCTAGTATTGTGCAACAAGAGCATTTTCGTGGATTCCACATTTTGGCTCACTTTTGGTTTGCACAATCCCATTTATCTATTTATGCGTGTGTTTCGTGGTACCCATACTTGCTTGGTCTACTTGTTGCATTTGCAAATTTGTGAATATTTTCCAACATTATTGAAGCTCACTTACTATTACAATCAATTTTGTGCCACCATCCTAACCAAGCTCCACCAAAAGCTTTTACTTGTGTAGGTGTGAGAATCGACAAGGGTTGGTACCAATAGTGCTATTTCATTGTCCACATTTGAGTGAACTTGATTCATCTTCAACTTTGGTCAAAGGTACATTGGTATTAGTTCTTCTCCTTCTACCACTCACAATTTGCTTGAAATGATGGATAGGCCAAGTTCTTCTACAAATCCACTCTTCATCGAGCAAGACGATTTACATGTCATCCTACACCACCAAGAGCCACCTTTGATGCCAAGAACGAGCTCTCCATCAAGAGCAACAAGCAATGAGCTTAACGATCGACAACCTCTCCACCGACTTTATGCACTCTCCGAGCAACGAACACGAGACTACTTCGACAACAAACTCGACGACAAGACAAGAAAGAGAACGATGCAAGAATGAACGAGATCCGCGACCTTGTTGGTGAATCGGCGCGATTCTACTTTCTCACATTCAAGACGGAGCCACCTGTCGCCATCCGACGACTTCTCCGACACAAGTACACCGTCATCGAACACTCTTCGACGAGCCGCTGCCAAGACCGCTATGCATCTCGCAACCCGCTACACGCATAAGCATCCCCAAGAGCAAGTTGATGAAGAAGTCCTCGCCTCAATCGAACCTAGTGGCGCTTGCTCAAGCACAAGAACGACAACGCCTTCGCTACCAACAAGAACAAGAACGCGCGCGCTTACATCAAGAGCAACAAGACGCCGAGGCTCAACGCCTTCAACAACAACAACGAGAAGCACAAGCTTTGAGGCGAACGCGCTCTTCAAGCATCAAGTCGAGCTATTGCCAACCGCAATCGCGAAGGCGAATCAAGAGGAAGCCCTTCGAGAAGAAATCCACGAGAGAAACTACCATCGGCGCAGCGCAACGCCAAGCCCCACAAGCTCCTCAAGCTCCTCTCCAACATCAAGGCCAACAAGAACAAGTTGATCATGGACTTCCTCCTCACCACGAGCAACATGAGGATGATTACCTCCACGCCAAGAACGCTGTCATCAACATCGCACCACAACACAATGAAGAGCACCGACACGGCAAGCTCAAATTCACAATGCCCAAGTTCAATGGAACAAATGATCCCAAGAGTACCTCTCATGGGCATTGAAGGTCGACAAAATCTTCGCTTGCACAACTATGAGGAAGAGAAGAAGATCGCTATGGCATCACTTGAGTTCCAAGACTATGTGCTCATATGGCCGACAAGCAAGAGGTGAACCTCCAATCACCACTTGGACTCAAATGAAGGATGTCATGCGAGCACGCTTTGTGCCCACCTACTACAACCGTGATCTCTTCAAGAAGCTACAACTACTTAAGCAAGGAACAAAGAGTGTGAAGAATACTACAAGGAAATGGAGATTGCCATGATTCGAGCCAATGTCACGGAGGATGATGAGCAACGATGGCACGATTCTTGAATGGACTCAATCATCCCATCAAGAAGATCGCCGACTTCCAACCCTACTCCAACCTCATTGAGCTCGTGCATCAAGCTACAAAGGCGAACGACAAGTGCAAGATGACTTCAAGCACGCCAAGTACTCATCCAAGACATACGGCCTCCAACAACCAAGCTTCAACAACTACTCCAACTTCGACATCAACCAAGCCTTCTCCAAGCAACGATTTACAAGTCAAGTTACAAGAAAGCTTCTACAAGTTTAAGTCGCCTTCCTCCTAATACAAGCAACTCCAAGCCGCAGGCTTCATCATCTACTCCAACCGATGAGACCACAAGACAAGCTCCTTCAAGTGTTTTATCGGCGCGCCGAGGCCACAAGTCATATGAACGCACCAACAAGCGCACTATGATACTCAACGATTTATGGCACCTATGACTCAATGAGTGAAGATGAAATGGACGCTATTGAGCAAGTGTCCATGCACCGCGCATCAATGAGGATGACGATGATCAAGTCTTTGTGATGAAGATAAGTCCCGCCTTGTTGTCTCCAAAGTCTTGACACTTCAACATCAACAAGAAGAAGACCAACGATGCCACATCTTCCACACAAAGGCCGCATCAATGGGAGATCCGCAAGGTCATCATCGATGGAGGTAGTTGCCACAACTTGGCAAGCGAAGAACTATGCTCCAAGCTCCAATTGGTCAAGAAGAAGCATCCGCAACCCTACAAGGTTCAATGGCTAAGGACTTAACTATAAGAGTTGAGCATACGGTCCAAGTATCATTCAAAATAGGTGCATATGAGGACACTTTGGAGTGTGATGTGGTCCCAATGACCGTGATGCCACCTCCACCTTGGTCGGCCATGGCATTGACCGTGGTGTCTACCACAATGGGCGACAAACCACTATAGCTTCAAAATGAAAGGCAAAGAATATGTCCCACGACCCATATCTCCTAGTCAAGGATAGCCGACAAACAAGCCACCAACCAAAGAGAGAAGAGGAGAAAGTGAGCCACCATAAAGTGAGTGAGAGCCACAAGCCAAATTTGAGCGCCTTCGCCTAGAGAGAAAAACCTCATACTATTTGCCACCAAAAGTGAGATGAGAGAAGTGTGAGAACCCATCAAGTGTGATGCACTTTGTCCCCGTGTGCAAGGATGGAGATACAAAACTAACACCATTCACGAGCTACCTTTGGTGTTTCAATCTCTTTGCAGGAATTTCAAGATGTCTTTCCCGATGAGCTACCTCCGGTCTACCTCTCTACGAGGCATTGAGCATAGAATCGACCTCATTCCCTGAGCGCCACTTCCAAACAAAGCTCCATATCGGTCAATCCCAAGAAACCAACGAGATTCAACGGCAAGTACAACAACTAATCGACAACGGTCATGTACGCGGAAAGCTTAAGCCCTTGTGCCGCTCCTGCTATTCTTGTGCCTAAGCCCGATGGAAGTTTCCGCCAGTGTTCGATTGTAGACCCATAAATGCTATCACCGCGCTATAGGCATCCCATTCTCGCTTAGATGATATGCTTGATGAACTTAGTGGAGCCAGCTTTTTCTCAAAAATTGATCTTAAAAGTGGCTATTATCAAATACGATTCATGAGGGTGATGAATGGAAACTGCTTTCAAAACCAAATTTGGCTTATATGAGTGGTTGGTTATGCCTATGGGTTTGCTCGAAGCACCGAACTTTTGTGTGTCTCATGCATCATGTACTTCATCCATACATTGGAATCTTTGTTGTGGTTTACTTCGACGATATTCTTGTGTTTAGCAAAACCATGAAAGAGCATCTTGATCACGTTAAGCTTGTTTTGCAAACGCTTCGAAAGGAAAGTCTTTATGCCAACTTGAAAAAATGCACTTTTGGCATTGACAAAGTTGTTTTCTTGGGTTTCGTTGTCTCTTCCAAGGGTGTCCATGTTGATGAAACTAAGAACAAAGCAATTAAAACTTGGCCCCAACCCACCAATTTGCAACAAGTGTGAAGTTTCCTTGGTCTTGCAGGTTTTTATCGTCGCTTTGTGAAAATTTTTAGCACTATTGCAGCTCCTTTGCATGCTTTGAGTAAGAAGAATACTTTTGTTTGGGGACCTTGCAATCAAATGCTTTTGATGAGCTCAAGTCTTTGCTTACTCATGTCCCGATTCTCGCTTTGCCTAATTTTGACAAAACTTTGAGGTTCATTGTGATGCAAGTGGTACCGAATTATGGAGTTTTAATGCAAGAAAACGAGTCATTGCTTATTTTAGTGAAAACTCTCCGTGCTCAACTTAACTATCCCCAGTATGACAAGGAATTGTATGCTTTAGTGCGGTCCTCCATGTTTGGGAACATTATCTTAGACCTCATGAGTTTGTCATCCATACCGATCATGAAACGCTTAAGTACTTAAAAGGTCAAACTAAATTGAACAAGCGTTTACATGCCAAATGGAGTGAATTTATTTAATCATTCCCATATGTGATCAAGTACATTAAGGGCAAGGAAAATGTAGTCGCCGATGCACTTTCACGATATGCACGCTTGTCACCCAACTTGAGTTGAATGTTATTGGTTTTGAGCACATCAAAGATTTGTATGCTAGTGATCCATCTTTGCACATCATTATGCTAAATGTTTGACGACATCTTGGGAACAATATTACCTCAAGGATGGTTATCTTATGAAAGCTAACAAACTATGCATACCCGAGTCTTCTTCGCTTGCTCCTTTTGCAAGAGGCTCATGGCGTGGACTCATGGGACACTTTGGACGCGACAAGACATTCGCCACGCCTCCAAGAACTACTTTTGGCCAAAGATGTTTCGAGACGCCTCACGCTTCACCACCCGATGCTCACATGCCGCAGCTAAGTCAAAAGCTCAATCTCATGGTCTTTACATTCCTCTCCCTATTCCTTATCAACCTTGGGAAGACATTAGCATGGATTTTGTACTTGGTTTGCCTAGAACTCAAAATGGAAAGGACTCAGATTTGTTGTTGTGGACCGATTTTCTAAATGGCACATTTCATCCCTTGCAACAAGGTAGACGATGCTTCACATATCGCAAATCTCTTTGTAGGAAATCTTGCGCCCATGGAGTACCAAAGTCAATCGCTCCGATCGCGACGCCAAGTTCTTGAGTTACTTTTGAAAACTCTTTGCCAAGCTCGAATCGTTATTGTTATCCTCCGTGATACCATCCTCAAACCGACGGCCAAACGGAGGTGATTTAACCGGACGCTATCCACTCTACTGTCGTGTTGATCAAGAAGAACATCAAGGAGTGGAGGTATGTCTACCCATCGCCGAAAGTACGCCTACAACCGCAAGACACTCGACTACCGCAAGTCCCTTCGAGGTCGCTCACGGATTCAACCCATTGTCCCCATTGGACATTCTACCACTACCTCTTCAAGAGCGCACCAACCTCGACGCAAGTGCCCGTGCAAGCTACATTAAGAAGATGCATGAAGATACAAGACACACCATTGAGCGCCAAGTACAACGACTCGCGACCAAGCTCAACATCAACAAGCAACCCATGATCTTCAACATAGGCGATCTCGTGTGGCTACACCTACGCAAGGAACGCTTCCCCAACGAACGCAAGTCCAAACTTCTACCTCGAGCCGATGGACCTTTCAAGGTGTTAGCACGCTACAACAACAATGCCTACAAGCTCGACCTACCAAGCGACAAGTACAACATGAGCGACACCTGAACGCCAAGGACCTCTCGCTTTCCATGGTGATGAAGATCTTGATCCGAGGTCGGATCCTTTCAAGGGAGGGGATATGATGCGAGCATCCTTCCATCATCCCCATGGACTCTACACCAACACATCCAACCCCACAAGGACCTATGACTCGAGCACGCAAGAGCCCTTGAAACCGAGGTGACTTCTCTCCTAAATGATATTTCATATGACCTCTCGAGACATGGCTACTACCTAAATCAGATACACTATGCATGATTAGGTGTCAAGAAGAACCTCCCGAGGATGCACGGAAGATGGACAAGCAACCCACTCCACGGTGAAGAGAACCAGCTTAAACGGACAAGTTCACCTTCCAGCCCCGACATCCGCCCAGCCCTGCATATCCGCCCTCGAGACGCCAACACAAGAACCGCAGCTCAGCTAAGAAGGACACAGGTCTTGACATCCGCCCTCAGCCCGGACATCCGCCTCCCACGGCCCCCGAACCGCCCTTCGCCTGTAAATTCGGCGCCCGCACTGAGACTACAGAAGGTCGCATCACACCTGACATCCGCCCCAGCCCGACATCCGGCTCATGAAGCCCCTGACATCCGCCCGACGCCTGACATCCGGTTCACTCTGCACAGAACAGTGAAGGGCCAAGCCCATGTACCTGTACGCCAGAGACTATATATACTCCATCCCCTTCCTCTTTCTAGGGTTAGCAAAGGATTAGCTCATATTTTGTGTGAGAGTTTTGCTCATCCACTTGGTTACTTCTCCTGAGCTCAGACCTCTACGGAGAAGATCCCCAAGCGGATTCAAGACCCTTCAAGGAAGACTATCAAGACCTCCTCACGGAGAAGAACCCTACCTTTTGTATCGTCTTTGTTGATTTTGGATCTCGTGAATCTCTTATGTGTATGGTGATCTAGCACTTGTGTGATCGATTCCCTTGTTGGTTGAGTGATTCTCTCGCTTCCCTGTTTTCCTTTGTGCTTCCGCATGTTCTTCGTGTTTCTCCGAGGATCCCTCCAAACGTGAAAGATCGACGCTATAGGGTTCCACCCTACATCAAAGTTCCATTGCATCATACCCCATTGCACATAAGATTGTCAAATCTACATCATATGGTATCATGCTTTAGAGAAACACCGAACCATACATACATAGCATACTTGGGATAGAAAGTTTACCCATCTTGCATCTATAGGTTGTGCACAAGTGTCGATCCGCTTATTGAGCAATCATGCTAGCGCTCTCTTGAGTTGTGCAACACGCAGCTGCCTGTGGACTCCACATTTTGTGCTCATTCCTTGGTTGCACGAATTCCCATTTATCTATCTGTGTGTGTTTCCGTGATACCATTTGCTATTGGTCTACTTGTTTCACTTTATGAATTTGTGAATCTTTTCCAACATTATTAACTCTTGCTAACATTTTGCATCAAATTTTGTGCCACTATCCTCACCGAGCTCTACCATAAGCTTTACTTGATAGGTGTGAGTGAACAAGTCCGTACCAGCTCCACTATTCTTTCATTTCACATTGAGTGATACAACATACATCCTCAACTTTGGGAAAAGGTAACTTGGTATTGTTTATCTCATTTCCTACTCACCTCTACTCGAGTCTTGTGATGGATAGGCAGGATGGAGAGATTCCTTTCTATGGGACTCCACGAACCGGGAGTACCTCGAGTGGGAGCGTTTGATGGGCGACTACCTCAAGCTACATCAAGTTCCTCCGAAGATCAAGTGAAGTGCATACAAGAAACTTCCACGACTACGCATTGGCATGGTGGCTTCACACACCTTGAGTACTACGACATGAGTTGGCCCAAGGCGAAGCTTTGCGGCGAGTTTGTGCCTCCAACCTACGGAACAACCGGCGCCAATTGGAGAACACCACCCAAGGATCCAAGTCCATCGACAAGTACTTCAAGGAGATGATGATTGCCTTCGACGAGCGGCGTGGGCGACCCCATTCGATGAAGTTCCACTTCATGATGGGATTGCTGTGACATCTCCAAGACCATCGTCTCGAGAACTACAAGTCCATCGGCGACTACTACATTGGTGCTCTCAAGGAACAAGAACTCATGAAGGCCAAGGCTTTTCCACCCCAAGCAAACTTGGCGACCAAGCTCTCGACAAGCATGAGGCTAGTACCACCAAGATGTCCAAGCCGAGCTCCAGGCGATGCTCCCAGGACCAAGCTTTGGAGGCGGCGACAAGAGGCGAGCAAGGATGATGCTTCCATCTTAGGGCGAGAGTGATGATGTGCCATCTTGGCCTTCATCCAGCGAGTGATGATGTGCCATCTTGGCCTTCATCCACACGAGTGATGATCGCCATCTTGACCTTCATCCACGGCGAGTGATGATGATGTGATCATCTGGCCTTCATCCACAGCGACCACGATGAGATGGTTGAGCATGGGACTTTCCTTCGACCACGGCGGCGTATGATGACTTGAGTGACTTGTGCCACCATATTGAGAGTGAGTGACTTCACCACTAGCCCCATATATGATGAGTTGCCACAATTCCCATCGAGGAGAGCCACAACCCCGCCACTTGAGTGAGATGAGTGACTCCACCATCACGTGAGTTTGAGTGCACCTATTTTGAGGGTGAGTGAACCACCACATAGAGAGTGAGAGATAGTTGATAGGTCTCGTGGAGCCATTTGCATAACAACTTGACCTCTACCTCTATTGTGTCTTCTCGTTTGGTGCTAGGTCCCATTTATGATGTGATGAGGACATCAATACCATTGTACACCCACAACCCTGCTGCCATACATCTTGGACCAATTACTAGAGCTGCGCCATCCAACTAAATTACAGTTACTTTCGTTTCTTGGTAATGATTCTAATGTTCATGAGAATATGATGTTGCCTAAATTGGATACATTTGTTTTGCTTACAAATGAAGGGCCTAGCTTGGAGAAGGATGAACATTGGAGCAAGAACAAGCATGGAGATGATGGCGGGCAAGAGGACAAGAATGGAGTTACAAGTGATGATTTGGACTTTGAAGCCACCATAATGAGTGCATGAAGCCTTGGACGAAATATACAAGATGCCACTTCATAAATTTCGTCCGAGGCTATTCTAGGTGCTGCGTCACCTTATTGAGCCAGGCCCATGTAATTTCGAAATACATAAGTATAGGCTATTTTTAGAGTCCGTATGTGTGGAAACAAGAGATAGGGTTAGTTTGGACCCCTCCACCAAGGGCCACGAAATTCACCCCTCTTCCTCCATATATACAGCCCTTAGGGCACCGTTTAGACTTTGGGTTTTGTTTAGATTAAAGTTCGCCATAGCTGCAACCCGCGTGCCGTTTGTGTTCTGACCGGACAAAGGCGTCCGAGAACCCCACCTTGATCAATAAAGCTTTCCTCTTATATTACGCAATATCCAGTTGCAATCTTAGTTTCTTGCTTGTTCTTCGTTTGCTGCGAAGCAGACCTTCCGTGGTCGGGTTGATGTGCTCGCGTGGTCAATAACCTCTCGGAGTTGGTTTAGCGATTGCTAGGCGCGCGTCCTCGCACGTTAAGTAGTCGGATCGTCAAGTCGACTTCATCCAAAGCGATAGCCACAATCTCATGAAGAGGGACACCCGCCTCTATCAAGTGGTATCAGATTTCCGAGGTTGCTCGGTGAGATTTCGAGTTTTAATAGTTTAGATCGAGTCATTCTTCATACCTATAGTCCACGAAAAAGCCAAAAAAATTAGGGTTAGTTCATCCCATCCGAACCAATCGAGCCTTTGCATAATCTTTTACGTATTTGCTTTGTTGAATTTGCGGTTGCATCGTCGTGTCAAGTTGCTGTCTTAGCGTCTAGTCTTTTAGAGTTTGAGTTACATTTCACAGGTTGTCCGCGTCGCCGCTGCCATATACCACCACCACATATTCACGCCAATCCGAATCCATATCGCCACCACATATCCGCCGCCATCCGCCCCATCGAGTCCACGCAACATATATCCGCCACTGTCCGAGTTCCACAGATTCATCTCCGCGCTTGATCGAGTTCCACAGATTCATCTCCGCCACCATCCGAGTTCCACGATTCATCTCCGCCACGATCTTAGTCGAGTCGATGGTATTTGCATTATTTTGATTTCGGATCCGCGATACTCAGTCGTGACGGCGGAGGACTCGAACTTCGAGCCATCCGCAGAAGAAAAATAGTTCGATTTCAAAAAAATGGAAAATTCGGCTGAGCAGTTTTTAGACCATTTGTAGACTTTTGAAAAAATTTGTTCTGGAGCAAAAAAAGAGGAAAAAAGTGCAAAAAAGTGAAAAAAAGAAAAAAAAATTCAGGTGTGCTCCTCCTTGTTCGTGCAGCGCCGTGATTTTGTTAGTGTTCTACGCGTCTCTAGCACGGTCTAGCCTAGGACCATCCACGATCTAGTCATTGGCGTTTATTCAACTTTGCATCTCTGAATTGATTATTCTTGACCCTTTTGCTACCATCTTATAAGCCTTCCCAGCTCATACATCTCGTCGTGTGTTTGACTCTCCTGGCAATCGCTCTATCCAAGCTTTTGAGAGTTTTGATTACAACGGTGGCGATCACCGCTTCTTCTTTGGTAAACAGTAAAATTTGAGATTTGCTTGACCAGTTTGACACCCACCACCACCTCTTGTTAGTCTTGTAGGATCATATTCTTGTGTGTTTCTATTCTGCTAACCAGCCGACAGGCCCAGCTGGGAGAACACGGCGACAAACAGCTACATGATAAATTTCAGCAAATGATGAGTGGCCGGTGCAAGATGTGCTAAACAGATTTGTGAGGCCATGGAAAGATAGATGGCATTGAGAAGCGTTTGAAACAAAGCTTGATAGCAAGTTTGATGAATTGCTCGTGCGTTTTCCACAACCACCGCGGCTGCACCTCGCACCTCTGCTTGACAACAACTTCGCCCCTTCGAATCGGTATGGAATGAGCTCGGTGAGAAAAATTCTGTGAAGAATATTATCAGGAATTACAAAGCGGCTTGATTAGATGTGGTATTGTTGAGGAGAATGAAGCTATGCTTGCACGTTTTGGGTGGATTAGATAGAGATATTGAGACCATTCTAGACTATAAGGATTATAATAATATCCTTTCGTTTATTCCATCTTGCTTGTAAAAATGAGCGTGAAGTCTTGGGATCGGCGGGCATTGGCGGCGCACTAACTTTCTGCAGGTCGACCTTCATCATGGACACCACGTGCATCATCTACTTCCTTTGCACATCACCTCCCGGTGCCACCTCAACCGTGATACAAGAAAGCAGGCACAACCACCACTATCTCGCCAAGACACACTTAGGGCCTGCCGCGAGCTCTTCTTCTTCCATGGGCGTCAGAGGGCACACAAGTGATATTATTTGTCGTCGTTGTAAGGAAGAGGACATTTTCTTGAGAATGCAAATCTCAGCGTGTGATGATTGCTCTTGGGATGGTGGGTATGAGTCCGCTAGTGACTATGATGAGGAGACTTTGGCTCTTATTACACACGAGGAACGGTGGAGATGATTCGATCATGAGACACAATACATGGCTCTTGAAGATCTTTGCAGTATGAATGTTTAGTTGCTCAACGTGTTTAGTGTACAGAGTTACACAAGCTGAGCAAAATCAGAGGCATAATTTGTTCCATACAAAGGGAGTTGTGAAGGCGTTCTATTCCGTTCATCATAGATGGAGGAGCTGCAACAACAGCTAGCATGGAGATGGTGGAGCTATCTCTCACCACAAGACCACATCCACATCCTTACTACATCCAATGGTTCAACAACAGCTGCAAGGTTAAGGTAACACGTCTTTGTTAGGTGTGCATTTAGTATCTCTACATATGCTGATTATGTTGATTGTGATGTGGTACCTATGCAGCATGTTCCTTATTACTTGGTAGACCATGGCAATTTGATAAAAATTCTGCACACCATGGTAGAAACAATTAGTATACTCTTGTTCATAAGGATAAAAATATTACTTTGCTTCCTATGACTCACAGTCCATTTTGAAAGATGATATTAATAGAGCTAATAAAGCAAAAGCAGGAGAAAGATAAAGTGAAAATCAGATTGTGGCAAAAGAATTTGAGCAACACAAAGCCTAATAATAAACCATCTCTGTTGTGAAATTAAATTGAAAAGTGCATGTTTACTTGCCACAAATCTGATATTGATGAGCTAGATTTTAGCAAATCTATTTGCTATGCTTTTGTGCAAAGGGCATTATTTTCATTCGAGGGCGTGCCTTCCTCTTTGCCCCTGCTTCACTAACATTTTGCGAGGAGTTATTTGGCGTCTTTCCACAAGGCGTGCCACCGGGATTACCACCTATTCGGATTGAGCATCAAATTGACTTAATTCCGGTGCATCATTACTAACCGTGCACCATCCGTACCAATCGGAGGAGCGAAGGAGATTATCGTCAAGTACAGGAGCTGCTCGACAAAGGTTATATCTGCGAATCCCTTAGTCCTTGTGCTGTTCCTATTATTCTAGTGCGAAAAAGGATGGTACGTCACGTATGTGTGTTGATTGTAGAGGCATTAATAATATTACTATTAGTTATCGTCACCCTATTCCTAGGCTAGATGATATGCTTGATGAATTGAGTGGATCTACAATATTCTCCAAAGTTGATTTGCGTGGTGGATACCATCAAATTCGTATGAAATTGGGAGATGAATGGAAAACAGCATTTAAAACTAAGTTTGGATTATATGGTGGTTAGTCATGCCTTTTGGGTTAACTAATGCACCTAGTACTTTCATGAGATTAATGAGCGAAGTTTACGTGCTTTCATTGGACGATTTGTGGTAGTCTATTTTGATGATATCTTGATTTATAGCAAATCTTTGGAAGAACATTTGGAACATTTCGTGCTGTTTTAATGCTCTCGTGATGCCGTTTGTTTGGTAACCTTGGAAGTGCACCTTTTGCACCGACCGAGTGTCTTTTCTTGGCTATGTTGTTACTCCACAGGGTTGAAGTTGATAAAGCCAAGATTGAAGCTATTGAGAGTTGGCCGCAGCCCAAAGCGGTCACACAAGTGAGGAGTTTTCTTGGCCCTGGATTCTATAGGCGTTTTGTGAGAGATTTCAGCACCATTGCTGCACCTCTCAATGAGCTTACAAAGAAGGATGTGCCTTTTGTTTGGGGTCCGCTAGGGAAGAAGCTTTCACGGTGTTGAAAGATAAGTTGACACATGCTCCTTTACTCCAACTTCCTAATTTTAATAAGACTTTTGAGCTTGAATGTGATGCTAGTGGAATTGGATTAGGAGGTGTGTTATTACAAGATGGCAAACCTGTTGCATACTTTTACGAAAAATTGAGTGGGCCTAGTCTGAATTATTCTACTTATGATAAAGAATTATATGCTCTTGTTGGGACTTTAGAAACATGGCAACATTATTTATGGCCCAAAGAATTTGTTATACATTCGATCATGAATCTTTGAAACATATTAAAAGTCAAGCTAAACTGAATCGTAGACATGCTAAATGGGTTGAATTCATTGAGACTTTCCCTTATGTCATTAAACACAAGAAGGGTAAAGAAAATGTTATTCTTGATGCATTGTCTCGTTGCTATACTATGCTTTCACAACTTGACTTCAAAATATTTGGTTTGGAGACCATCAAAGATCAATATGTGCATGATGCTGATTTTAAAGATGTATTGCAGTCATGGAAGAACATTGAACAAGTTTGTCGTTCATGATGGATTTGTGTTCCATGCTAACAAGCTATGCATTCGCTAGCTCCGTTCGTCTTTTGTTGTTGCGAGGCGCATGGAGGAGGACTAATGGGACACTTTGGCGTGAAGAAGGCGGAGGGCGTACTTGCTACACATTTCTTTTGGCCAAGATGAGGCGGGATGTTGGCGTTTTATTGCTCATTGCACTACATGTCAAAAAGCTAAGTCACGACTCAATCCTCATGGTTTATATATGCCTTTGCATGTACCTAGTGTTCCTTGGGAGGATATATCTATGGACTTTGTTTTAGGTTTACCTAGAACAAAGAAGGGAGGATAGAATATTTGTTGTCGTGGATAGATTCTCGAAAATGGCACACTTTATACCATGTCATAAAAGCGATGATCTTTGTCAATGTTGCTGATTTGTTCTTCGTGAAATTATTAGCTTGCATGGTGTGCCAAATACTATTGTTTCAGATCGTGATACTAAATTTCTTAGCCACTTTTGGAGATGTTTATGGGCTAAGTTGGGGACTAAACTGCTTTTAGTACTACTTGTCACCCCAAGCGATGGACAAAGCTGAAGTAGTCAATAGAACATTGTCTACTATGCTTAGGGCTGTTCTAAGAATAATAAGAAAATGTGGGAGGAATGCTTGCCTCATATTGAATTTGCCTATAATCGTTCATTGCATTCTACTACTAAGATGTGCCCTTTTGAAGTTGTGTATGGTTTCCTACCTCGTGCACCTATTGATTTGTTGCCTCTTCCATCTTGGAGAAGGTTAATTTTGATGCTAAGACGTGCTGAATTGATTTTAAAAATGCATGAGTTAACTAAGGAAAACATTGAGCGTATGAATGCTAAATATAAACTTCTGGAGATAAGGGTAGAAAACATGTTGTGTTTGCACGGAGATCTTGTGGTTACATTTGCGTGAGGATAGATTTCTGATTTGCAAATCAAAGCTAATGCCACGTCTTCTGGTCCCTTTAAGGTGTTGGAGAAAGTAAATGATAATGCATATAAACTTGAGCTGCTGCAGATTTTGGGGTTAGTCCACTTTTAACATTCTGATTTGAAGCCATATTTGGGTGAGGAAGATGAACTTCCTTGAGGGCGACTTCATTTCAAGAAGGGAGGATGATGAGGACATCAATACCATGCTTACACCCACACCCTGTTTAACATCTTGGACCAATTCCTAGGCTCGCCGCCAACTAAA